>CM067537.1:7177500-7297500 GCA_034509925.1 Hirudinaria manillensis
GAAACAATAAATTTAAAATTAAAAATATTTATTGAATGATTTTAAAATTTTATAATTTTTAATTAAATTAAACATTAAGTCACTCTTCCGATGTTATGGCAACCACTCATAACTTCCATTAAAATGCATTAAAGTGGAATAATCGAATTAAAATCTATTTTCTCTCAAAATAAAGCCTTTGTTTATTTACAAATAAATCTCTACAAATAAATGCTATTCTAAGTTTTAAAAATTATTTCCGAAAAGCCAAAAAAAAAAATTAAATTACGAAAAGATACTTAAAAAGGATTACCTGTTGGAGATTCTTGTCTGTGCTGGAAATTTAAGTCTTTTATCGAATTTAAGTCAATCACTCAATCAAGCACTCTGTCAATCAAACAATGGACCAATCAATCAATCAGCCACTTTATCGATCGCAGTTGTTGCTCCAGACTAGCTCGAAGATTGCACTCCTTTGCATCATTCGGAGTGAGGAGTGAACCGATCCAGACCGAGAAGGATTGAAAGCATCTCGACAGCATCAACTACAAAATCAACAAAAGCAACCACAATCTACTGGCTTTTTAACCGAACTTGAAGAATTGAAGAAGAGAAAGAAAAATTCACGGGAACTTTGTTCGAGTTTTCAAGCAACCCGTTTTTCAAGTCCCGTCGGTATTTTATCTTTAAGTGTCGACACACCTATCTCGAAGTTACTCCGCATTTGTAAATCTTTCCCTTCCAGTCGGATTCATCTCCTGTTCACGTCTCCATGTTTGTCACGCCTCGGCGGTTTCTACCGGATTGTCTTCCGTGCGTGGAAACTTAACTCAAAGTGAAGTCCTAGCTCCGTCCAGAGAGAATTCTTATATATCGAAATTAACAAGCAAACCCGTAGCAGAAGTTCAGTAAATTTCGGATCCAACGAACGGCAACAAAACTCGATCGAATGAATTCTTGTAATTGTTGGTATTGCCAGCATTATTGTTCAGCCATTGTGGTCATTGTCTCAGCTTCGCTTGACAATATTGCTGTCATTTCGATTTCTATTCTTGTACGTGTCGGGCCTTCAGACATAATTAGACTCTTTGGTGTCTCTTTCATGAGAAGGTTTTAAGCTGTTCTGATAGAGAATAGTTTTTTTTTTATAGAAAGATTATGTCACTTCTGATCATCCACGTTGAAAGCATTTGAAACATGTACATTTTCCAAAACTCTCTCTGTGGGTTGCCTCGTAAAACATTTTCTGAATTGAAATTTTTGCAAGGCAGGAGTTATTTCTCAAAAGCTCTCAAATGAGCATTCAATTGCTAAACGGACTTGATAGGATTTGTACAGACTTTGCCGAAAAGTCATGGAGTCTTTGTTATGGCTCTAGCACAGCCTCGTTATTTTGCAGCTAACATGTCTTTCAATGATTCAGTCATATTATACATAGTCCATGAAAACGTTAACAACCGTTTTTATCAAAGGATTAATTTTAAAGCCTATTTAACTCCACACCCACCGATAGACAATGCTAGCAGCTATTGCATAAGAAAAAAATTGTCAAGAATCGGCGTTATTTTTTAAAATATGAAAAAAATTCATGTTTTAATGCACGTACTTTATTAATTATTAAATATTTATTACTTATTATTATTAAATATTTATTATTTATTGTACAATTATAAAAAAAAAACGAAACATTAAATTGGATGATCTCACTTCCATCGGTGAAAATGCAAACATACATTTACATGTAATTACTATTTACTAGAATCTTAAGTTAAACAACTTAATAGCCATAAATAAAGTCGTTTATAATTCTTTTTTTAAAATTAAATTCAGCTTCAAACAATCAAATGTCCACGATAATTCAACTGCCAGATGAAACCCTTTACAGTGTCTTTATTACTTGTAAATTTCGGAGCGTAAACGTGTGTTTATTGATGGAAAAGGAAAAAACCTATTGCTCCCGTTTTCATCAACATTTCGATGAATTTGTTTAAAAAATATTGGGTTTACGAAATTACTGAAATGAGCATCCAGTGAGCTGAACGAGCTGAACGAACCTGACGGGATTCTTACAAACATGGCTGAGGTAGGTTCAAGAGATGGAATCTTAAATAACATCGATGATTGGATGAGAAATATGATCACGAAGAGTCCAATCTTGGCTTCTTATTTGCAGGTGACGACTCAACTTCTAAAAGCCCAAGAGGATCTTCTCTGTTAATATCAAAAGGAAAGGGAATGATGTAATCCCCATTGGATTCCCTGTCACGAAACCTTTTCTGGATCCTCAACAACTGTTCAACTTCCTGACTAAGGCCAAAAGGGTCGGTTGTTTCCAGTCTTTTGCGATTTGAAAACAGAACAGGAGATGCTTGAACGTTGTTTTGGAAAGGTGGCGCGCGGGTCAAAGGTTGTGGTTGGTGGTTTTGAGGGGTACTTGCAGGTGTCGGTAATTTCTTGGCGTTTAACGTGACATCCGTGCAGGGCGTATGGTGCTTCTTTGTGTCTAAATGATGAGAATCAAGAATACGATACAGAGATTCTTTTGTAACTGGGTTCTTTATGCACTTCATAATCGACTGAACGGTTTTGAACTTGTTGGGGTAAGACTTGTCAGTCCTTTCCCTCACGAATTTCCAAACTTTCTTTCCAAAATCCCATGAACATTCGATTATCTTGTTATCGTATCGTTCCAGCTCCGGAGTCACTTCCATGGTAGCAAAGGAAGGTTTGAAGTTACCAACCATCAGTTTTCCGACAGCATTTTCATCTTGATTCAATTCTATGATCAGTTTGAAGTCAACGGTGTGAAGCTCGGGAGGTTTCCATTTCAGGACTTCATTACATTGTCCAAACTTATAAACGTCTTCCAGAGGTTGGTAAATTAAACCGTCGGTTTCGTGCAACAAATTCTTGCAGAAATCTCCATCGAGTAACTTTCTCGTCTGATTCGTATCCCAAAACGACTTGGAGAGTACCTCAAAAGGCTCGGCACGCTTGTTTAACAATCCCTTTTCAATTTGCTTATTTCTAATCTCGATAATTTCAAGTGAAATGCATTTAAGTCGAACATCGAAGGTGGTTTTGCACACTTCTTGTCCTTCAAACCTTATAACGTCGTAGACGAGATAACGACCGATTTTACATTGGTGATATCGATCAATGACCATCTCTCCGTCCAGCAGAGTATCTGTAATGTGTTCATTGGGTGCCTTTCTTTTGGGAAATGACATGTTATTAGCTCTATAAACGGCTAAATCTCTGTCTAGCATGTAAACTTCATTCTTTCCCTTAATGAGCATCAAGTATCTTTGTCCATCTGCCTTCCACGTAACTTTGTACTTTTTCCTGTTCAGCATGTTTATGTTCTCCACGTCCATCGTTACAGGCTGCGAACCTGGAAAGCGACAGTCTCTCCATCCGCACATGTTAGTGACGATCGATTGAATTTCCTGAACCAACTTGACGTCAGTTACGTTGTCGACGTTTGGAATCATGCCATCCATGAATTGCTTGTTTTTCAACTGCTTTGTTTTGCCAACCTTGGAGTCATCACATTCTTTGTGCCACTCAGGCAACTTGGGCTCCGCTATTTTAAAGGTGTCTTCCCCATATCTGGCAGATAATTCGGTCAAGAAGCCTTTTTTGTAAATGCCTGGAGATCTAGCACTTGCAAACATATTTACAGAGGTCTGCAGGTCATGTTTCATGACATTATAGAGGTAAGACACTATCATGAAGCCGGACATGTTGAAACCGTGCATGCAATGGACGCAGATTATTTGCTGTGGATTTTCATTGATGAAACTGAGAACCTCGTGAATGAATTCGTTTACTTTTTTCTGTGGTGGGCATTCTTCGCTTCCTTTGCTGACGATTTTGACATGGCGGCACCCGTCTTGTTCGATTTCCTTCCTGTCGTACAACTCTTCGGAGTTGGTCAAGTCAACCATCAGTCCGATCTTTCGGTTGTAGTTCAATTGCACCGAAGAATTGAGAATCTTCCAATTGAATCGATTTTTTTCTGTTATCTCTGCATCAAATTTCTCGTGAAGCAACGTTTTGCATGCAATAAAAGTATTGGCGATTAGAGAACTATTCTTTGGACAGTTCAGCCACATGTCAGGTACTTTTGAATCGTGAACGTTCATGACTATAGACAAATTCTGTAAATACTGAGACCCTTACGTTATATAAATTTTGCCGTTTAAATGCGAGTGCCTGTAATTCGGTTAATATGCTTTTAGCGAGCTGTAGCCTAACTTGCGTAATACACCATCACTGGCAAAGGGCTGATATTAAATAATCAAACTAGGGCTTTATTAATAAGAAAAGAATTCAATACATCTCTGGTAAATATAGTTTTAAAATATTTCTTAACAAAGCAGAAACATTTCAAACAATTATTGATTTATAAGAATACAATTTTTATTTTTGGTTTATTAGTTTTGTGCAAAATTGTAAACATATTTCTCTTCAGGGATGTCTAGATTAATCCATTCATGTTGAGACAGCAATTTTCTTTTTTGCTTGTACAAGATAAATGGTCAATAATGGACAGGCTAGAAAAATCTATTTTCTCAGAAATGTTGATAAATATGGCATTTCGAAGTCACCCTACTATGCACTTATTACGATAAAATTTAAAAATATTTCCTGTGATGGAAATTCGTTTGAGCCTTTAGCCTAGAGAATCTCCGGAGAAAAATTCTGTTAAGACGATAGACATCTTCCTAATACAGAGGAAAAGTACTGAGATCTCAAAAGCCAGTCCAAAAGTACCACACTTATGAATTTCAGGTATTTACGATCAAAGATTTTATAAATACCAAAATTCGGTTGATTATGTTAAACACAGATGCTATATATGATATATGTTATATTAGCGTTGAGAATAAGGACAGTAACCAAAGCCAAAGGACATGAAAAACCAATCAAAATTTAAGATCTGGTTGTTGTATTGACTTTTCTGTCATTCCTTGGTAAAAATAAGGGTGAATATAAAATAGCATAATTAAACTTATAAACCACTAAGTTACATCTTTACAGTTACGGTAAGCATAATTACATAATTACACCTCGTAATTACATTTACGATTATACTCATAATCTATGAAACAGTTAAAGATGATCTACAGAGTTTGTAAATCACATTTGGCTATTTCGGCATTGAGGAACCCATACAATTTCCAAAGACTGTAAAAGGTGCGAGGAATATTTTTAAAACAAAAAGCAATTAAATTTTATGTTTTGAAAAATTGTAGTAAAATTATTTTAATATTTTGCAGTTAAATTTTGTTGATATAAATTTTAATGTAAAATTTTATTCTGATAATTCTAAAACATCGGGATACACGAATTCCTGAAAAAAAAAAAATGGAGATAGGACAAAAATGCCAAATAAGTCTGATTCTTTCACATTTTTCTAATTCAGTTTATTTAAAATCGTAAATTAGTCGGGAACAGAAGATTCACACAAAGCGCTCTATAAATTTATTATTATTATTATTATTAAATATACAAAGGAAGGTGGACAAAGAAGATTTTAACAGATTTTTTTTTTAGAGATCTTTACAGATTTACATTAAAGTAATTCACATTTGTCATAAAAAATTGAATCAGTGATTGTATTTTAGCTTCTTTTGAGGTGGAAAGATATCTTTTTCTTCACATTGCAAACAATCGTCGCGTTCTTTCAGTGAACGTTTCAAAACGTTTCCGTCCTGGTAAACTTTTCCCATGTTAACCAATTTCCAAGAGATCATGTCGGAAATGCTGAAAGGTTCCTTAAGTTTATCTAGCAGACCTCTTTGAAACAGACTACTTCTGGGGTCAATGATTTCGTTAATGACGCAGAGATTTCGGCTGAGAATGGGGATTGTAACCATCCTTTGGCCTTTAAATGTTATTACATCGCTGACCAGATAACGACCCCGCCTGGATTCGGGATCAACGGTCATTTCTCCGTCTAATAAGGTGTCAGTGACATGTTCATCTGAAGTCATCTTTCTGGGGAATGTCATGTTGTTGACTATGTAGACGTTAAAATTTCTGTCTATCATATAGATTTCATGCTGTCCTTTGATCAGCATCAGGTGCCTAAGTCGAGAAGAGCTCGGAAAGCGACGTTCTTTCCATCCGCAGGCGTTAATTATGTAAGACTGAACCAGTCGCACCGTTTTGAGGTCGTTGAGGTAGTCAACGTTTGGAATTGTTCCGCCCATGAAACTGATGACTCGTTTTCTTTTAAATCCTTCGGGTTCATCCTCTTTGCACCAGTCTGGCAACTGTGGCGTTAAGAACGTTTGCGTGCCATCGCCGTACCTGAGGCATAACTCTGACAGATAGTCCTCTTTGTAGATGCCCGGAGGTCTGATATCTGCAAAGGTGTTTATCGCGGTTTGAACGTCAAATTTCATGACGTTGCACAGGAAGGATACCATCATGAAACCCGACCTGTTGAAACCGTGGGTACAATGGACGCAGATAATTTTCTGGGGGAATTCGCTCATGAAACTCTTAATAACTTGGATGAATTCATTTATGACTGCCGACGAAGGTCGCTCGTCGTAGCCTTTGCAGGCGATCTTAACGGATCGGCATCCATCTCTTTCGAGTTCCGTCTTGTCATAGAATCGATCCGTGTACGTCAGATCAATCACCAATCCTATTTTACGATCGTATGTGGACTGGATTGATCCGCTCAGCATCTTCCAATTGAAACGTTTTTCTTCGGGAATCTGGCTGTCATAGCGGTCATCAAGTATTGTCTTGTGCACGACGATTGCCCCTGCAATAAGTTTGCTTTTTCTCGGACAATTCAGCCATCTATGCGGCAATTTTAGCGATTGAAAATTCCTTGTCATTGTATCTTGCTTCGACATTGCATTTTCTTGAGACATTTATTACAAGTTCTTGTTTAATTTAATAAACTCCATTTTATGGAGCAGCAAAAAAAAAGAACAATATTCGATCATAGGTAATATAATTTTAAACAAAATATTTAAAAATTTATTGATCATAAACTCAGGTTCATAAAGTCCATTCGTTTAGTAATTTTATAAACGAAGCAAGGCAGCAAAAATATTTGCTTTAATGTCGTCCATATCCAATGATAAATGATTTTCAATGCCTTTATAGACAGGAAATCTATCAAGTTATCAAATTCGAGTTGTCAGCATCTTATCGAGGGTATTTGCATGAAATAATTCCACATTTTTGGACCTTTTGCTGGGAATATTGGTTTAATAAAATAAAATAACTTCATCAGAAGCATCTTTTTAAAATTATAAAACATCCGCTCAAGAGGATGCATTGTTCACTCTTGTAATTGTGTGCTTTTAAATCGTGCAGGCATTATCCTTAACCATCAGGCCTCAATTACTTACACGACTGGCGTCTTAACTCCATCTTCCAAAAGCGAATCATTGGAATGCAGCAACAGAATTTAAATCTGATATCCAACATTCCTATTTCGCCAAATCCTTCTAGGCAAACTCCAAAATTAAGGTCAGAGGGTGAGAGGCAGGGTCAATGCCCTTCAAACTTCTATTCCCTCCTTGGTTGAGTGACCTGGACTCAGTCTTCTTGGAGGCCGAGCGGATCTTCTGGATTCAATGTTTGGGAAAAATCTGGAATGTAATAATCATTCCCCGCTAGCATTTGAATATCGGTGGCAGGATTAAATCTTTGGAGTAACGACTCGACTTCACTACACAGTCCAAAAGGATCAACGTCCTTCACCCTTTTGCAGGATACAAGTGGAACAGAGGTTTGCTTTTCATCCGGCAATGAAATAATTCTATCACTCAGCTGGGAATTTAATTCAAGCTTTTGCGTCTCGGTGATTTTATACAAAAGCTCTTTTGTGATTGGGTTTTTGATAGATCTCGTGATACATTGTGCCGTATCTATCTTGTTAGGGTAGGATTTGTCTGTCCTCTCCCTCAACAGTTTCCAAACTTTCTTTCCAAAATCCCACGAGCATTCGATTATCTTGTTATCGTATCGTCGCAGCTCCGAAGTCACTTCCATGGTTGCAAAGGAAGGTTTGAAGTCACCAACCATCAGGTTTCCAATGGGATTGCCATTCTGATTTGTATCTATGATCAGTTTGAAGTCAATGGTGTTAAGCTCGGGAGGTTTCCATTTCAGGATTTCATTACATTGTCCAAACTTATAAACGTCCTCAGTAGGCTGAAAAATTAAACCATCCATTTCGTGCGTCAAATTCTTAGCGAAATTGCCGTCCAGTAATTTTCTTGTTTGGTTCAGATCCCAAAATGACTTGGATAGCACTTCGAAAGGCTCTTTGCGTTTGTCCAACAATCCTTTTTCAATTGTCTTAGTTCTCGGTTCGATAATTTCAAGTGAAATGCATTTAAGTCGAACATCGAAGGTGGTTTTGCAAACTTCTTGTCCTTCAAATCTTATAACGTCGTAGACGAGGTAACGACCGATTTTACATTGGGGATATCGATCAATTACCATCTCTCCGTCCAGCAGAGTATCTGAAATGTGTTCATTGGGTGCCTTTCTTTTGGGAAATGACATGTTATTAGCTCTATAAACGGCTAAATCTCTGTCTAGCATGTAAACTTCATTCTTTCCCTTAATGAGCATCAAGTATCTTTGTCCATCTGCCTTCCACGTAACTTTGTACTTTTTCCTGGTCAGCATGTTTATGTTCTCTACGTCCAAGCCTACAGGCTGCGAACCTGGAAAGCGACATTTTCTCCATCCGCAAATGTTAGTGACGATCGATTGAATTTCCTGGACCAGCTTGACGTCAGTCACGTTGTCAACGTTTGGAACCATGCCATCCATGAATTTAGTTTCTTTCAGTTTAGTAAAATTGTTGCGTCTGCTTCCGAAATATTTTTCCTTCTTGTACCAGCGAGGCAAATGTGGTGCGACTAATTTCGGAATATCTTTTCCATATCTTATTGACAGCTCGGTCAGATAGTCGTCTTTGTAGATACCTGGAGATCTAGCACTTGCAAACATGTTTACAGAGGTCTGAAGGTCAAGTTTCATGACACTACAGAGGTAAGACACTATCATGAAGCCGGTTCTGTTGAAACCGTGAGTGCAATGGACGCAGATCACTTTCTGTGGCTTTATACTTACGAAGCTGAGAACGTGATGTACGAATTCGTCTACTGCCTTCTGGTTTGGACATTCTTCGAATCCTTTGCAAGAGATCTTGATGTGGCGACAGCCATCGCGCTCCATCTCTTTGATGTTATAGAATCGATCCGTGTTGGTCAAGTCAATTACCATGCCAATCTTGCGCTTGTAAGTTGACTGCACGGAAGAACTGATCATTTTCCAGTTGAAACGATACTCATCAGGAACATCGGCATCGTATTTCACGTCGAGCATGGTCTTGCAGGCGATGAAAATGTTGGCTATCAACGAACTTTTTCTCGGACAGTTCATCCAGTTCTGAGGGACCGAGTATTTGCTGCTTTTCATGTCTGCGCCTGCTTTATAGAAATATTGCGATAATAACTTAACTTAAATTAAATGAATTTATTAATAACAGCCTTCGATGTTAATGATTAACCAATGTTAATTCATTAGAATTTGTAGTCGCTTCATTATGTGAATTTAGAATCATGAAGATAATAATATATTTATCACAAAATATACTTACTTCTCATGTTCGGAGTTTGTTTTCATCAACTTCTAACGGTGATGTAACATACTCTTTCGAGCAATAAAAAAGACGCAACATACGCCTGCAATTAATTTTTGCTTAATAAAATATTAAACTAATTAATCGTTTATTTTAAATATAATAATTAATTAATTTTTAATAAGACTCTAATAGACTCCCAGTTAGGTTAACTTTTAAACTATTTAATTTTACTAAAGCTTTTACGTGCTCACCTTGATTAGTTAGTGAGAATAGACAACGCCCATGAAGATAGGGGACCACACCTAAACAACCAGACATTAGTTCTCAACATCATATAAACGACCGTCACCACCACCACCGCCGCCGCCACAGCCGCCACTACCACATACAACTACACACGATATGGTTGTCACATGTACATTTAAAGCGTCGAAGCAAGTTAAATTTTATTAACTCAGAATCCAAGGATAGATTAAAACGTGCCAAAGCTACTGATGAACCAAAAAAAAAAAGAAAAGAAAAACTGTTTTTAAGTTAAAAATCAAATCAAAACGTAACGAAAAAGTTTGTTTTTTTGTTTGTTTTTTTAAAATATTTTTTATATTTTGATCGGCACGTAATGCAATCTCGTCAAATTAAAATGGCGTCTCGCTCGAACCCAACGACAACAACTTTCAACACCGACAGCAACAACGACAACAGCAACATTAAAGCAATGTCACCACAACACGCACCACAGTTGCACACCATCAAAAGGTAACCATGCAGCGTGGGGGGGGTCACCATCCGTTGCCAAGGAGACGGGCCAAACTTCCCGCACGAAGAGTCGACGAAATTCTAAGGCATGTTCGTGTCGGGTTATTAATTAACGATTGTTCTCAAAATTAAAAGCCAAGTCAACGAGTAGCGACACGAAACGACGACTACCACAGCAGCAGCAGCGGCGACATAGTCGTCGACGACCTCGACGACATCGAACGACGAGAAGAAAACACTGACATGGAACGGATCGAATGTGGTCGAACGAAATAAAAGCAGAACAACGGCGGGAAGGAAGAATCGAACTCGAAATCACTATCATTACCGACGACTACCAGAAGTAAAAGATTATTATCATCATCATCATCACCATCATCATCATCATCATCATCACAGACACATCCACTCTTTGAGAAGTTGTTGATAAAGCAGTATCCAGTACGATATCATCATAGCCTTCTCATCACATTCTCTCCCATATGGTCACACCTTGATTATCATCACCAGCATCACTATCACCACCAACATCATCATCCTCGTCGTCATCATCATTAATGTGTGGTTCAAAGGCAACCTGAAGCTAACCATTACAAAGCACATTGAAGATGGGTACTGGATTGAATACAGTAACTATTATCAGTACAAATATCATCATCGTTGTTGTCATCACCAGCACAGCACAGTACATCACTAGTACAGTCCTACTAAAAGCGACAGGAAATATCCATTAAAAAAAAAATCCAGGCATTGTTAGATCCAGAATAAAATAAACAACTTTCACAAATGACCATCAAAGCCAATAAATCTTAATCTTGTACTTAATCATCATCACCACCATCATCATCATCATCGTCGTCGTCGTCATCGTCATTATCAAAGTGTACTACTAAACTAGTGGCAGTTGATGAACTCAAAAGACGTCCGAAATGAAGTCGCGCAGCGTCGCACGAGATGTTACCGCGAACCGACGCGTCTCCATGACGATGCCCAAAACGACAACAACATCGCAACAGAGGATGGTAGTCGTCGAGCAGACGACAACGTCGCTTTGTCACCCTCGTCTGCCTCTTCTCTCCTTCGCTTCCCTCTCGCTCCGTCACTTCCTCTCCGACCTCTCGGTCTGAATCTCGATCTTCTCCACGGAAAGGTCGGGGTTCATCTCCGTGACGGCAAAGATGGCGTCGTGGAGAGCCTAAAAATGGGGGGGGGGGTTAGGTCAGGAATTGAGTGAAATTACGATCTAATCAGAAAATAACATCGCACGATTTGTTCATTAATTAATAAAATATTTTGTTAAAGTTTTTAAAACAGGGGCTTCATAGCAGCACAGAAATAAGCAGCGTTCTTAAAGCTAAGAATTCTATCCATAATTCTTAAATTAACCAGCCAATGAGAATTTTATTTATTTATTTATTTATTTTTAAAAATTAATGACCGATCAACAATTGCAGACGACTGTCACGTCATACCTTGTCGTGATCAAAGTCATCTTCATTGGTAGTGACGACCTTCTTCTTCTCAATCCTCGTTTGAATCACTCCATCTTTCTCCACCTTGTGCTTGAAGAAATATTTAATAAAAAAAAGGAATGAAATTCATGGCACCTTGAAATTGAAGCTCATTTGTTCAGAGACAAATAGATGCATATAATAATAATAATAATAATAATAATAATAATAATAATAATAATAATAATCAGACACAAACAGATTCATATAATAAAAATAATAAATTAATACTAATGGCAGCTTTTCATAGTCACGAAGTGTTAACAGAAGAAGAGCATTCCACTCGATTTAGTGACGCGGAACGAACCTCGGTGACCATGACTCCATCAGGGCCGAGATAAGTCCTGGTGGTGGTCTTGCTGGACGTACTGCTGGTGTACTGACCACCCAACTTGTCCCTGCCACCTGCACCTGCTCCCTTCATCATGAAATGGTCCTCCTGGTACGGGGGAAGATCATCGTCTTCGTGATCACCATTCTGAGGGTAGCATTTAAGAAATTAATTTGGATTAATTTAATTTGATATTTATATGCTTTACAATTAACATACTAACTAATTACCTAACTAATTAACTAATTGGAAATATGAATAACAGACTAATACATTAAAATTACATGGCATCAACGAGTTATTGCTGTAAATTGATTAGATTGAAATGTTAACAATATTAAATATTGAAATATTAAAGCAACAAACTGTATGTATTCAATTCATGGTTAAAGAATCAATGGTGAATGATTTGTGCAAAGAAAAATTAGAATTTAAAAAAAAATTTGTTGAACAACAAAATAAAAAAAATAAAAACCTGCAGCCCAATAAGATTGCAAATAAATATTTATTTGCAAGTAATGAACTCATATAAATTAAAAAGCCTTTGCAATTAGCCAGTCTCGAAGCGTCGTGAATATTCATCGGTTCTTAAGGCAGGCTTTCGAGTTGTTGACATGCAAATCAAGCACAGGCTGAGACAAAGCAATGCAGGTTCTGAGCAGGTGAAATACACCTGTATTACTCAGAAATGAGGCATGTAAAATACACTAATAATCCAACCATCAGAATTATATTAGCATTGAAAAATTTCAAAGGATCATCAATGAACTTGGGTCAGTAGAAATAAATGATTAGGTATTAGTCAATGCAATGATAGCCTGATTTTAAACATCAACATCTTGGATTTCAATCAGTGTTCCATTAATAATCCTCAGGTTAAAATCAATCAACAAGTCAATCAGTCAATCATTGATAACAACTCCATGCAGAATTAAGGACAACTGTTGTTATATTTTAACAACTGCCTCGATCATCATCCGCAGCAAAGCAAGCTCGGCCGTTAATTAATTTGGTGAATACGTTAATTCGTTAAATATTAATTTATTTCCACTCAACGACCATGTTTCCCTTTGTGGTTTTTGGCTTCTCCAGCACCGGCGGTCCTGTCTTTCTGCCGTTGGTGGAAGTTCCGTCCTAATTTCGAGCGATTGGAGGATATTTTTAGAAGGAGCGAGGCCAGTGATTGGTCAATTTCAAAAGATCAATGATGATCTATTGACACATTTTACGGCAATATTAAGGCCTTAGCAATTCAACAACCCTGTTGATTGTTATATATTTCTTTGACCTCCAACTCCAAATTGACATCCTTTTGGATGTTGCTTTTGCAATTATTAATTTAATTACGAATCTTGAAATTGTTGAAATTAAATTTAAAACATAAAAACTATTTGCATAACATATTAAATTATTAAAGCTACTAGTAAAAACAAAACAGAAATCTACTCAAAGCTTATTTGCAATAATCGAACTTTAACTAAAGTTGAGTAGAAACTCAACTGAAGAGCTGCCATGCTTAATTATTTAAATAATTAATCCAAATTAAAGAATGCTGAGATTATGATTAACATATCATGATTAATAATAACTAAATAATAATAATAATTATTATTATCACCACCATCATTGTTACTATCACCATCATCATCATTATAATAATAACGATAATAACATAAGTTACTATAAAGAACTGCCCACTCCATCTTTATTATAACCACACTCAACCTTCACCCCACTCACCGTCCCATAAGGTCCTTCAAGTCCCGCTCTGGCACTGGGTATCGGGTTGCCGTACTGATCATACCTGGACTCCTGGCCTGGATATCCGCCGGGTCCCAACTGCCTGGAATAACTGGCAGAGGAGTAGTTCGGTCCTTGGAATGAAACGGATCCATCCTGTTTGGAAGAGATGTTGTCGTATGCGCTCGTATTTTTGTCAATATCGCCATCATTTATTTGCCATCATCATCGTCGTCACCATCATCACCACCACTACCACCACCACCACCACCACTACCACAACCACCACCACCATCATTGTCACCAAGAGACCCTCACGTATTGTTGGTCGGACGTGCTCAGGTTCCTGTCGTCATCGGTTGAAGCCAGCTGTCCCTTGTTCTTCCTGATGCTCTTGATGTCCAGTGTGGTTGTGTGCGAGTCCCCTGGCATGATCACCTCCTCAACCCTATCGGTGCTGTAGCTGGGTCCTTTGAACGAACCGATGGTAAACGAAGGGTTAACGGGTCGTCTGTTTTGCATTGCAATCATACACATGCAAGCTTGTTGCAGACTTCTGTATTTTTATTATTGTTATTATTATTACTATTATTATTATTATTATTACTATTATTATTATTATTATTATTATTCATGTTGTAAAAGATGATCAAATACTAAAATTTAACTATAAACTATGAATATGCATTGCAGTCTGATAAAATAGAAACAATTTTATGGCTAACATGTTGGTTTGAAAAGATACAAAAGGTTAAAACTGCAAACAAAAATCTACAACACATCTGATGAGATCTTAGGATGATAAACACGCAGGTCACGGATCAGTGGAGTCATGCCCCGATGCATTTCTGGAGGTATTGCAATGATCCCCGTGCATGCAACAAGAATAATGGCTACGTGCATGCAACAATCACGACATAATCTAAATCAAACGAACAAGAAGTGATGACACAAATGTGAATGTTCATGCAGATTAAGGTTCAACCAATCAAACTTAGATCCCATCACCTGAGTTATTAATGTTTAATTGTATATTAATATTTTACTAATATTTAATAAATTTTACTCAAATCTGATTGGATGATTCTGATGATGGTGAATCCCAATCAAGTGTTAATTTAAACGATAGGATATCTTTCAAGACATTCATTGGTTAAGTTTAACAGATGGTTTTTGTAGTTGTTACATGTTGACAACAGTTTAGAATTTTTGCAAAATAAAAAATAAATAAATAATAATATAAAATATATATAAAAATAAATGTAGTATTCCTCCTGCATATGACAATTTAAGACTGAAACCTCACACATTATGAAGACCAAACCCAAACACAAACATAAACATCACAAGACCTGTAATGAATTCTGAGGGAGCCAATAAGCCATTGGTTTATGGGGTTAAGGTGACCCAGGGGTTAAAAGGTTAGAGGTTAACCAGGCAAACATACAAACACAAAACAAATGGGAAACACAAACAAAAAAAACTTATAAATAATCCCGGGCCAAAAACGAGCCAACGACTGTTTACCCTCAAAAAAATTTCTTCTCTCTAAAGTATTTCCTAATTTAAAAAAAAATAATTAAAATCCATGAAATTAATATTTAAACACTTTTATTTGATTTACAAGATTTCCTAATAAATGTGTCTTATTTAATACATGTTTGATGGCAGAATAGAAATTATGATGAAATAAACAGTGACCATAAATTATGTCATCTTGCTTCTAGTAACAAATTCTGAGAGCCAAATATACCAGCTCTGTTTAATATTATTTTAATTATATTATTTGAATTACTTAATTATTAAAATATTATTATGACTTTAACAATATAATGATCACTTGTATATGAATATTGTATTTTGAAATGATCATAAATATAACCTCTTGAAATGTAATCATTGCACATCACTGCATTTTTATGCGAGAGAAATATCATAACAAAATTTAACCGATTAAGAACATTATTTAATTCTAGTTTATTGTTTTATTTACTATTTCATTATAATAATTATTATTTTATTTACTATTTTATAGGTCTTCACAAGAGGTCATCACTCACCGCTGGTGTCGTAGTTCTTCCAGTTTCCTGCGTACTTGCGACTTGCGGCCCTGTCGATGGTTGGCGTCTTCCTCTCGATGTTCGAGGCTGCGTTCCTCGTCTGGAATTGGGTCCTGCCTGAGTACCTGAACTTGGAGCCAAATAGGGGGAACATGGCTCTCTTAGGGGACTCTGCCTCCTTTAGTCTGTCCATTGGAATAAGCAGTGATGGTGAGAATAATAATAAGTTATGAAATAAGTTAATGAAATAATTAATTACTCGATGATAATGAGATCATGATTTCAAGGTGTCAATGACTACAGCCAGAGCATTGTTGACAACTTTTGATAATGTAATAAACAAAATCACCTGAAGAAGGAATGTTGTTCTACTGCCACTTTCCAGAGTCTTTTAGCCATCGTGTAATTGGCCAGTTTGTAGGTCAGATTGGTGGCTTGTCTTTCATTCTGTGGTTTAAAATTGATCAATGGAGTACATTAATTGCTTTGACGGCCAATCACATACTCTGCATAGAATATAGAATGTCAGAAATATGACAATCACCAACATCATCATCATCATCATCATCTACTTAATATTAATTAGACAGTCAAATGGTGGAGGGCCAATGTGCAAGCCTGCAGACTAAACACAACCTTTGATTACCTCAACCAAACCATTTATTTATTAAATGAGTTTATGTTTGTATAACTTAACTTAATAATCATCACCGTCGGCATTGTTATCATTAAGCGGCCATCCAAGGTGAAAAAGAAAACAACCACGAATAAGTAAATAAGTAACAATAACAAAATAAAATTAATTAGTTATAATAATTAATATAATTATTGCATTACTATAACAATAATAATTCTTATTATAAGTACAATTGGTTGTAATGATAAGATTACAATAATAACAATAAAAATAATAATAATAATAATAATAATAATAATAATAATAATAATAATGATAAGATTACAATAATAACAATAACAATAATAATAATAATAACAATAATAACAACAATAATAATAATAATAATAATAATAATAATAATAATAATAACAATAATAACAATAACAATAACACATCAATAGGCATCTGACCTCTCCTGGCCTATTCTTGATGTAGAAGAAGTTCCTCTTGTAAGCAAACTTGAGTATCTTGGCCCACGGAAATCTGTGGATTCTCAACTTCTCCTTGTAAATGCTCAGACCGGCAGAACTGACGCCCACCATGACATCGTAGTCATCCTTGTCCTGAGATGATTCAATAGTCAGTTAGTCAGTCACTCACTCAATGATAGATGAGTAGATCTATCATGTGATGACATTAATGATGGTGACATCTGGTGGCATTGATGACAGACAAACTATTATTTAATATTAATTTAACAGTGGCATCAGTGTAATGGTGGCTGGCTCTCTGCAAATATTGATTCAAACGTTCAGCCGATTAGAAATATGCAAAAAAAAGTGTCCAGCTTTCAGTGGCAGATCTGATCTATAAACACAACACAACAGAAGATTGTTTTGAGCGATGAATTGGACATCCGTCACAGCCATTCGTTTGCGTTTAGTCTTTGTTTATCCACAGGGGATATGAAAGCACTGCAACTGAAAACCAATCGCGAATAGCATTTCCTGAGCATTGAGGTCATGCATTGTTAAGTTGTTGCACTGGTACCTTGCATCGATGCAATTTAATCTCACTAAGTTACTGCTGTTCACTGTAATTGGTTTTTTCCCCAAAATTGAAACAGATGTTGGAATTTGAAATACATTGGCTCCATTGAAAAGATCAATTGTTTATCTGACTATTTGAAACCATTGAGGCCTTAACCTCGCAGTAGTTGAAGCAACTGTTCCTTCACATTCTTAACAAACCAACCTTGGCTCTGTGCAAGTCGACTCCATAAAGTGCCATCAACTTGGCATTGTCCAGGTAGGTCAACTCTGCATCAGCTGGAGTCAGTCCCCTGGAAATGATGGAAATTTTGAATATTTTAAATCATTATTATTAAAAAAAATTATTTAAAAGAAAAGCGGAGAAGGAAAATCGAGCAATAGTAATCAATAGTAAATTTTAAAAATCATTTAAAATAGCTTTCAAAAATTGTGTTTAGATTAAAGTCAGAATAATTTATAATTTCAAATTAATGAACTAATTTTTTAATTCTTATCCATAACTGACAACTAATAAATAAATAAATAAATTAATTAATTAATAAATAAATTAATAAATAAATAAATAAATAAATAAATAAATAAATAAATAAATAAATTAATTAATTAATAAATTATGCAGATAGTTCAGAGGGTTCTATTTGCACATAAACTCAATGTCTAAAACAAAGAGCACCCATAGACAAAAAAAATGTCTGTGCAAATGGCCTCAAAAAGTACAACGTGGCCTTTATTTTTTCTTTCGTATGTTTTCAGAAACAAGTACAAAAGTTCCCCACACTGCCACAGAACGCAGTACGGAACGAGAATCCGAGATTAGGATCATCGCATCTGCGCATCGGCTAAAAATCTTTTAGCATCCTCAAAGAAATGTTTCTAATAAATACTTCTAATGAATACTCTGCAAAATATGCAGAGAACTGTTGAGAATTAATTTAGATGGATGGGCCGAGCAGACAGAAGGAACATATTCTAATTTTAAATGGCTAATAAGTAAACAAATAATGAAGTTCAAAACAATTTGTGGCACTGAGGATTATGATGCTGGTGATGATGATGGTGATGCTGGTGGTGATGATGATGACCGTGACATGGAGGAATGAAAGTAATATTTTACTGTGACTGGGTGGTAGCCAAGTGAATTATTATTATTCATTTTTTTATTAATTAATTTATGATGCTCTTAATGTAAATAATATTTATCCATTGGCACGCAACAACGTCTTTCAGAATCTTTTTAAAATCATCAAAAGAATAATTTTATTGATTTTATTGCTATAGCTAAAGGTTTAAACAATGCTAATTCTTTAAACACATAACAACTTTATGGTGATTTTAATAATAATAATAATAATAAAATAAATAAATAAATTAATTAATTAGTAATACTTATAAAATATCTTTTCTTGCACGTTCCTGAAACATATCCGAGCACATAATGCTAACAAGCAGTCCCTACCAGTCCATCTGCTTTGAATTTCATTTCCATGTTGTACTTAAAAGGAACCAGCTAATGCATCCATGTATATATTGTTTAAAAAATAATACAGGAGATATTATTATTATTATTGTTAAGTTGTTATTATTATTATTATTATTATTATTATTATTATTATTATTATTATTATTATTATTATTATTATTATTATTATTGTTATTATTATGCCATGACTTCTGACAAATGACCTTTTGTTGGACACAAAAACTCATAAAGATGGCTGGTCCCAAGGTTATGGAGTGGAAATTCCTGAATATGAACACCTACACACATCCATAACCACATCCACAAGCACATCTATAACCACATCCATAACCACATCCACAAACACATCCACAAACACATCCACAAACACATCCACAAACACATCCATAAGCACATCTGTAAGCACATACAAACGAACCATGCATGGAGCCTCAGAGCAGAATGCTGGAAACAATTAAATGAGAAACAATCTGAAATACTTTGCTCCAAACAAATTTGGGAGATAAACAGTGAAATTGATGGATGGAGGACTATAGAGAGGAGATAAGGAGGACAGAATTCATCGACGGGTGGGTCGGTCTCGGTCAGGTACCTGTGGGTCTTGTGGAGGTCGCAAATCTTCTCGAGCATTTCGTCCGACTGGTTCGGGGCGTAGGGTGCAGATTCCCTGAGGTACTGGGTGCCCTGCCCCAGTTCTTCGGGGTCGTAGTCCCCGAACTCGGACTGCGCGGCCAGCGAACCGAGGAGGCAATGGGTCATAAAGGAGCAAGGAAGTCTGGAGTTGAATTTTTCAAATCAGTTATTTTAAATGCTGTTTAACTGGCTAGAACGGGTAATAATAAGGTAGCAGGTTTTTCAAATAATTCTTATGAATAATAAATTATAATTGTATTAATTATATTAATTAACAGAGGCCAATTAAATTGGAGACTCACTTTCCTGTGTAGACATCTGTTCTTACTTGCAGGAACAGTTGGTACCTGTGCAAATGTGACAATGTGATGCATTTGGAATTTCAATAGAATATCATTTTATTTATTGTTGTAATGATTAAAAATAACTATAAACAGTAATAATAATAATAATAATAATAATAATAATAATAATAACAATAATAATAATAATAATAATAATAATAATAATAATAATAATAATAATAATAACAATAATAATAATAATAACTGCGAATGAATAACCTTGCAATATCAATAAACCAAACATTAAAATCGGTTTGTAAGAATGAAGAGCTTATCTTTAGATAAGGAAATAATTAAAAAAAATTATAAAAAATACCTCTTTAACTTTAAAATCATCCACTAAAGATTTAGAAACATTGATGTGGCATAAAACTTTGGTTATATTTAGAATATTACGTCATCTAATAAATTGCATAATAAATAAATTAATAAATGTTAAAGGGTCACTTGGTTTGCACTGGTTTGAGTACAGAAAAGCCAAAAAAATTGCAGGAATTGTTTAATAATAGCGAATGTCATGAATACATAAACTCTAAAATCTATCAACCACATCATTGGTTGGCAGCTAAGCCAGATAGGGGCCCAGTTCTTTAGGAAGAAGTGTAAATAAACAAACATCCCACACACAGTCTCTCCTATTGCATCACTTTGTATCTACTCTACCCAAACCAACAAACAAAGCATCAAAACAACACTCGCATAGACAAAGTTGTGGTCTATTGGCAATCACGACGATGATGATAATATTCGTTAATAATCCTTTATCTGGTTCGAGATTGCACTTATGCTCGTAGGAACATTACGAGCAGAGAGTTTAGTGATGTACGTGCAAATCAATATTATATTAAAGTGTGGGGAACTTAAAAATAAAGTTCACCAAGGACATTCCAAAAAAAAAACAAAAAACAAAAAACAACCTGACACAAACAAGTCAGAAACAAAACATCGTCAAACAATGGCTAATGCAATTCCTATTCTCTTGTGCAGCACATAAACTTTCCCAGGCACTGTTGTTAAGCCCACGGACGATAAAAGGATAAAATCAAATGGTGCAAAACGTTCACATGGCAGAATGAAGGACACCTGAGGTCACCCACCTGGTTATATCCTCGGCCATGTGCTGGGGTTCTGGGGGGTAGAACTTCACCTCGAACTTGAAGTCCCATGAGTTTCCTGTCGTCATGGAAACGTTTAATTCAGACCAATGGTATCATCTATGACAGGAAGTGTGCGATGACGATGACGATGAGTGCTATGATGACTGTGATAAGATTTCAGATGAGATTACATGGTTCTCAACAACGTTCCATCTATCCAGGCATCATGCAATCGTGTATCAAAACTGTACAATCCAAGATCATTAGTCATCAATATGATGTCATCGTTGATGTAATAAATAATTTAAAATACTTATGCTGTAAATATTTTAATTTTTCAAAGCAGAAAAATATTTCAAATTCAGAAGAAATGAAGGAAACATGAAACATTGATCACGAAAACAGGGCAATAAATCTGTTCGGCTCAATGGAATTATTAGCATTTAGAGGCTCAACTTAGAAAAACATTGGCAGGGAAAAAACATTCTTCTACTGGAGGCAGTGATTCTATGCTGGCTGGATGGATGTATGGATGGATGGACGGACGGATGGATGGATGGATGGATGGATGGATGGATTGTTGGATGGATGGATGTATGGATGGATGGATGGATGGTTGGATGGATGGATGGATGTATGGATGGACGGACGGACGGGTGGATGGATGGATGGATGGATGGATGGATGGATGGAAAGAAGAGGGGACTCAGAGAGTAGAAAGCAAGGAATTGGATGCATGACTGAATGATTGATTACATTCACTGATGAAGGAAGATACTTGTGAAATGAATCTCAACTCATGAAATGATCCAAAAATAGAACAGATGATGAAGATGAAGACCACGAGGAGGAATGTCAACTCGAGATGACTGGCTGAGCAGCGCACGAGAAACCTGAGTTAGTTAGTCAGCTGAGCTGGGTAGCAGCTTTCAAAATGACGAGAGCCCTCACAAGCACAACTTACGGTAATGTAATCTTGATAATGATGATGATAATGATGATGATAATGATGATGATGACGACACTGATGATGGCGAAAATATGATGATAGCAGCAACAGTCTGCGATGATATCATAATAACATAGTTACTATATAATTAGTATCATACAAGGTAAGGTGATCACGTGATGAAGAGGATGATTAAAAATCACAGGTTATTTAAAGGGACATCAGGCTGAGCGTAACGACGGAAGTTACGCTGACTTTAGATTGTTTTACTGTTATTATTAATATAATTATCATTAATTCTATCATTTTTGATGTTATTATAATCGATGCTGTTGTTATTATTGTTGCTGTGAAAAGCAAGCAAAGATGACAACAACACAAGAAAAATAAAGATAACATCACCTTTCAACTGCTTGCTTATCTTTTTCTCGTGGTTGATCCAGAACTGGGAGAAGATAATTTATTAGAGAAGAGTTATTATTAAACTTTATTATTACTTTAATAGGCAATAATGAATGAATGATTGAGTGAATGAATGAAGGAGCAAATGAACAGAGCAAGATCGAATAGTAACAAATGATGCCTTGCAAATGGATGGATATTCGAATGAATGCAAGTCATTCAATATCATTACAAAGAGTCTATAAATTAAACCTAGTAAGATTACAACCACCGTACTTTCCAAAACCAATTGGAAATCACCATCGTCGTCGTCATCATCGTCATCATCAGCATAATCACGTGATAACTAAATGATGACTAAAAACTAGCATCTAATTAAATTGGAACCATGGTTTCAATTGAAAGGGGAAGTACATAAAAGGTTGTCACCCTGTAGTTGCAACAACAACAGCACCAGTAGTAACAGCACCAAAACGAGAACAACAATAATAATAAGGATCCGTGCTGGTATTCAGTAATTAATTAGTAATATAAAATAATATTCTATTGGACAACAACGCAATATTATTGGTTGCTGCCATATTTGGTGCTTTTAAATCATCGATCTTGGAATGATTGCTATGGGACATCAACAAAACCCACTCAAGTTACTCACACATTTACTGGTAAACCCACTCAACAGTTCATTCATTCATTCAATTATTCATTTATTCATTCATTCCTTCATTCATTCATCCATCTAGACATTCATTTATTCGTTCATTCATCCATCTAGACATTCATTCATTCATTCGAGCATGTACTTAAGAGTCGTCTAAGATTTAACAATTCACTATGGAGGTTGCGGCTCGCATGCATCGCGTAGTAGATCACGCAGAGTCCACAAGTAGGCACTTGACGACAACATGGCAACAACCATAACAATAACAAGAAGGAAAGCAGTAACAGTACTAGTAGTAGTACTACAGAGTACTACAGAGAGCACTTAAAAGACTCAATGACTCACCCTAACATCGTTGACCATGTAGGAGCACGAAAAGTAATCCTTTTCCAGTAGTTGCAGTGATTCGCAAGCTTTATCGACCAGGTCCTGACCCTTGGCAGATTTCTGGTGTCAAAGGTTAAACAAAGGTCATGGTCGAGAAGACTAACCCCTTTCTTGTTGCACATGATTCATGGATGATTACGGAATGATGGGGGAATGATGGGGATTATGATAACGATCTCACCGGTGAAAACCTTTATGTGAAACCTTCTGATATTGTAATTTCCAGAAATTAAATCATTAAATGGTTGAGCGGAATAAAAAAAAAAATATTTAATTAACGAGACTGTGGTGAAGAGGGCCTGAGTTGAATTCATTTGGTTCATGTTTTCTAATTAGAATGACAATGAACTGCATTAATGCAAACGACAGGAAAGTATGGAATTCAGAATTTTGGGTAGCAGTAACAATAACAAAGCATGATCAATGATAATGACAGAGATTACAAGTATATCTTATGATAAGGAGATGGTATACATAAGAATATGATTAATTATTATGAATGATCATGAGAATTCCTTGAGAGAGACGATTACATCAGCAGACCAACACTCTGAGGACTATAACAGCTTTAAATGCAACAACAGATCAACATATCAACTGACATACAAACAACAGCACGTGACACAACAGCACAAGATGCATCACAGAACATCACTCCTCAGCCTCCTAAAAGCTTAGACCTCAACTCACAGGAAGTTCAAAGTCAATGTTGTGTCCATCCAACATGACGACGCTGCACACAATGTCCCCGCTCTTGGTGTAGCGAGGACCCTTCTTGGCCTTGCCGGGCTGGGAGGGTGCGGTCTTCTTGGTGTCCATTGCCGATGAATCACCAGCTTCGCTCGTCAACAGGCCTTCGTTCGATGTCGGCGTATCCTGCAATCAGATCGCTCAATGGAATTCCTTGTTGTTCAGAGATTTAAATTTCAATTGAGATTCACTTTTAATTGCTCGAGCAATGCGAATGAGAGTGAATGTGCATCAGGGAATGGTTTGATTTGGATGGAATGATGCAAGGATAAATGATGGAACTATAGGTAAGATTTTATCAGAATAACATTAATAAACAATGTCAGCTTAGATTGATGAATGTCTTCAGGTGAGCAGATAAAACGCGGAAGCACAACGTACCGACATTAATGAACAAAGCCATCGTTCATAACCTCCTCACCATTCTTTGGTCGAACGAAGAGTTAAAAGCTAAAATCTTTAGCTGTCGACAAAATCTTATTTGCCGGCATTACTCTTATACCTCGCAGTTACGAACAGTAATAATAACTTGGAAGACCACGAAGTTTAGTTTGCACATTCAACAACATCCAACAAGACGCTTCTTTGTCTCTGACGCGTTGGTGATGCCAACAAGCAATAATCTCGTGTCATTGTCACTTTGTCACCATCGCTATCGTGCGATTGCACACAATTTATTAACAATTTAAATTATTAACGTTTGTGGTCGGCTTTAGTATAAAACCGACCTGACACCATTATTGCTAACTTCAAAGAGAATGGGCAAACAGGAAAATTAGGCCAAGCGTTACAGCCTTTTCAAAGGGATGCATTCCAAATCAACTTGACGTCATCAAGGCTGGATATTCGTTTGAATTTTTAAACATTAAAAACCACCAAACGAAATATAAGAATCCCAATGGATATGGACGACATTGTTGCAACAACTCATCGTTGCTCTTCCACAAAGCAAATTAGTTGTCCGTTGTAGTTAAAAAGACATTCGAGATGCGTCATTCATCATAAACATTACCATCAACGTCGTCGTCATCGTCACCATGTTTACGATGGCTTCGGGGCCCTTTTATTCCGTTTCCACGATAAACAAACGCCGTCAAACGAGATGAAAATAACAGCAAAGAACTCAAAAGAAAGAAATGTGACGTCAACTTTGCGGCTATATTTAGTCCGAGCTTGACCAAAGCGTTGGCCAATCAGAGAGTAGATCGATAGGTGATCACAAACATCACGAGAATAACAATAGCTTATAATAAGGTGCTAAAAATGCAAATGATATGGTGTAAAATAATCCAATTATTCATATATCTCCTTTGGAATCAGAGGGCTAATTAATATTCAGTGTCCATCACAGCCGACGGCCAATAGGGAGATTGCAGCTATATCTGACCCCTGACCCGACCAAAGATGAGTCACGATCAGATTTAATTGAATGAAGCGAAAAACGACAGATAGACAAAAAGAAAGAAATTAAATCAATTAGCTGGGTTATCTTATCCTCCCCGGACTAATTCGAAATAAGCTTATCGACCAAAAACACAATAATAATAATAATGTAAACAACATAATATGAGCAGATTAAAGCAGTTTATTGAAGCGATTATTTTATGCAATTGGCGACAAGACAATTTGGAGACAAACCGTGTACATCTGAGTACCTTGTGAGTGCATAAATGAGTACAAGCGAGTACGTATAAGTGAGTACAAGCGAGTACGTATAAATGAGTACAAGCGAGTACGTATAAATGAGTACACATGAGTGAGTAAAAGTGATTACGAATGAAACGAAAAAGAATTTAATGCGAACCTGTTCAGCTCTCCTGCCCAACGTGTTTTGACTCACTGCCATGTTCTAAATAAAGTGATCTTCCCTTCGCTATCTGCAACGATCGTATCGGGGGAAGGGGTGAGCGTTAGACCGATAACTATTATCACCATTGCCATCATCATCGTCATCATCATCATCATCATCATCATCTTCATTCATCAGTAACATCATTAAATCTATTCAACGTCATGTGAATTTAACTACGTTTAGCAGTGACGATTAGTAACCGTATTAATAAACAGATAATTAAATTAACAAGTTTTATATAAATTTGTCGAATCGAAGTCAAAATAAATATTTCGGCTGTTATTAAAAAACTATTAATTACGCTCCAAACCGAGACCGATTACAATCTTCGTAGCTCTTTTAGACGGACAGGTAAATACAGGTAAATGCTATTTATAATTTCATGAAAGCGGCGATTTAATCGTAGGTGTGATGGTGATGATGATGATGATGACAGAATAAGTGCAGACATTATCACGTTGCAAATTGATACAAAATTGCATCAAAACAAGATGCATGGAAGCTGTGATCGCACGAACAATTGAGGGTTATTTCACGTAATTGCCTTTGAGCGACCTCAACGTTCTCAGCATCAAGTTCATTCATCGTCATCCGAACCATGAAGTTCACCCTAATCATCATCACCATGCTCCATTATCCCCATCATCACCACCATAGTCCCTACCAACGTCCAGTCATTCATCAACATTCTCGAAGATAAACTTTGTAACTTAGAGTTGCAGCCAACATCATCAACAAATCAACGATAAAATCATAAAGCCATTAAGACACATGAAAAGCAAACATCTACTGATCCGAAAACTCAAATCTCAAATCTAATTTGATTATTTTTTTTTCCAAATCGAGATATAGTAGTCATTTATTCAAAAGTAAAAATAATGTCGTCAGGCTCATCGGACTGCCAAAGTCAGGCGCGGCGATTAAAGAAGCAGGCGATTAAAATTCACTTGTCTGCCGTAGTTCAAACACTCGACATTTAAATTCCTAGCCTCAGATATTGGCCCGAAAGACGGCCCTTCACCACTGAATGATTGCCTTGTTGAACTCCTCTTGATGAACAAGACTTTCCTTTTTTTCATCCGAGTACATCCGTCTACGCAAAGGCACTTCAATTGTTCATTTAACGGGAAACTTTCTCTTGTCTTGAAGGAGTTTCTTGAACATTTTTCACAGGAGTGCGTTGGCGAGCACCGCTTAGTCACACATAGTCGATCGCTGCTGGTCGGTGCATCGAAAGATTCGATTAAAGAGACCATTAAGTCTAACGAGCGTAGATTTACGAGGAGCCTAATTGCCAGCAATGGGAACAAAAACATTCGCTAATTGTTCAGGATGAGCTGAGATCTATTAATTGTAACCGTTCGGCATCTCTTCAGACCAGTTGCGGTAGTCATGGCAACGTAATTGTTGCCAATTGTCAGAATTGAACCAGCTCAATCAAGAGAAACGTTTTTCACTGACCTTTAAGTCCACGTTAATTCCTAATAATAAAGAATAAAACGGTCTCGCTAAAGATTTTTTCCATTCTACCCAAGAACGCAAATAAATTCCTATTTGCTCATTCTACTTTCTCGAAAGCTGTAATATTGCTTTGATCCAGAGAAATTTTCTAATTTGTCCTATGTTTGTCAAGGACAAAGCAAATGGTTTAGAATCCAGGCATTGATTCAAACAAACCACAATGCAAAAGAATTCCAATTCAAATCTTTGCAGGATTAATAATGAATGCAAATGCAGTTTCAATCCAACAGGATGCCTCTAAAAGCTCTTACAAAACCATTAACACTTGTAAATTATAAATCGCGAATGGTTAATTATTATATAATAATTTAGCATGACGTTTTTGAACAATATTTTCTCTGAAATTTTAATGACCAACCTTTAACTTTCTATATTGCAACAACTACAAGCAATCACATACAAAAACAACAAATAACATAATCAGAGTAAGACTCTTAAAAGCTTGGCTTGTGTTATTCAAACATCCTGAATTATTCTTTTAAGAAGCAACCTGCCTAACCACTACTGTCAAAGGACTTATTCATGCCTGCTCGAGAATACTCACCGTTTCAACCCGATCCTGTTTGAGATTGAGTCTTACTAAACAATTTCATTCATCATTGAAGGATCAAAAGAATGTACTTTGTTTAAACTGATATTTACAATAATAATTGCTTAATTCATTATTGATCGATAATTAAAAGAAAATTATTTCTTAGCTGAGTCATTATCAAATGAATATTTATTACTAGCAGCACCCAAAGCAATTGCATTATAACAGATCTAATGATGACATGACAATCTCTGTAAACATTTCAAGCAATTCTTCAAATAAATAAACCAGCATCTATTAAAATAATTGCCATTGTAAAATAAACAGCAAATTTTCATACAGAAAAATTTTCCCATAAAACTTTCAACAAAATATTCTCACATTTGTGTAACCTTATATCAGTGTCAGACAAATTCTTACTATCATTATGGATTGAGTTACCTTGCTGCATTATTTACAACTTCAAAAATAAAGTGAAAGGTTTAATATTAGCTTCTGAAACAAGCCAATTCATTAAATCAAGTTTTAAAAAATTGAATAAAAATAATATTGTAAACTGTCGCAAACAAATATTCAGATTGAAAAGCAAATGACTAATAATAGCTTAAATTAATATGACCAACCAAACTCTATTCTAAACGAAATTTCATAGTCTTCGTTAATTCTCTTATGATTTCTCCATATTTGTTTTATTATTTGTTATATTTTCAAAAGTTATAACATTTGGTATTGTAATGAAAATCTAAAGCGATTTATGCCGGGGCTTCAAAAAGCGGCTTAAATTCAAACAGGGTACAAATGACAGAGCCAGTAAAATATAAATATAAAGCAAAGGTTTAGTTAACAATGATAATTAGGAAAAAACTCCAGAATGGAATCAAGACCTGCACAAATCGCTCACCTTTCAGTAAAACCGTATTCGTAGACAATTTCAAGAGCGGCCAACGACAGACTAGCCTTATTTTTTGCGCTTGTCCTCACCTGTAGCGGATGTCGTCTTAAAAACTTGTATGCGTTACGTTTTCCAAATAAAACAAACAATTAAAATTATATTCGGTTGTTGAAAGTTGGACATTATATATTTCTGATATAAAAACTGACGGATGCTAAAAGGGCGGATTAATGATATTAATGTCCATGGCACTAAAATTAATATTATATTAACTATTATCATCTTAAATGTTACAAATTAATAATAATTTGTTAGATTTAAGAAAAATATTAATCAAAATCTACTTTTAATAGTGTGATGTGTCAGTTGGATTGTTTTGTATACAGTTAGATTTCAGATCCTTTTGATGCTTTATTTAGGTGTATTATTTTGCACTTTCTTCTTTAAAAATAAAACACCGAGATGATTGTACATAGAAATTATGCAATTTTTATGATTGTCGGTTTGATCTGTTGCCCTGAACAAATTGGGTGCTTTGAAAGCATTCTGGATAATGATTTATATACCATTAGTTGGAAAGGCCCCATGAAATTAACGGAGGACGATGATACAAAGGTTTATATCTTTGATATTGTTGAATTTGTGCTGCTCGATGTTTTGATGAGTTCACCATCAATACAATAGAAACAACTTTTGAATCACAATTGAAGACTGTAAAGTTTTTCTTACTATTTCGTAGCCTTTGGAGAAAGATTCTATAATTGTAACAACAAACAATAACGAAAAATATCAATGCATCCTACCTGTCATTGATAGTAAGACCCGTTCAAAGGTATAACACTTTCGTGCAATAATTCCTAATATCCTTTATGAACAATACGAATTACATAAATTTGTTTTCAGTTTCAAGAGTCAATCTCATCAGCCAAGTTGGAGCTGGAATTTCTGAGGGGAATTTTAGATACTAACACCTGTGACTATAGGGTGAGACAAATTTTAATATAATTTCAGTTTAATCAAAAGACTAATTAATTGTCCCCATTTTTAGAAATTTTATCCTAAATTATTACCACTCTGTGGTAGCCTCTAAATACTAAGTCGTTTTATTAATTTATTTTAATATAATTTTAATCCATCGATTATTACGATTGTAAATTTGTTTCTTTTCAGTTTGAAATTTATTGGACTTATGAGTTTTGTCACGGCAGGCACATTCGTCAATACCATGAAGAAAAGGATTCTGGAAAAGAGAAGAATTTTAAAAATGCAACTTTAATAATTAAATAATTTTTAAATAATTGCATAATTTAATAATTGTTTTCTTATTTAACAACAGATTATTTTTTTTATTATTTGAATTTAGAATTTTTATTTTGCAAATTATTTATCAAATCAATTTATACAACAGCGATTGCTATATTAAAAAATGAAGCACATGCCATATGATTGTCTATAACATGAATTTCAATGATGTACCAAGCAGCCTTAGATTTCTTTATAAATGTTTTACATCAGCTACCTGTTGTACAAGAATATTACCTGGGCAGGTACAGCAGAGGACAATTCAATGAAGGTGAGATTTCAAATCAAAAAGTCTCATCATGGCCTTAAATTTGAAACCTAAGTTTGAAAATGATGATGACAACGTATTAAATCCATAAGGAAATATTTCATAATTGTCAAACTGCTTGTAATTATATTTATTATAATTATATTCCAACTTAATTATTTTATTAAGCTATTGCTCCTATCCACATATCAAAAGATGATGATTTCTAATGCATATTTATCTCAACAATTTGTCCAGTTCCAATTATAATTATTAAATATGCAATGTTACTAATTATTTTTTTATACTCCTTCAAAGATCTGAAGGCTGCCAAGCAAAAACGAAACCAAGGCTCAGAATCCAATCCTTCTGTTATCGTGAGTGAATTTTCAATTGGCCAATATTTTAAACGGGACACTCATATTTGTTTATCTGAATCATATTTTTCTAGTTAGTTAAAAGCTACTGTTGAAAGGAAATATGAACACGCTAACATTTTACATGACGAGACAGTATAGGTACAAAATATTTATCATTAAAAATCTGCACATTATCATCATCATCCATCTCCCACCAAATTCTAGCACCTTGTCTGTAAACTCTCACAACCAAAGACATTGGACTAGTAACTTGAACGTAGATTAAATAATTATATTCTTAACCCCTAACTTAGAAAGTCCAAGATGTGGACATGCCTTATTACGAGGTGGTGTATGACGAGGGCACGAACTGTGACCTCACGGACGTCCCCAGAAAGTCGAGGGTTCTTTACGTCTGCTACCCCGAGAGTAAGGGTGAAATCTATGAGTTGAAGGAAACTTCAACTTGTGAATATGAAGTCGTCATCCTCACCAGTGCCTTGTGTCAGCATCCTAGCTATGGGTGAGCTTTATCATAGAGTATAGAACCGGTCATAATAATAATAATAATAATGATGATGTTTTACATAATATAATGTAATTTATACAAATTAATATTATTACATATGATATATACATTATTGATATATGATATTACTTATATTATTAAATATATGATATTTGATAATAATAGCATTAATAATAATAATAACAATGAAAACAACTGATGAAAAATTAATTAAAGTCTTCAAAAAATCATTAATTCAATTTAATGTCCCAATAAATTAATAATTAATTCAAATTAATTTCCAATGAAACTGAAATAAATTCCCTTTGAATCCAAAGTCCGAGGAAGGATCCGATCCATGGCATCGACTGCCACTCCGTGGAAGAGTCGCCACGGTTACCGCTGAACTTGGAAGCCTTTGAGCTTCAAAACACCATGGGTGGATACAAGAACCAGGAGGTGACGACGACGACGATGATGACAATCACGACGGTGATGATAATGATTGCGAGTTTGATTAATTCGGGTCGTTAATTGGTTCGTCAGGAGGAAGTTGCAGACGCCATCTGGGACGTTGTCAAAGCCTTCGTCAGTGAGGTCTGAACCGATTACTTGCAAATTCTAGACCCCTTATTTAATAATAATAATGATTATTTTTATTTACTTTCACAATAATTATTAGTTTTGTGATAATCAAATTGTTTACAATAACGATTTGCGGATTTGTTTCATTGCTTGTTTTTCACTTAGCTTCACCTATAAAGCTGCATCTTTTGGATTGCAAATTATATTATCATTAGGGATTCGATTGATCCATTTCCTGTCTATCCAGAAAGGAAATGCGGATCATGCAGAGCTCGAAAAGTCTCAGTCGAAAGGTGACTCGCACCAAGCGACCTCGGGCCATCTGCACTTCAAAGGTCAGCCATCCACAAAACAAGTCATCATTGATTTCTTCAACGGGGATTACTGCATCCAAGGGGTTTGTAGTTTGATCATTGAGGCTGTTATTTGCTAAGGACATCAGCATGAACAATGACAATGACAATAACTTAGCATCACTGGCATTAATCCAGTAACTCTAATAACCATTAATAACTACAACTAGTAAGTTAATCGTTAAACTTAACTAAATGACAGGGTTCCGGCTGGTGGAAGCACGAGTTCTGTTTCGGGAAATATGTCCGCCAGTTCCACGAGGTATTCGAATCTCATTTGAAATTCTTTTTTTTTTATTTTTGAAATTTATTTAAAACATTTAATGTTTCCTCCTCCTTTAAATGACAGCATTCCATTTTTAGGGAGGTGAATTTTATGCAAATATACCTACATATTTTAGCCCTTGACTGTTGGTCAAATGCAATTCCATATTTTGGAAATCACCCCTTAAGTGCACTAGTATGATCTAGAATTGGCATTGAAAGCTTAATTGAGTACTGTCATTATTTGAAAATACTGTACTGTAATAGTACTCTTGAAAAATAAATGGAGTGACAATCATGTGATTTCACCTACAGGATCAGAAAGGGCGCATCGCCATCACCCTTGGCATCTGGGAGGAGGACAAACACAAAGAGTGGTTGCTGAAGAATCCCTTGAAGAAACCTAAGCCTTTGAACCAGAGAAAGTGGGGAAAGTCTAATTTAATACTTTTGCAATGGCATGTGTTGCTTTAGAATGAAAAGATCCCAAGATGAATGAGAAATTATTATGATCAATAATTATTATAATAATAATGCCATCATTGATTGCTTATATCTCGTAGCATTAAATCCAATATTTCAATTTTGATTTCAATGTTTTCAATGGCTTTTAGGGAAGTGACTGATTAGTAAAAACAAGGGTGTCTAATGTAAACTATTCAATCTATCGATCATCAAATTTCAATCTTCAGATCGGTAACAAACTTCTATGGCAACGGGGATGTTTGCCACGAGACCGGCAGACCCAGGACCGTGGAAGTGAGATTCGAGTTAGTTTCACTTTCATTTCTCCTTCAACTCTAAAATCAGACTTAGGACTTAGGAACATGGACAAAAAAAAATCCATTTTCTTATATTTTCTACTGCTATATATCAAATTACTAATTATAATAAATTGATGAAACCTCATTTGACTCGTACTGAATTTCAGCTGCCTGATGCAGGCCGAGGCCTCTAATGCCATCTCTCTCTACTTGATTGAGCACGTACTCTGCGAGTACAAACTCATCGTAAGTCAGAGAATTTTGACAGATTTAAAATCAAATAAAATTATATATACATAATAATAAAAGTTAATTAAAATAAAATGTTGAAAATTAAAATAAAATCTTTTTCTTTCTCCGATTTCATCCCTTTAGGTTGAGGCCTCCCTGTTTTGTGAGGTCATCCAAAAAGCTGGCGAAGATGGCATCATAAAATTTGATCTCTGAGAGCCTCTGCTGCTGCTGTTGTTGTTGTTGTTCTCACACCTCCTTCAGAAGCCTTTTCCTTCCCAACACCTGCTCAAAATTCATTCAAGATGCACCTTAAAGATTAAGATATGCAACTATCCAACTGTCCGTCATTAACGTTGTTGCTCATTATTGATATATTGCCAATTATTGGTATTAATCTTCTGGTACTAATTATTAGCAAAATGTCATTGGATGGACTTTCTTAAAAGTAATTCATCTAATAATAATAAAAATAAATTACGACGTGTTGTAAATAATAAGTAAATGGATGTCAAATACTGAGTCTTTGAATACTCTGGTGCTTTGTGACCACCGCAGTCGGCTTTGAGAGAACGAACTGCGTGACCATCCAACAGAGAGTTCTCATTTGCTGCTGATTGCATTTCGTTTTTCTATTGAAATGTATTAACACCAAAATGAAAAGTTTTTATAGTTTCTCCATCCTACTTTCATCAGAAGCCATCTCATCTCAGGATCGTATTTCTCGACATTTTGCAGTGAAAACGGTTTGTCATTTCAAAGGTGTGCCTTCTTGGTGTCTTTTGAGTTTTTTTTAAACAAAAAAAAAAGTAATAAACCGACTTTTCAATTTGATTTCCAACTATGAACGGAAAAACTTGGTTGATTGGATTAAGTTGAGGTTCAGTAACCATAGGGATTTCCAAATGGGTCTCATGATGACAGGGCATAATTGTGGTTTAATTTGTCATGAGAATGAAGAAATTTTTGATGACAAAAATTCTCAATCAGCCTACAGAGCTAGAAATCAATCAAGCCAATTATAAAAACTTTGCATTTTCCAAGAATCATGGGTCGCAGAGCTTCCATCATTAACAGCCATTTTGGTGGTTGGTTTTAGTGGCACTTCTATGACTTCAATCCTGATTTTTTAAATTCTAATTTTCAAACTTAGCTATTAGTCTTTTGGTAAATATTCCTCCTCTTCATGTTCCCATTTACCCTACATTTATAAAACGATTTATAAAATTGAAACATTTAATTTCATATTCAGTTACCAGAAAATTTAACTTTGGTATGTTTGACCAAAAAAGGATCATTGATGCATTAAATTGGGATTATCAAATAACAAACTCGACTTTATGATAAAAGAAATGAAGTATTTATAGGACTCATCTTATCACATGGATGGCTTTTAAGTGCCAAGTGTTAGTCGTAAACGTTTTCACATCCTCTTTGAGGTTCCTGTTTTCAACCGTGCAACTAAGAAGATACATAACCAGCTGACTCACAGGAATTCACGGGAGTACGTCGCACTGCGATGTGTTATAATAAAAGTGAAAAAATACTCCATAACATCTGCTCTTCGTTCGACATTCTGCATCTTGCATTTCAATTTGCTTTTGGTAAGAACTTCAAAGATGTCAGGAGGTGAGTAACATGTAACATTTAGGTGATAAGGGGTAATTTTCAAATGTTTTCAAATTTGATAGGCATTGACATTTAAAAAGTTTTTTTTTTATGAAATCGTACAAAATCAAATATTTCTTGTTAACTAAAAAGAAATAACCATCAAGCCATTGTTGGTTAGTTCATTATGACTAATGAACATGTGACTAGCAATGGCAACTCGTTAGAAAACTGAGTCATTTTAAAAACTTAATTTAATCGCTAATTTAATCAAGTTAATCAAATGGTTTATCGCATGTCTATTAATAAAATTATGACTGCTTGTTATTTTGTTTGTGTTATTACAGCTGGTGGAACATATACTGATGCTCAAGCAAGAGAGGCCTTAGAAAGGCAAGGTATATCTGTGAATTCTCCAAAACCAAAGACTTCTTTGGATGGAATTCGTGTAAACAGCATAAATGGTCTGATTGCTCTCAAGAACGAGTCAAAATGTCCTGTCGTTGTGACTGGTAATAATTTGTTTAACAATGCTGGCATGCTAATGTCATGGCTGGCACAAACCCTTAAATAATGAAATCACATAATGCCCATCAAACACAATCCAACATATGTGAGGCATGCTTTGTTTAGAAAACCTTTAATTTTTGATAAATCCCTCATCGAGAGAAGCCTTTTGTTTTAAATGAATGATTAAATCATACAAAAATATCAAAAGCATAAGATAACGACTGCAAATTAATCAGGTGGTACAGAACCTGGCCACACCACAGGAGCAAAGTCCCACAGTACTGGGTACAAGTTGGACATCAGACCAAACCAGTGCCTCAATGCCTACATCCAAGGAAATGCTGAAAAAATTGGCAGTAGAAGAGACGGAACACCTCTGTATCAGATAAATGGTGCTACCCTTGCTTTTGAGAAGAATCACTGGGATATTCTCTTTCCATGAAGGATGATCTATTAAAAACTTAGCTAAATAAAGCTAGAAAATATTTGAGTTTATTAATCATACTTCTTTCTGAAACATGAATTTTTAAATAATGAATCATTGAATAAACACATTTCCTCTGCATAATATTTTTCCCCATTTTAACTTCCTGTTACCAGTTTATTGGTTTTATTATACACTTTCAACTTCGTAAGTCTCCTTTTGGAATTCCCCCCCCCACTATCCAAAAATGCAAACTGTACATTTTACTAAAAACTATTAGAAACAAGAAATATTACAACTCTGGTGGTAATAGCAATCCGTTGGACAAATATGCAAGACTACAATAGCATAATACAAGCGAAATACAATGAACATTAGCCATTTCGTTCGATTTCATACATTCTCACTTGTCAACTACAAAAATATGTTGAGTCTGGTGTCGCTCTCTCAAAAGTCTCTTCAAGAAATAAATTGATGATTCTAAATTTTGATTATTGTTTCGGACGCAATAAATCGTGCTTGAAAGATCATAAAAACTTGTTATTGTTCGGCTTCTAAAATACCCCCACCCACCTCCATCATATGAGCCTAACACCCCACCCTAGAAGTTACGATCAAGGATCTGGATTATGGCCTTTGCAACCTGAGCTTGCAATAATATTGTTCAAATATCGCATTTTAAATATCCAAAAGAATTAAAAATAAATCATATTTATCCAAAAAAAAACCGTATAAATTTCCTAATTTTTTTTTATCATTTTAAACTTTTCTTTTCAAAATTCCACGAGATACAAAACTTTGGTTAACTTCCAGCCTATGCTTCTCAACCGAAATTTTACTTTCCGCTGAGTTTCGACTGTTTTTTTTAGTGATTATTGTGTGCTTACAATCGACAAAATGAATAAAGTTTCTCAATTCCTGGCTACGGAACAAGAAATGAAGACTTTGGTGCGAACCACTTGCAAGGACATCATCCCCATCAAGGTGGAAGTGCAGAAGGAGAAGGCACGCCCCATCACGGAGGAGGAGAAAAAGTATTCCGCCTTCGTCGCTCTCAGGCAAGCTCGTGCCCATGCCAGACTGGCAGGGAAGAGAGCCATGAGACAAAAAGAAGCTGAAGAGGAGAAGAACGGGAAAAAATGAATGAATATAAATGTCTCTAGTTATTTGGAGTAATAAAGCAAAGTGTATTTTTAATCGTCCTTTAATTCCGTTTAGTCATTACACCTAAAAAAAAAACTAGAATGAATGAATGAACGGATATCTAATTTTTTCGATAATAAATTTGTGAACGTCTTTTGAAAGAATGAGGATCGAAAGTAGCGCATTTAATGCTTGTAGGCTAAGGCATTATAGCATAGCAGCAATACAAAACGAGTTGGGCGTCAAAAGTTACGTGTCATTTTCAGCCAATTTCTTTGTAAGGGGTATATAAATAAATTATAAATAAAAGTTTTTCAGACGTCTACAACGAATTGCTAAATGGCCATGGATGAATTAGGTTAGTAACGCTGATATGTTGACTGTTATTTTGATATTCGTTTTATTTGCTATTGCCTTTCTAAACTAAGTTCACTAGATTTGTTTCTTATTAATTCTGTGATTAAAGCTTTTTAACTTCGGAGATCCCTTAATAAGTTCAGCAGTTAATCATTACGGAGGACATTAATTCACGGAAGTGGTAGAATGTAATCATAGCTTAAGAATATTTGCAGGAGATTGACCTCTTTTGGACATTATTTAATTTTTTTGTGCATTTAAGAAATAATTGGTGTTTTAATTGGTGTTAAAAGATTCATTGGAAAATAATCAATAATTGTTTAGTCTCGTCCAAATCCATCCTTTCATCGCTATTTTAAGATCAGAAGTCGAAAAAAAGGAAGGGAGGAGGCTGGATATATTGCTTGGTCTTGGGAAACATTGTGGCCTTCGCTCTTCCTTTTCTAATCATTTTTCCAGTCATAGGTTGAATCCGATATTTGGAAAACTTTGTCTTTAATTTAATGAATTTTAATAATTTTTAATTGAAAATAAGATTTATTTCTAAACTATAAACAAAATTTGATCGAGTGTGCACCTACTTCATTTTGCAGGTAATTGGAGAAAAGAAATTGGGCTAACCACATCAACAGCCATAACAACAACCCCTCAAACCGTCTCTACTTCAACGACAAAAGAAATTGAGTCAACCACATCAACAGCCATAACAACCAGCTCTCAAACCGTCTCTATTTCCACGACAAATCCCCTGACGGCGACAACAAGTTAGGAATTTAAATTTAAACAGTTACACGTTATAAACAGTAATTTAAATAAATAAATAAATAAATAATTAATAATGAATGATCATTTAAGTTTAATAATAATAATAATAGTTAATTTATAGAGCGCCGTATGCATAGCGTCGGAGGCGCTTTAAGTTCAAGTTATAAATTCAACTGATCAGCTTAGATATCTTTGAAATCTGTTTTCTTATTCAACGTTTCACTTTCAAGCCGAATAAAGTCGGCAATTTCAATTTGATTAACAAACATGATTACGACCAGGTCGGGCTCTTAAGGTGAGTTTATAATTCCCATTTCTTATTGGTTCATGCAATTAATCCTGAATTGTTGTTATCATAATAGATTTGCGGTTAAAATTAACAGCTGAAAAGTCAACAATTTTCTAGAAGTCGAAGTGGAAAAGCTAAGGAATCATTATTGCTATTCAAAACTATTTGCTGATGAATGTAACAAGTATTAACCGACTTTACACTGCGAAAGAAATGTCAAATCCTATGATTTCAGCGATCAGCGAAGCCCCACTAATCTCATCGACCAATCCTTAGAGACTACAGCAGCAAATTCTGAAAAAATCCAAGGCCAATGGTTATACATGTTGTTGTTTAGTAAGAAAAAATGTTGGGAGTGTTGCTGCTATTCATTTAAAGCAGCAGAAAACTATTCATGAGGCGTGGCTCCTTTGTCATACGAATGACGTGAGATATTTCTGTTGAAATAATCTTTCAATCATTATTGTTATGAAACTTATTTCTAACATTCAACATAAAGTTGAAGTATAGTCGATTATGACCAATTTGCTCAAGTATTCCTTCAGTCTTTGAACGTGGAGTTAAAGATTCTAATCAGATTTGTTCCTACTTCTATAGTCGACAGATATTCCGACAGTCTTCGACTTTAGCTTTGCTTACGTATTCTATCAACATCTAAAATGAGTTTAGTTTCTCAATTCCTGGCTATGGAACAAGAAATGAAGACTTTGGTGCGAATCACTTGCAAGGACATCATCCCCATCAAGATGGAAGTGCAGAAGGAGGAGGCACGCCCCATCACGGAGGAGGAGAAGAAGTATTCCGCCTTCGTCGCTCTCAGGCAAGCTCGTGCCCATGCCAGACTGGGAGGGAAGAGATCTAAAAGACTCCAAAACGAATAAAATAATTTATGATTCATCAATGTGGCAGATGGATCTATGTTACTAAGTTTCGAGATTTAGGATGACAACAAGAATTGGATGTATCATTTTGGGACTTTTTATTTTTCTGTGAGGCATTATTTTGTTTGAAAATTTGAAAAATCTTTGTGTCAACGCCATCTAAATTTTTTGCAATATCAACATTTTTGCAAAGGTCATATGAATGATGTCACATAAATCTGTTTCGCAACTTATTTCTTACTTCTTATTTCTAATATTCAACATAGACAAGTTGAAATGTAATCGATTGTATTTTATTTCAAACAACATAATGGTACTTATTCAAAAGGGTTTGGTGATTATGACTAATTTGCTCAAATATTCCTTCAGTCTTTGAACGTTGAGTTGAAGATTCTCATCAGATTTGTTCCTCCTTCTGTAGTCGACAGATATTCCGACAGTTTTTGCGAATTTCAAATCGATTTTGGCTTCCTGCAAAGATTCAAAACAATAACATCACCGTTGTACGTCAGACTTATACTTATTACAATAACTTACCTTGAGTTCCAAAAGAGTGAATCCCCTGCCGGCCCTAACCTTCGTATTGTGTTGGAAGGTCGTTTCTCTGACCACGGGTCTGAGAAATCCCGGGTCTTCCGCTTGCACCAAACGTTCATCCCTCCTACGTTTCAACCTTGCCTGCTGGTTGGACCAACTCTTGACACTCTTCTTGATCGACTTGTGCGCATGTCCGTTAGGAATAGCATTGTTACCCTTTCCCATTTCAGCTTCTTGTTTATCTCGTCTCCTGAAGGTAATTCACACTTTCGAGAGGGAAAGTTTGTTTGTTGTATGGGAGAATCCGAAGACTATCAGTTTCGGTCGACAAATACTTGAAAGTTTTTTAAATTAATTAATTTTCTGGTGAAAAAATAATAAAGATTTTTTTATAATAGAGTTGTCCACGATTAATAAATCGCAAACACGTGTAGTCACGAGCGATTGGGATCTAACGTCAAATTCAACACATGAATAAATTTAAATTCAGGTTTACGGTAAAAGATGTTCAAACATAACAAAATTAAAAATTTTTAATAAGATTATTTCAAGCAAAACAAATTAGTTTATAAATGCAACATTTTTTTCAAACCTTTCAGTGTGAAACTAGATATCCAATCACTTTTAATTAATTTTTTTTTAAATTTAACACTAACTGCAAAAATTATCGACTATATAAGGATACAAAATAACTTTTCGATCACAGAAGCAAATTTGGACAGATATTTCAAACTAAACTCCGTCTTGCCTAAATACATAACTCTCGAGTTGAAAAATTTCATCGATCTCCATTTGAGATGGAGATGTGAAAGCCTGAACTATATAGAAGTCTCAGTTGACTTGTGAATAGGGGATGGTGAATTCGTAATGACGAATGACAAGGAGTAAAAGTATGGCGAATATGAACGAGATGGTGAAAGTAATTTTGATGTCTCGTGAGTACATGGAAAAGGTGATGACGGTTGTTTTGAAAATGATTTGACTGCAATTGGGCAGCCAGTTTAGTTGACCAGTTCATTCAAAGCTATTGAGGACGAAATTGATGAGCAATTATCGTGATAGTAGCCCGGGCTAAGATAAGTAATTAACATAGTATCAACTGAGAGGTGTTGACGTGCTTGTCTGATTGACCATTTGATAAGATTTCATGATTTTGCAATGTGATTGGAGTGATGTTTAAAAATGAGGTTTGAGCTCAAAAAATAACTTCAATATAATTTCGAGTTTCAATATAAAAAGTAGAAAAGGGAAAAATTCAAATTACAAATAAGAAGATTTATTGCGAAAAAATTAATCAGCTTTCTGATTAATGGTCAAGTAATAGCAATGGACAAACTTCGAAAAGAGCGCGCTATATAGTTTTCGCGGACTGTCAAAAATAGACAGTACTTAATAAAAACGCATATCTGCTTGGTAATATTAAAGATTAAAAAAGATTATTTTTTTTTATAATGCATTAATATTCCAAATATTTCGTATTATTGAATGAATTACATATTGATAAACTGTCAAATCATAAAATGATATCAGTCCATTAAACAACTATTGAAATAATCAGGGAACATTTTTCGTACATCAGTGATTTATTTTCAGGATAAGATATGCTGATAATGGCCTTGCGTCATTTTAATAAATTGACTGCATTTCAATACGAGCTGAATAAATTGGCTCAAATCAAATTCGTTGGTTTGGTTTTGCTAAGGTTAGTTAAATGCATTTTTCAACTAAAACAAGAATTAATGGTCATTACCAAAATGTAGTTGGATTATTTGACATTATTTCAATGTGATTGATAACTTTTGCTATCAGGTATTCAGTCGATATGTGGAAATATTGCTTGATATTATTTCCAATTGTGACGGCAATCAATATTACAGGTTATTTCTAAATAATAAAAAAAATAATTATTTGCAATAACAAATTGATAAAAATATAATAGAATTTTTTTTTATTAATAATACAATAATTAATTAATGATAGTACAGTCTATATTTGATGATATTAATATTAATCTTTGCTGACAATAATCTTTAAGTCTACACATATTTGTCAAAAATGAAAGACATCTGATATGTTTATGTTGCATAACTCCCATAAGTTCTCTTCTATACCAATGATGAAGCAAGGAGTACTTTGGAAAAGCATGGAATAATATTTGCAAGCAATAATACAACACACGGAATAACATCTGTTTTTATGGAAATCTTGTTAAAATTAAAACATAAATCAAGATGTCCTATCGTCCTAGTAGGTAATGGCGAATATTTATTTTGAATATGAATTGTAATGACCTTGACATTTTTTGTCGGCACAGATCGAACTGCAGGCCCACAACTAGTAGTATACAGGTGGCGTCACTTCTCCGTTAAAATGAACTACTGCATTTTGGCCTACGTTAAAACTTGCTCAGTCGTCAAACATAGAGACAACGGTGAATCTATATACGAATGCAATTCTTCATTATTTTCTTTGAGGTATAAAAGACCAAGAGGTTGAACCAGATTGTGGCATAAGTTTGCATAGTTGATTTGGGAGAGAAAGATTGTTAATTGTGAAGATTACTGTGAATAAAAATGTTTTGTCTTAATTTTCATAGGTTCGAATTGGGTGCATATAATATTTGAGAGAAATGTCTGAAGACAAATTAGCAAAACTTGCCGTGAAGATACTTTATGTTAATTGGATAAGGGTAAGCGGATCGTAAATAACTATCCGCTCATAAAGATGGAGTTCGGTCCGACATTCTGTTTAAAGATCCAACTCCACGTACAAAAACCCGTTCAATTATACAGGAACGCAACTAAAAACAATATAATATGTTGATTAATAATGTTTATTTTTGTCAAATATATAATTGATCAAACAAATTATTACGTAATCTATAACCTACTATCAAGCGCCCTATAGCTCAAAACCTGGCCTATTAATCAGTTTTAGATATCTAATTAATTAATTTATATATTTATTTATTTAATGTTGCGATTTGTAAGATTATTTTTTGGTTGAATTTATTTCATTTAATGTTTTGTAATATTTGGAAAATCCATAACTTTGGCTAAGATGAGATGCTTCATTCAATGCGAAATTTCCTTCCTCACTACAAAAGGTTTCCTTACAGGTTGTATTTTTGACGATCATTCGCTGAATAACTAATTCTTCAAAATGAGCTTTGTTCGACCCTCTCAATTCCTGGCTACGGAACAAGAAATGAAGACTTTGGTGCGAACCACTTGCAAGGACATCATCCCCATCAAGGTGGAAGTGCAGAAGGAGAAGGCACGCCCCATCACGGAGGAGGAGAAAAAGTATTCCGCCTTCGTCGCTCTCAGGCAAGCTCGTGCCCATGCCAGACTGGCAGCGAAGAGAGCCATAAGACAAAAACAAGCTGAAGAGGAGGCGAAAAAATGAATGACTGAATGATTTTGTAAATGTTTCTAGTTATTTTGAGTAATAAAGCAAGGTATATTTTTAATCGTCCTTAATTCCGTTTGTTTATTAAACCTAAAAAAAAATCTGTCCAGAGAAAAATGTCATTAAAATTGTACTGTAAATTTTTATTTTACAAGCTCACGATTTCGGTCAAAATAAAAAACACGTTGGATAGAAGGATTGGATTTTTGATCCACTGATCCAACAAAATGAAGGGTCATCCGATGATTAAAAAAATCATCCTTCCGAATCTTCCTTCGAACTTTCTATAAATATTTGTAATATTTTTCATTTTCTAACCCTAAATTCATCCGATCATGAGTGACGTTTCAATATTTCAGTTTCATTTGATTTATAACAATCCCATACGAGGAAGGTAATTTTTTGAATGGTACAAGTATGTATGAAATAATATTTTATTTCAAACAAATAATTCGTAATTATTTAAATTTACCCTAAGGGTAAAGTTTATCCAATGCTTAGGAATGCTTATGTAAGGAAAGCTTATGATTTTCGGCGCCATTACATTCCAGATATGTCGTGTTGGTAGACCAAATGAACGTTAATAAATAAATCGAGGAATATTTTATTTAAAAGCTTTTGGGAATTATGACTAATTTGCTCAAATATTCCTTCAATCTTTGAACGTTGAGTTGAAGATTCTCATCAGATTTGTTCCTCCTTCTGTAGTCGACAGATATTCCGACAGTTTTTGCGAATTTCAAATCGATTTTGGCTTCCTGCAAAGATTCAAAGCAATAACATCACCGTTGTACGTCAGACTTCTACTTATTTCAATAACTTACCTTGAGTTCCAAAAGAGTGAATCCCCTGCCGGCCCTAACCTTCGTATTGTGTTGGAAGGTCGTTTCTCTGACCACGGGTCTGAGAAATCCCTGATCTTCCGCTTCCAAACGTTCATCCCTCCTACGTTTCAACCTTGCCTGCTGGTTGGACCAACTCTTGACACTCTTATTGATCGACTTGTGCGCATGTCCGTTAGGAATAGCGTTGTTACCCTTTCCCATTTCAGCTTCTTGTTTAACTCGTCTACTGAAGGTAATTCACACTTTCGAGAGGGGAAGTTTGTTTGTTGCATGGGAGAATCCGAAGACTATCAGTTTCTATAAACACTATTGCAAAATGTTTTTAATGTCAATTTTTTGTTTTTAAAATTAATATTTTAGTTATTATCAAAGTTTTATAGAAAAGAATCTTACAGGCTTTCATTATAATTGTAAAATTGCAAAATTAGACGTTGTTAAAGTTGATATTGTCTTCTTAATATTTATTAATATTTTGTTGTCCTGTGTTATAAATAACATAGAAGGACCGATAAGCCGCATCAATATGATAACAAATTGCTAACGCTACAATCAATAACATCTGGGGAGTTTAAAGTTCTACATTGGAAAGGTCACGAAATATGAGTTGCAAAGCAATTAATCAACTTTAAGCCGATGACAGCTTTCTGACATTAATTGGCAAAAGCTTGAAAAATTTAACTGAATTTCATTATAAAATGATGAGTATTTGACTTGAAACTGTTTAATGCTTCTTCGTCGAGGTTATGGATGGGTTGATTTTTATTGCAGATAAAAATGTCTCGAATAAATTCGTTTTTATTTCAGTTAATTTATTAGGAAATTTAGTAAAATCTTTAATTTAAGATACAGTAATCAATGCATTTTTCAGTGACTCGTCATATTTTTCAAAAGAATTCCTTCAATTTTTTTAAAACTTCAGAATAGCGCTTGATAGCTGAACGTTAACATGCGGAGCTTAAACTTGATCTTTTTGTTGATTGGACTATCACTTGGTTAGCCAATGTTTATTGGTCAATTTATTTCTTTTTAATCATTTTATAAATTTAATCGCAAATTGAAGTTTTAATTTAATAAGATCTAAATTTCTTCAATGGATTCAATTGAATTGTATTGAGTGATACAAGTCCAGACCCGTATCCACAAATAATCCTTACTTTCGCTAGCTAGTGACACCTACATGGAAGCTGAAGCAAGGGATAAATTGAAGAGGGAGGGAATAAATATTGGTCGAAATCCAGAAATTTCTTTGGACGGAATACGAGTCGACAGCGTAAATGGTTTGATTGAATTCAAGAAAGAGTCAAAATGCAAAGTTTTTGTAATCGGTAACTTTCTAAAGTTGTGTCTTGGTAAACTATGTTTTCGATAAATGCCACAAGAAGTTGACAAGTGTTTACATGAATTGCTCTGTTAACAATAGAGTACATTAAATATATATTGTCGTTAAATATGAAATAATATAGAACATTTCATAAAGGATAGCACAATGCCATGTTTACCAAAAATCATGGCCAAAATTGCTCAATAATCAATTGTTGGCACTGTGCCAATGGTGCATTATGTATTGCATCATGTTTATATGGCATAAAGAGTTTGTTAAACTAAATTACCTAATTAATTATTAATTATTAACGATCAATTCAGGTGCCGCAGAACCTAAGCATGGTCATCTGACCCAGGATGACTTCCAGAAATCTGGTTACAAGTTTGAAATCAGAAATAATAATTGCATCGAGGAGCATTTAAGAAACAATTGCAAGATTTCTAAGCAGGACAAAAAAGGAGTTATTTCGTACAAATGTCAAGTTGGGGATTTTATTCAGGAGAAGAATCGCATGGATGTGTTTTTCTTTTGAAGACGATGAACGTGTTAATATTGTTTCAAGTTATTAGGCTACGGGAAACTTAACTGGAAAGCTATCTTTATTAAGAAGCGATTAAAAATAATGAATGCATTCAATCTGTCCTTATTTGCTGGATTCCGTTGATGAATTTAACACGACAAATGTTTGTCTTAGCTCAGAGTAGCATTAGCGTAGGAAATACATTCCGAGAAGAATCGGTCTCTTTTAATAGGATTGGACAAATCCGATTATTCCGATAAGTTTGAATTATAGAGAGTCATCCGAAAGAATATGTTCTTTGGATAGAAATCTTAAATCAACTAAAAAATTTAATGAATAAAATGGCTGCCTCAAAAAAAGGACTGAGTGTGCTTTATAAAGATTATAAACTAAATTCACGTATTTAGCTATTTACAGATAATAAAGAGGATCTGTGCATGTAAAAATTAATGGAAATCAATAACTTTCTTTGCAAAATGACAAACGACGTTTCCATTGGATTTTCGTGAATTCCCCTATTTTTAACACCTTATCTCTTGACCCCTGCTTTAATGAACAACGACTTCTGACATTAGTCGAATGTAAATTAAACATTATAAAAAGGAAGGAGGAATAAAATAAATTATAACTTTTTTTAAAGCAATAATTTAAAATATTCTCGAGAAAAATAATTACTTTTTTGGAGTTTATGTGCAAATAGTTTATGTGGAATTTACATTATCTTTTCTAAAATGTTTCGAAATATTTATAATAACTCTAAAATATTTCTAAGGACCTTATAGACCTTATTTATTTTTTTTATAAAATAGGTTTTTATAAATATTTTAAAAAGAAATTTAATTTTTTAGCGAAATGCAAAGCTTTGGTTTGAATCCCTCTCTCTTGGGTTTCAACTCCATTATCATTAAGATTACGTATTTATTTTCGGCTTGAATAATTACTTATTCTTCAAAATGAGCTTTGTTCGACCCTCTCAATTCCTGGCTACGGAACAAGAAATGAAGACTTTGGTGCGAACCACTTGCAAGGACATCATCCCCATCAAGGTGGAAGTGCAGAAGGAGAAGGCACGCCCCATCACGGAGGAGGAGAAGAAGTATTCCGCCTTCGTCGCTCTCAGGCAAGCTCGTGCCCATGCCAGACTGGCAGCGAAGAGAGCCATAAGACAAAAACAAGCTGAAGAGGAGGAGAAGGGCGCTAAAAAATGAATGAATGAATGATTTAGCAAATGGATGTGAAATAAAATATTTTTCCTCTTCAAGTTTCCAAGCGTTACTACCATGTTTTTTGATGACATATTTGATAAATAATAATTTAGTAAACTTTGGTAAATAATAAACAATTACACGTTACGTTAGTGTCGACGAATTCACTGAGAATATATTTAGCATACCATAATAATAACTTAGCAAGTTAGTATGGAAGATCACAAACTGCTCGTAAATGACAAATTTAATTTGCTGTCGGAAGAAATTTTATAATACCAAGTATCGTAATACCAAATCGTAAGCAAAATAATTATCTCCTGCAACTAATAGAAAGCATGAACCTGTCAAAACAGAAAACATGTGTGGATTCACCTGTTGAGATGACAAAAACTGTGCCAGTTGAACACTGTCATGATCCCGAATCTGGGGGAACCTTCACCAAATGGATCAAGCGCTTCGAGGGAGCTTTAGGGAACAAAATTGGAGACATGCCCGATGAAGAACTAGCCAGAGTGTTATTAACAAAATTAGAAACACTTGATACACCAACTTATCTCTTAATTAAGCATTACCACGGATATAACATTTTGTTGTGTTGATAGACCAATAATTGATAAATCGGGCAGAATAATATCTATGAAATTATTCCTGATGTTTTTAAGCCTTTTTTGATTTGGTGAAATTAAACATTAAACAATTGAGAATGCTCAATTTAGAATACCCTAAATTTCTATATTAAAATGATATAAAATATTAATAATTAATACATTTGTAACACATTTTAATTAATTCGTTGAGGGGAAAGTTTTACGTGCATTTTACTCTAAGGCCTACATCCACCATCCAGAGTTTATCCAATGCTAGGATTAGGTAAGGAAAGAATTATGATATTCGACGCCATTAGAGATAATGATGTTAATGAAACATCATTGTTGTGTTGGTAGACCAATAATAGATAAACCGGGCAGAATTTTATTTCAAACAGAATATTGGTAATAAATTTAAATGCTTTTGGGGAGTATGACCAATTTGCTCAAATATTCCTTCAGTCTTTGAACGTTGAGTTGAAGATTCTCATCAGATTTGTTCCTCCTTCTGTAGTCGACGGATATTCCGACAGTTTTTGCGAATTTCAAATCGATTTTGGCTTCCTGCAAAGATTCAAAGCAATAACATCACCGTTGTACGTCAGACTTCTACTTATTTCAATAACTTACCTTGAGTTCCAAAAGAGTGAATCCCCTGCCGGCCCTAACCTTCGTATTGTGTTGGAAGGTCGTTTCTCTGACCACGGGTCTGAGAAATCCCGGGTCTTCCGCTTCCAAACGTTCATCCCTCCTACGTTTCAACCTTGCCTGCTGGTTGGACCAACTCTTGACACTCTTCTTGATCGACTTGTGCGCATGTCCGTTAGGAATAGCATTGTTACCCTTTCCCATTTCAGCTTCTTGTTTATCTTGTTTTAGAGATGATCGGTAGAAACTGAGGTGAACTTCGTATGGGATGTTAGATATTGGATTTCAAAGACAGTAAATAACGTTTAATTAAACTTATTCAAATATTTTTTGCAACATTTTTATAAATTTAAAAAATTTAAATGCTTTTAGATTTATTTACCAAATTCATAAATACAAAAATATGAATAACTAATTTATTGTTTCAAAATTAGGTATTTTGGAATGTCTTCGCATGATTGAATAGATTGAGAAATTGTTTGTGAAATTATGGTCGAACGAATTCAGTGCATTTGTTTCGCATAATCCATTCAAATGAAATTAAGCGATGTTATATTTTTTTTCAGTCGATGATAAAATAATTTAAATTTAAATTATGATATAATTTAAATTATTAAATTAATTTTAAATTAATTTTATTAAAAGCGAAGAAATAGTCAAGTAAAAAAATCCCATTAATCACGAATTATTTCTAGAAAGAAACCGAAAGAAATTGAATTTTTATCAAAAGACAGGAAGTTCAGGTTGACAAATCGAAACTGATATTGGCCTCTCAAATTGACTTCGTTTTGTGATTATGGTAATTCCATCCGCGAGCTTAAAAAAACAAACAAATCCAAAAACACTTTCGCTATGATCATAAACCTGAATTAGAGCAATATTTCCCGATAATATTTTATCATTAAACCTGAAATTGTAAACAATGTCAATATATCAAAACAATGTAATTAAGGCGATATGTACTTTAACATAAAAATAGATTAAATTGGACTAATTGCATTTCCTCGTCCATTGTTCATGATCAATGCAATTGTTTGGAATAACTTTGTTTTTCTTTGACAGATCCTGAATCAGCAAGGTCCCTTTCCAAAGCTTCTGAAAATGCACTGTTACGTTACAGTGACCTCTCTGTGATTCGTTGGTTCAAACCTACGTCACAAAACGAGCGTGACGTCATCAACGATCAGTCATGTTCGTTGCGTGGCATATTCATTCACACGACCTCAAATGAGGTGTTACTGTTGTTGTTGAGCATTTATGTAGCGCTACTTTCTGTAATAGCTTGCCAGGTCAGTTCAAGATTGGTTTCGACACATCATAACCCTCTGAGCTAACTAGTATGGTATTTTATTCTTTAACTTTTTTAACTTTAACTTAATGAAATCAATTTTAAACTTATAATCGAGTCTCAAACATCAATCAACACCGGTTTGTCACGACAACAAGTGCGTCGGACATCCTAGAAATGCTTTTAAAGGTTCCCAGTGCTTTCTCATCGGAAGAAGGGAGCGGATGTTTCAGATCAACTCGTCTGCTTTTGAAGTAATTTTGAAACGTGAAAAATACAAATTATAATTTATAAAATACAGCCTATAATGTATGAAATACAAATTATAATTTACAAAATACAAATTATAATCTAAATAACTTCTTTAATCGCACGTACAAACTTTGGAAACTTTACAGAAAATTGTTTATGGTATTAAATTAAAAATTCTTCGATCGATTAATCTGCGATACCGAATAACAAACAAAATAATTTAAAAATACCGATAATATTATAATAATAATACTTAAATAATATTTAGAATATAAATAAATAATGTTTTTTTAACACAGTAATTGCTAGCGACAAGCAAGACATTTACGCCTGCGAAATTTTTGCAACATGAAAAATTAATGCCCCAGGATCCTGGGCCAATCACACTTGTGAACATCTTGTGAACTGGATGAGTATATTTGCAAGTACGCTGTGAGTACATCGCCAGTACAGTGCAAGTACATTGCCAGTATATTCGTAAGGACATTGTAAGTACATCGTTAAGTTCAGCGTACAAGACATACAAAACACGTCCTGCAATGAAGTCATCGAAACAACTGGCGGACAAATGAATCACTTCAATGATCATCTGAATTTTCTTCCAATTTGAGTCATAATTCACAGAAAATTCGAAGAAAACAAGGAAAAATACCTGACAGGAATTAAGAGGGTGAGTCGAGTTATTATTATGTAATATAGAAATTATATTAAAAGTCAAAAATTATAATATAAAAGCTCTTGAAATATTAACCATCACGGTATTCAAGTAACCACTTGCTTCGATCGGATTTCCAAAATAGATTTAAAATGCATTTTTATTAATTAAAGGATTTTAAAGGAATTTTTCAGAATTAAATCCAAAGAATCCTTACAAGAAATCTTTGTGGGAAGCCGAACAAAAGTTCTCTTTTTCTCTCTCTTTCTCGGATGATGATGATGATGATACAGAATCGCACAACAGCACACGACCACATCAACTTCGGCGGAACGGACACAAACTCCTCGATGCTGGCAGAATTTCTGGTCGATATGATTCTAGGACAACAACAACAGCATCAGGATCCGTTCGGATCATCATCGTCGTCATCCTCCTCCTCTTCACAGTCACTTCCGCTCACGTCATCGATGACGTCCAACTTCCTCGAGGAGATGATCTCAGCTGGAGTGGAAGCCAAGGACTTCGTAGCCGGCGACTACGTGACGTCATCGACTCGTCCGCCGAGGCAAGGCGGAGCTGGAATGAAGAACCTGAGACCGGAAGTGACTATACCTCTGTACAGTCTGATCTTCCTGCTCAGTGTCGTCGGCAACACGCTGGTCGTCCTAACGCTGCTCCAGAACCGTGGCATGAGAACCGTGACCAACATCTTCCTACTCAACCTTGCACTTAGCGACCTCCTGTTGGCCTCGTTCTGCATGCCCTTCACGCTCGTGCCGACGCTGATGCAGGACTTTGTCTTCGGCGACGTCATGTGCGTCATGGTCAGGTACATTCAAGGTCGGTTGGTGCTCTGCGGATTTTTTTTTGGAGGAGGGGGGCTGGATGATGGAGGAGGAGAGGGAGAGACACACACACATACAGACAAACAAACATACATACAGATAGACAGATTGACCCACATGCAGATTGAAAGAGAGAGTGAGAGAGATTATGGTAATGACGACGACGATGATGATGATGAGGAGGAGGAGGAGGAAGAAGAGGAGGAGGAGGAAGAAGAAGAGGAGGAGGAGGATAGTGATGATGATGATGATTATAACGTCGAAATCTATTCCTCAATGGATATTAAATGATCCATGATAAATTTAATTGCCCTGGAAATTCCAAGAAAGAATGTGAAGGGGTCACCGTTCTTAATGGAGCATATTTATGGTCACGTGCTTCATGCATTTTTAAACGAAACTGAAATTGACTTTCAATGTCTTTTTGAAACCATCCGCCATTATATTTTTTTTTTAAACTTTTTTTTCCTTTTACGGAGGTCATTTGTTATTCATAGTCGTCTTAAATGCATTTAAGAATCATTTTCGATAATTACTTTCGAAAATAATCCTCATTTACGACGTGTTTGTTATTATTATTATTATTATTATTATTGTTATTATTATTTAATGATAATGAAAATAATAATTATTTAAAAAAATATTATAATATTTAGTTAATTATTAATAAATTATTATAATAATTTAAAAAGAATACTTTCGTTATTATAATAACAAGAATGATTAGAAATGACTGATGAACCTTTTACAAAAAAGAATAAACTCCGACCAACAGAAATAACAATTAAATATTAAATACTGTTTATATTATAAAATATATTAAATATTATATTTTTAAATTTATTTTGTCTTTTTAAGACAAAGCTAAAGTCGAAACAAAGTTGAGTTTTCAAGCAAAAGAATTGATAACAACAGCCGAGTGTTTGTACGGACCCATCAGCTTAAATCACCAGGGGCTCTCGTACAATTTATATAGCGCTGTGTCCCAGAGAGGACCTGGCGGTGCGCAACCTGGTTTTCGAACACGACACTCACCGATTAGCATCGTATTTGAAAGGCTTTTGATAATAATAATAATAATAATAATAATAATAATAATAATAATAATAATAATAATTCAATTGAGCAACAATTAACGACTAATACAAAGAAATGCCATTAGGCAAGTAAATACTTATAAATTCGTGTTTGTGGTTGTAACAAATATTTATGATATTATAAATCTTTTATTAAATTTATTTTATTATAATATTTTATAAAAATAAATTTTGATTTATTGCAATTTAACCTATTTTATGGCAAAAACAAGCATTGCATGACCAAACAAAATGGGATTTCCATTACGGAAATAAATGGATGAATGGATGGATGGATGGATGGATGGATGGATGGATGGATGGATGGATGGATGGATGGATGGATGGATGGATGGATGGATGGATGGATGGTTGGATGGATGGATGGATGGATGGATGGATGGATGGATGGGTGGATGGATGGATGGATGGATGGATGGATGGATGGATGGATGGATGGATGGATGGATGGATGGATGGATGGATGGATGGATGGATGGATGGATGGATGGACGGGCGGACGGACGGATGGACGGACTGACGGACTGACGGACGGATGGATGTATGACGAAAATGATGAGGTTAAAAGAGATCTAGTTTTTAATTCCCACAACATTCATGTTTCATTTTCCATTCACTCTCTCATTCATCAACGTCTTCTGATGCGTTACGTTACGACCTCAAAATTCTGTTCTTAGCGAATAAATTAATTTTTAAATTTAAAAAATAAAATTATATTCTTTTATAATATTTTAAGTTTGTTTTTTTTTTATAATTAATTTTTATTTTGTTGTAAACAATAATCAAAACTCAATATCAAGATTTAACCAGCTTGATATAATAACCAGGGTTATCATTTTCATCATCACAACAGTCATCGTCATCATTGATGTCATCATCATCACCGTCGTCGTCTTCATCCTCGTCACGTGGTGTTTATAACCTCGATTGGATGGTTCCTCTCCTACTTAATTTGTCTCCATCCATCCATCCAAGCACCACGTTATTGCTTTCAATTGGAAAAAATTCTGAGCCCTGAGATGATGATGATGATGATGAAGATGACGATGATGATGATAATAACGTTGAGGATAATGAGCAGCTACTTATGTTGATAATATTGATGTTAATGAGTGCAAATTATGATTGTTTCAAGAGGCGATGCTGAATCTGACCAATCAAAATCTTCGTCATCAAGTGTCGTCATCGTCATCGTCATCACCATCATCATTCGGCACAACCTTTAAGTTCAAATCTCAACCTGATTAAGGTAGAACGCAATTGAATTTACGTCGTTATGGCAACGTAAGCATAAAGACGTCTCCATGGCAACCGATTCCTGCTCGTCCCTACCTCCCGTCTACCCCCCTGGTCGGTGATTGGCAGGAGATCAAAGATTGCTTTGAATGATCTCGTGAGTTTCGATTCCACTCAGTTGAGTCCAAGTCGAGTTGATCAGATGAGAAGTATGACTGGGGGATGGACGGACGGACGGACGGACGGACGGACGGACGGATGGATGGATGGATGGATGGATGGATGGATTGGATGGATGGATGGATGGATGGATGGATGGATGGATGGATGGACGCATGGATGGATGGATGGGCGGATGAATGAATGGATGGGCGGACGAATGAATGGATGGATTTAGAGGTACGAAACTCGAATGTCTCCTTTAATAACGGAAAGAATTAATTTTAATCTAAAAATAAATAATGATTTTAATTATTTTTTGGCCAATCTTTGAATTAAACGGAAATTATCACGCGCGAATAAATGCCAAAAAATATTATAAAAGATATTATTATTCATTTCAACAATAATTGAAAAACGTAACAAAATGTCATCACGTCCGTGAAACTTAGAATGAAATATTTTCACAAATGTTTTTTTTTTAAACTTAATTTTCACGTTCACCTAAAATAAACTTTAAAAAATGAAATTTTTGAATAAATGTGTTTTTATTTTTAATATTTAATTTATAATCTGAAATATTTCTAAAAATTAAAAGCTCTATTTTTTCCCCCCAGGAAATTGTTCAAAAATTGGTTCAAATATTCGCGATTTGTTGGAAAAATGAATAAAACAACTTAAACAAAAACCTATAAGAGGTGCACTCGACATCGATGAGAGCACCTTATTGGTCGCCATAAATAACAACTTCCGGTGAAATTTATATAGCGCATTAGGCTGAGATTTCGCATGATTTACTTGCACTTATTTGGGTCTCAATATACATGTATCTGAAACAAATACATGGAGAAGATGAAGGTTGGTGATGATTGTGATGACGGAGATAGATTGAGGGTGATGATGATGATGATAATAATAATAATAATAATAATAATAATAATAATAATAATAATAATAATAATAATAATAATAATAATAATAATAATAATACAACAACAATAATAATAATTATTTTTTGCTTTGAAAAATTTTATTTTTATGTTTTTTGTTGTTATTGTATTCAGTAGTTTATGATTTTACCAGCATTTATTTACCTGCAAATTATCTCCTGAATAAAAACGAATTTGTTAAAAATTAACAAATTAATCATTTAATTTAATTTAATTCCTTTGGATTAATATTTAACGAAACGGTAGAATCGCTTTGCAACGTCATTGGTTTCAGTAGTTCATCCAAAACTGTCACGTGACAAAGTGCTTTCAAAGCTTTTTTTTGCTTTTCTTAATCTTTCGCAAACAGGGGACATCCGCTGAGTAATCTTTCCACAACGTCTGGACTTTCATTCATTGACGACGATGACGACGATGGCGATGATGATGATGATGATGAGGAGGAGGAGGGGGAGGAGGAATAGGAGGACGATGACCATGATGGTCCACTATTGCATGGCATGCCACACTTTGTTTGGAGCACATCTTCAGAAAGAAGCCTTAGATTCTTGGGGAAGCCACGTAAATGCCTGAGCAAATAACAAATAATTATTAATATATTTTTGTTAATAATTATAAATTATTACAATTCAACATTCACAATAATTGAATAAATAACATTTATTTACTTTATTTATTTATTGATTTATTTTTATTTATTAATTTATTAATGTAAATTGGCGTAAACAAATTTGGATCGAATTAACATGAATAAGAAAATCCTTATCGGCTCAGCAAAAGGAAGTTTTGAGTTGAAAAGTCTCCTGGATTGATTGCAACCAACCAATCAGTTGACAAATGGCGGGAATCAATCAGACGACTGAGCCTTATTTCTTATCCCGACGCAAATAACTGTGAAGACTCTGGAATTAGTGCTGCTGAGGTGAATGATGGACGGACGGACGGACGCAGGGATGGACAGATGGATAGATTGAAGGATGGACGGACGGAGGGAAGGAAGGAAGGAAGGAAGAATGGATGGACGGATGGTCGCCATTGTTGAGCAAACAAATGATAAAAATTAAAATATTTCCTAAATTTTCACGACTTTCTAACAATTACTTCACGACAATCTTCTCTTTAAATTGAATTTTAGCCAAAAAATCCCCCAGCAACTGCCATTTCATTGCCAAGAATTCCTCATCTTATTTTTTCTTAATATATTTTAAATTAAAAAAATAAAATATGGAAATCATTTCTCTCGGGTTTTTAATTTCAGGACTGGAATTTCGAGAGAAAATATAACAATAAATTCATTTAGGAGCTCCATTGATACAAAAATTAACAAGGAAAACAAATTAAATAATTTTTATAACATTTCAATTTTATTTTAATAAAAATAAATAATGTACATATCGGATAAAATACGATTAAAAGAATTACAAATAAATACAATAAAAATAATTTAAAACCTTAATAAACTGAATAAAACGAGAAATAAAAAAGATATTATTCGAAAATATGATTTTTAAATTAATAATTATATTATATGTACAAAATAAAAAACGTGTTGATGGTAGACAAGAATGATGAAGGTACAAGTTCATGTCTTGTGGTGTTCATGAAATGGGCGTGGTTTCGGGGGTGGGGATACCGTGAGGGGTCATTAAGTTTATGTTCGACGTTTTTTTTTGTCTAATATTTTTTTTTTTAGAAATTGTAAAAAAAAAACATAAAATATAATTTAATTTTTTAATTTTTCTTGTAATAAATTTTAAGTGAATCAATACGAATATATTTCCTTAAATAATTCGTTTTAAAATGCTGGTAATAATTGCATAATAAAGTATTTATTTCGTTTTTAAAGTTGAAAGGTCACATGACTTGGAACATTGCTTTGTTGATAGCATTAGGAGACTTTTTAGGGAAATTAAGTTCCAAAAGTTCAGTGACGTCACAACTGAAAGGTCACTCGGTGCTAATTGAATTGCATTTTAGGAGTGTTAATAATAATAATATAATATAATATAATATAATATAATATAATATAATATAATATAATATAATATAATATAATATAATATAATATAATATAATATAATATAATATAATATAATATAATATAATATAATATAATATAATATAATTATAATATATTTATTAATTTAACAATTCTCTGAGCAGAACAAGACCAAATAACGGATCTTAGAATTGTGGAAAATTCCCTTCCACTTCATCACGTGGCTCGGATGTTTAGGAATGTAATTCTTCGGAAATTTCCAAATTTAAGAACTAATTCATTTTAATTACACTTTTAAATTAAAGAAAAATCATTTCAAAAAGTAAAAATGAAAAATTGGAAAATGAAACATTTTGCCATTATTTTAATTATTTTGAAAATAAAAAAAAATCATAATTAATTCGACCGATAATTATAGAGATCGAAAGATATGAACTGAACAACTTTATTTTGGGCTTTATTTTGGATAATTTCCAAAATTAATATTTGTTACAACACAATTCTTCATATTTTGACAATTTAAAAAAATTATTTAATTATATTTTTTCTCCTAAATAATGGTGTTATTATTATTATATATATGTAATTATTAATGTGTTATTATTAATATATAATAATTACTCAAATATATAAATATATAAAACAAAAATATAATAATTTAAATGCGTATTTTGTACAAGTTTCTCGACGTTTTGGTTCGACAAAAGATGGCGTCACGAGATTGTTCGTGAAAACAATTTTCAGTTTGTTTTTAAATTTTTTTGTTAATTTTTTTAATTTCACTTTTAAATTAAATTTTTGGTTTTTGTTTGCTGAAAATTCAAAATAATTAAAGATTAAATACATTCTGTGTTTAAATAATTTACTAGTTGGTTAATCCTTGAGTCTTGTTGTTCATCAATAATTTGTCTTTCATTCCTTTACTAAATCCACCATCCATCCTTCCATTCATCCATCTATCCATATACCCGCTGGTCCGTCCATCCGTCCGTCCATCCGTCCGTCCATCCATCCATCCGTCCGTCCATCCATCCATCCGTCCATCCATCCGTCCATCCATCCATCCATCCATCCATCCATCCATCCATCCATCCAACATCTCCAACACCTGTCACGACCAGAATGTTTTCTCATTTCTGAAACACAAGGAAGTGAATAAATAAACAACCAAGGAACGAATGAAGGAATGGAAATCCATGGAATTGGAAAACAACAGAAAGAAGTAATTTCATTAAATTATGCATAAAGGCTATTATTATAATTATTATGTTGTTGTGTAATTGCAGGTTTTAATATTCAGCAATTTAATAATAATAATAATAATAAAAATAATAATAAATCCAAAAATAATAATAATAATAATTATAAAAAAAAACAGTCTCTTTCCAATGAAATGTTGAAAAAATATAAAGAATAAAAAAATAAGATTTAAAAAATAATAATGAAATAATATTAAATAAAAACAAAAATATATAAAATAAATTATTCACATATGCATATATAAATAATCAAATAAATAAATAAAACTAATAAATACATAAAATAAATAAATTAAATAAAAAACAATATATATATATATTATAATATATAATAATAATATATATTAAATGAATTTATTGAAGAATTTTTTAGAAAATGTCAATGAATTCCACGTCATTTGTTTATTTTTATGGAACAACTGAGCACTCAAACGATGGAATCACAGGTGCTTTGGAGCTGCAGTTAAGTTGTTGATCTTTTTATTATTATTATCGTTATTATTATTATTATTATTATTATTATTATTATTATTATTATTATTATTATTATTATTATTATTATTATATGTTATTATTATTATTATTATTATATGTTATTATTATTATTATTATTAACCATCCATCCATATTTCTAGTGAGTTTTGCAATCTGCTCGACCAGTGTCACCACCACCATCATCATCATCATCATCATCATCACCATCACCAACAACATAGTTTTTAATTTTTTTTTTCAAAAGTAAAACGAAAACCAAGGCCTTAAAATTTCGACTCGTGATCCTCTTACAAGGTGATGACGTCACATCCGGAGCCCACTTCCGGTTCATTCCCAGTGGGAATATGGCAGAACGGTTCACAAATTTTTGCAAACCTCATCATTAGGGTGCCAATAAAAAATGTTTTTTTCGAAATTGTTAATTCCCGTTCCAGAAATTTGTTCCTTTTACATTTCTAAGGCTATATACAAAATTTTAGGTAAATCAAAGGTCATTTAGAACTGTCTCAGGCATCTTGAACATCCCAATGCTTAAACATTGCGTATAATAGCGGAAATTACATGTTGCGCACATTTTACATGTTTAACTTCGATAGCAAGAAATATTTCAGTTTTTTTTTTTTTAAATCTGTTTAATTTCGTACAACTTAACCTTCAAAATATTATAAAAAAACACAGACTTTCAACAAAAAATGCAAAAATTTGACTAAAATCCACTACTAGCTAGTTTCATATATTGACTGATTTCTTAGACAGGAAAATGTTGCCTATGCATTTCAACAACCTGGAGAAGGTATTGCTTCTGATCCTCTTGATTAGTTAGTACGGAATTAAAGTCTTTTATTAAGGAGATGCCACGTTCTGCATCATCATTAACAACTTTCAATTGTTGGATTTTGTGGCTGAATGAGACCAGATAACTCAGGCACTGTCACATAAAATTGTGACCGAAATAAATAAATTTTGAGACAAAATATTATTTGGGACATCCATCGAGCTCTGTGATATGCTCCTGGAGCACAAATATAAAAGTCTTTAGAGCCATCACCAAGGAAAATAAGTGCCAACTCCAACAACTCCTTGCAATCATCTCTAGGGTGGAATTCAAGCAATTCGTATCGACAGATCGAAGGATCGAGATCAGTTCAACAGATCATTCCATTTTGGACATCCTTGGATCTCAGAAAGAAAGTTAAATGCAATTCTTTCGATACCAAATGCTTGAATTCCACCCTAGAGATGATTACAAGGAGTTCTTGGAGTTGGCACTTATTTTAGTCAAATTTTTGCATTTTTTTTGAAAGTCTGTGCTATTTTACAATATTTTGAAGGTTAAGTTGTACGAAATTAAACAGATTTAAAAAAAAAAACCTAAAATATTTCTTGCTATCGAAGTTAACCATGTGAAATGTGCGCAACATGTAATTTACACTATTATACGCAATGTTTAAGCATTGGGATGTTCAAGATGCTTGAGACAGTTCTAAATGACGTTTGATTTACCTGAAATTTTGTGTATAGCCTTAGAAATGTAAAAGGAACAAATTTCTGGAACGGGAATAAACAATTTCGAAAAAAAATTTTTTGATTGGCACCCTACTCATCATCTATGCCATCATCCATCCATCCATCGAACCTTCCATCCATCCGTCTGTCCGTCCATCCGTCCATTCATCCGTCCGTCCATCCGTCCATCCAAGACTAAATACTATTAACCACTGTTATTAGAGATTTGAAAAAAAAATTATTAGTGTTGCTATGCTACTATTATATAACGATGACGATGATGATGTTGTTGTTGTTGTTGTTGTTGTTGTTATTGTTATTTCATTCGGTTGCCATGGAAACTTAATGGATGACCGTGTGACGACCCATGTGCGGACGTGAACAGGTCTTTATTGGGACTGCTTTATGGAGAGGGGGCTTTGATTACTAACACCATTGTAATCGTCGTCGTCATCATCATCATCGTCGTCGTCATCGCCATCACCATGGTGGGCAACATCGATTGTTTTGATGGCCACGTAACTACCGATATCCGAGTGGATTCCGCGATTGTGATGATGATGACGATGGCCATGATTGAAAATTGATGTAATAAGGTGTTGTGTCATTTTGAGTTAATTAATTAGTTAGTTTATATTAATATCAAAATTAATCATTTTATATCGTTTTAGCAAGAAGAAAATGGACGTTTATGACGATAATTAGAGTCTGGATTAAAACGGAATTTAATAGAATTTGAAAGAAAAAATATTATCCGAAATAAAATTCCTATTTATCCGATTAAAAAAAAATTGTTGGAAACATTGAAATTATTCGGGCAGTAAAATATTCTGTGGAATGAACATCGACTCAGTGGATCAACATAATAAAACATAAATTTATAATAAAGCTTATATTTATGGATAGCAGGAAATTTCTTGTGATTGATTGATTGATTTATTTATTTATTGATTTATTTGTTTATTTATTTATTTATTTATAGATCAATTCTTTAATTGATTAATTATTTATACATTGATCGATTGAATGATTGGTTGATTGAATGAATGATTGGATGGTTGATCTATTGATTGATTGATTGATTTGAAGCCTAATATAACTTGTTACCTCTTCCTTAAGACTCTTAACCTCCACATCAAGAATGATTTCAGACCTTCAGACTTTCGATTAAACGTTTTAATGGAAAAAAAAAATCTTCACAAGAAATTTATTTTTTACTTTCAATTCCAAAAGGTCACCTTCCTAGCGACATATGACGACCATCACGGCATCTTCAGCTTCATCATCATCGCCGTATCACCATCATAATCACCACCGCCATCATCATCGTCATCATCATCATCGTCCGAAAGGTCATCGTTATCATATCATCAGATCATCTTAAGCCCGTAATTATCCTCCACTTCTTTCAATCTTCGTAGGATCGCAGCAAATTCTCAATCGGTTGAAGTGGCCAATAAATGAGATCATCATCGTCGTCGTCGTCGTCAGTCAAAGGATTATCATCATCATCAGGCATCATCATCATTATGGTCATCATCGTAAATTATTTAAATTAATTATCTAATAATTTATATTTTATTCACTTGAATATTTAAATAATTATTAAATTATATTGCAAACAACAAAATATTTTCAGGGCCCCAGTGGCAAGGTTTGCACTGCAACATAAACCTGATTAATATTAATAATCTTTGCCCTTGTAATAATAGTTTATCTTCATGAATATGGTAATGAGGCCTGTTAGGATGATGAACATTTTCTGGAGGTTGTTTATTGGACGAATAAATTAGCATTTCATTATCCTAATAAGGATTCACTGAATATTTATGGCCTGGGCGGGGTTAAAGGTTGTTGCTGGTTTATGGATTGTCATTTGATGTATGCAATGAATGCTAATTATTTTTGTTTTTAGTATTTATTAAATAATCATTCCTCATTAAATAAATCATTATTAATATAATCGTTGTCGCCGCCATAATGATGATGATGACGAAATTAATCGTTATAATGACAAACAACTGCTATCATCATCATCGTCACCATCATCATCATCATCATCATCATCGTCAACAGTCCTCGAGCACTTCGGTAACTGGGCTCCTCTTTGATGAACCCGCTTGGTTCCGTGAAACCACAAACAGCGTTTAATCATCGTCGTCGTCATCATCATCATCGTCGTCGTCGTCGTCATCATCATCACCATTGTCATCATTACAACTACTAGAGATCAAGGAGAATATCCAACATCACAATCCCATTTCGGATACAGTGAAAGGTTACCATCTTCGTCGTCGTCGTCTTCGTCTACTCGCAGAATATGTTTAAGAATTTCTTTAATTAAAGGACTTCCGCTCGGCTTCCGGTCGCGGAAGAATTTCTAAAGTTGCAGACTTCCGGTTGAAATGACCCGTGTTGCTCAATCAATCAATCAATCAATCAATCGACCAATCAACCGACGGCGCCACGTGGTTTTTGGTTCTCACTCGTGACGCACGCGAGATTCGACGAAGCGATGCGAAAAGATGATGAACTTTATTCTTTTACCATTCTCTCCTCCACGATTTCCATCATCATCATCATCATCACCACCGTCATCATCATCATCATCATCATCATGGTCGTCGTAAAAGTCGTTACTGCATTGTCGTCGTCGTCGTCTTCATCTCCAACCATTTTGGAGAGCATATTTATTGCTGGAGGCAGGTGCCCGAATGACGTCATCGGCGGATTTTCGAAACACGGTTCGTTCCAATTTGAGGGATAATGGGTGCAATAGTGTCGCAAACAATTACGATAATGAAGATAAGGATGACGACGACGACGATGATGATGATTATCATGATGATGATGATAATGATGATGGTGATGATGATGATGATGATGACGATGATGATGATGACGATGATGACGATGACGATGATGATAATGATGACGACGATGGTAATCTTTCACTGCATCCGAAATGGGATTGTGATGTGTTTTGAGAAAAAAGTTATTTAATAATAATTTTCACAAATAATTTTTCAAATTATTTAAAAAATTTGAACAAAATAATATAATTATTATTTTCGAAATTTTTAAATAAATAATTTAATATAATTATTGTTTAAGAAATTTTATTATAAATAATAAAATGTTTCAGTAAATTAAGCCTTGTTATTTATTATTATGTTATTATAAACTTTTATGCCCTTTTGGCTGGCCTACAAAAACATTTCAATAGAGCAACATAAACAACATAAACAATAAATTGAACGAATAAATAAATGAAATTAAATTTAAATTTTATAATATCACGAGTAGCATTAATTTACGACACCATATTATATTATCGCCCGAAGAAACTTCACGCACGAATGATTCCTCGTACGTCCATAATGCGCTACATGAATTCCCAGGCACTGTCACTTGTGCCATCAAAATCTCCACTGCTATAACAACAACAACAAATAATATTAGTTTAAATTTCCATTGTTAATAATTTGATATATATAATGTAATACATAATTTATTTAATATATTTGATAAGTAATGGCAACATTAATAACATTAATATTGAAATTTAAGACATCATTGATATTAAGAATGTCGATAATATTACGCATTAGTAATTTAATGCTAATTTATTAGTGTTAAAAATAATATTTAACAACAAACGTTGTTGTTTTAGTAACGAATCATGATATTATATTTATATTGATGGTAACAATTCTTATCATCGTCCTCCTCCTCCTCCTCCTCATCATCATCATCATCATAATCCAGCCCACTCCATCCATCTCTACCGCATGACGTCATTTATTTCTTTCCAATTTCCTTCATTTCATCGACCATCCTACTGTTCTTCTTGCGGTCAATTATTATGGAAATTTACTCAATAATAATAATAACAATAATAATAATAATAATAATAATTTAAAAAGTAAACGAAATATAAAAAATAAATGAATATTAAAAATAAATATCTTAAAAATATTTAATTTCATCTGATTGTAGTTGATGGAAAATGGAAAAGAAATGTGATTTTTTTTGCTATTTGCTGGCGATAATATCATCCAATATCTACTTTTATTTATCAAAAAATATAAATAAATTTATTTTCTTGCAATTTCTAAATTATGGAAATATGAAATATTTAAATAATAATATTAATTATTATTATTCACAAATAATATAAATACATAAAAATAATCATTAAAATTAGTTAAAGTGATTTTGCTTTAAAAGAATTTCAAGACAAATTATGAATCTGCTTGTGGTGAACATTAACATAATTTAATAATGCAACTAATAAATATTTAATTATATTTTGTATTTTATAATATTAGATATTACTTTATATTAATGTTAAAATAATTATTTCATAATGCTTACATTAATATCAATTATGATTCCATTTATGAAATAATAAAATTAATATTATGAAATAATAAATTAATTACATATTAATGTTATTATTAATATTAATATTATTATTATAAATATTACAGACGTAGTATAACCTCACGAACTATAAGCATCAAATAAATATAAAAACAATATAAACTATAAATAGCATGAAATGTAAATTCTAAGTAAAAATATTATTCTTGATTTATATTTCTTGGGTCACCAATGGTGTATTGATGGGCCGTAAATATTTCCCGGACGACTTATTTTTAGGATATTTACGTTTTTATTTCTTTTTAGTGCTATATCGGAAGAATTCGAAGTTAATAATAATAACAATAATAATAATACATAATTCTCCGTATTATCAATCAACATTAGTATATATTATCAATATTAACATTACTAAATAAGAAAAATAATAATTTAATAATAAATATAAATAAAATGTGACATAAAATAAATTATAATTATAAATTATTATTATTAAAACGATATATTATTATGTCTATTTTTATATTATTAATAAGACTTGTGCTAATATATTTTTATTCATATAAATATTTTTTAAGACTTGAATATTCGATGCTATTTGTATTATTATTTTTAAAATTACTTTTAAAATTACTTCCATTAATATAATTGCAAAGAATTTCATTCATAAAATGTCATAAAAATCGTGAAAGTGTCTTCCAAAGGGTGAAAGTATTTTCGAGGAATTTTGAAGTTTTGTTGAAAAAATAAAAAAAAATACTTGAATTTTTGGCCTAGAAATTCCCAGAAAAGAATCGAAAAGAATTTCAAAACGAATTGTAAATTAAATAATAAATTTCTATTTCTTTTCTTTTGCCTTTCTGTTGTTCTCAAGTGAAAGAATTCTTGAAAGATTAAGCGTCCATCTTTTTAAGAGACCCGGGGTTCTCAAGGCGAGGTGATTGATTGGAGAAATTACAAAGGGTGCTGCTAGGGTTCAGCCCAACTCCCCTCCTCTCCAGCCGGCCACCTTGGCAACAAAAACAACATCCATCATCAACAACAACAACAAAAACGAAAACAACATTTAACAACAACATCGAGTAGCAACAGCAACAACAACAACAACATCATAAAAAAGAGAGTTCAATCACCCTTTCACCTCTTTGACCGTCCCAAGGAAATGTTCCTTCATCAATCATTCTTTTTTCTTTTTTTAAAGAAAATCTTTCAATCGAATTCGATTGTTTTCAATCGTGACAAATGATTTTGTCGAGCATTCAATCCGTGACTTAATATGCTATCTAATAATAATAAAAATAATAGTAATAATAATAATAATAATGATGATAATAATGATAATAATAATAATAATAATAATAATAATAATAATAATAAATGTTGCTTTGCTTGCATTGACACTTTCTAAAGCATGGAAACTGCAACCAACCAATCACAGCACCTCTTTTTTTCCCCAGGCGTCGTGGTGGGCGTGAGCGTGTTCACCCACGTGACCATATCCATGGAGAGGTACTTTGCCATCTGCCAGCCGTTGAAGTCCCGTAGGTGGCAGACGAGGAGCCACTGTTACAAGACGATTGCAGTCGTTTGGAGTTCATCGTCGCTTCTCATGGTTCCGACTGCTGCCACTCAGAAACTGATCAGACTGAAGAAGGCCAGAAAGGTGATGATGATGATGATGATGATGATGATGATGATGATGATGATGATGGCGGTGGTGATGATGATGATGACGACCACGACGATGTCTATGTTGTTGATAACAGAATAGTTACGATATCATTTTGGGTATGATAATGACAACAACCATTGTTGGGTAATTATAATAATTAAAGTAATTATAATAATTATAATAATTATTCAATTAACCTCGTTTTGCTGCTTTACGACCTATTATTGGTCTTCTGCCTCTTCTTGGGTTTTTCCATCGACTTGAGGTCATGGAGTTCAGAGTTCAAAGGTTATTTTAAAATATGTGAGTTCCGGAAATAGAGGTATTTTATGAAAATTGTTATCTGATTTTTATTGCTTTTCAAAATTGTTATTATTATTATTATTAATATTGACACTCACCAGGTGCTGATTAATATTAATTCTGTAATTCATTTATTTTATTTTAATTCTTTAAATAATGGATCAAGTTGCTATAAAAATGAAATTTAAAATCCACATCGAAATTATTACAATTAAATATTTTATTATTTAAAATTATTTTTTAAAAAATTATTACTTATTTTTCCTGTTTCAAACGCATTTTAAAATCCTTGAAGTCCTGAATTAAGAAGGTTTAAAATTAGAATTGACGCCTCAGTTGCGATTCAAAATGTAAATAAAAATAAAAACAAACATTTGAAATGTTTTTTCTTTTTTAAATTTTAAACAACCAAAAAACACTGAAAATTAAAAATAAATTGGAGGAAGTGACGAAACAGGTTTTGCAAACAACGTTCGTGCGTCAGTTTCGTGAACATTTAAATGATGTTTCGTTGCATATTTCCTGTTTTTGTATTTGTAGTTGTAATTGTATTTTGATTTGCATTTGCGTGTGTATTTGTATTTGAATTTGTATGTGTGTTTGTATTTGTGATTGTATTTGTATGTGTCTTTGTGTTTGTATTTTATGTGTGAACAAAGTGAATGCACTTATAAACACCTTCAATTACAAATTCGAAATTATTCAAATGTAATTCTACACGTTCATTCACGCTTTCAAAGTCCTACGTTGTCAACACTTCAGTCACGACATTCTGTTTCTTATTTTTCAAACGAATTTATAACACAACGACGACGATGATGACGATGATGATGACGATGACTCATAGACGACGACGATGATGATGATAATGATGATGATGATGATGTCGCTGTCTTTTGTGTTTTCTTTTTTTCGTGTTTAGAAACTTTAGCATACGTCAGGCATTAATAATTCAAAATTTTCGAAAACTTCAGAAAAAACTTAGCGAAATAAAAACTTATTTCCGGGGATCCGCGGAGATATTTTCGTCTGCTTTGATGGTCGCATTAAGTTCCATGCATGAAAGGAAAAACTGATGGTAGAACCTGAACACCCCTTGGTAGCGATGAAATGGAATCTTCCAAAGGGGTGTCAAGTGCTAACTGGAGGAATGAATTCCATGGCAAAATTTCAAATACTTCTAGTCAATAATTATCATTATTATTGTGATTATTATTATTATTATTATTAAATTATTATTATTATAAAAACCAATAATAATTAATATTTAAAATAGGAAATAATTTTACTCTTTGAGGTTTGCCGATCATTAAATGTCCAGGAATAACAATAATACGTTTATAATTAAATTCAGAATTGATCGTTCATGTCAAATAATTTCATCGGAATTAAAAAATATTTTTCAACAATTGTTAAAAAAAAAAAACAATTGTCATGGGAATTTTAAGTTTAAATTGCATTTTTGCGGTTCATTGTTCTCCGATTTTAATCCGACGATTTATTTTTAAATAAAATTAAAAATAAAAATAAATCATTTTAAAATAAAAACTCTTAAAGTTTGCCGACATATTTCCTATTTTTTTTTCTTTTTATTTTTAAAGTTCGTTTGATAAATGCTTTTACACCGTAATCCGAACGCATCGGTTTGTAATCAATAATTTTAAGGCTTCTAAAATCTCCTGAAAAATCATTTTAAATTTCCTAGAAATTACAAATAAAATAAGAAATTACATTTATTAAATTACAATTTAATTACAATTATTAAAATATTAATTATATATATGAACATAAAAAATATATATTAAAATTATAACATTATTATTATTATTATTATTGCTATTATTACTTAATATCATAATTTAATACATTAATAATCATTATAATATTAAAATTAAATAAAATTGAAAACGAAATAAAAAGAGAGCGCCAAATCAATTCTAATCTATTCTATTTCAAATGCCAAAAACTGGAAGTCACGTGTAGGGAAGGATGCAGAAAATTTACGAAACGATGTTTTGTTCAAAACTCAATTGTCACCGAAGCCCGCAATGCCGGGGTTCAAATCCCAGCTCGATCAATTCATCGTTTAACAATCTGTTTTTTCTCCAACTCTTCTGCTAGGCTTGCGTTCCCTTTCAATTTTATTATTATAATTATTACAATTGTTATTATCAATTCGATAATAGAGCAATAATTTGTGGAAATAAATATTTATCGAATATAAATATATCCTGTAAATGATTTCAAATGATAGCATTGTCATTAATATTGTTATTAGTGTTATTATATAATTATAATAGAGTAATAATAATTATATTTCATTTGTTAAATAATCATGATTGTCTGGATAACATTCAGTGCATGGAATACTGGGCCAATCAGCAGATTGAATTGATCTATGCCATCGTCCTTGACCTATTTCTTCTCGTCCTCCCATTGGTTCTCATGTTGACCGCTTACGGGTTCATCGCTGTGACCCTCTTTAAGAGCATGCGGAGACATAACATGGCGGAACAAGGAAACAAGAATGGTAAGGGTGATAATGATGACGATTATGACGCTGGCGAAATTATATGCTATCAAACCAAATATGAATTAATTTAAATAAATTATTCAAATCCAACAACAATCATTGATCGACAATCGTTGTCAAGCAAAAAATACCTCCGTACTTTACAATACCGGAGGCAAAGGAAAAGTCCTGGTGAACGTCGACGACGAAACATTCAAAGGAGGAGGAGGAGGAGGAGGAAAAAGAGGAGGAACCGGAAAAGGTAATCAACCAAGTCTCCTGAGAAGAGTCCTCAGAGATACTTCCGGTTGCAGTCGGAGCGACACCGGCGCCAGCGGCGACGGCAGACGACCGCGGATTTTCTTTTCCCGGGAGCGAGGTTCCGTTTGTATTCGCTTCAACAGCCACGAATCCTCAAACGATACTCAGGAGAGAGTTCAACACAACCGGAGTTTCGGACAATCTTTCGTCCGGAAGAACTTGAAAACCACCTCGTCTCAACATCAACAGCAACAAGAACAACAACAACAGCAACATCAACAACCAGACAACTTGAAGAAGAAACCAAAGAGCTACTCTTTCATCAACCGAAACAAACGAAGCTCAGTCGTTGAGAGGAGCAATTACCCGCTGACCTCAAAGCGTCACAGCACGCCCTACGCATCAGGCAGCAGCGCCACCAACGCGACCAACAAAATCAGCGTCACCGGCGGCAGCAGCAGCGGTCGCTACAACAGCAGCAACAATAGCAACAGCAACAACAACAGAACCAGACGTCGAAGCGTCCTCATGCTGTTTGTAGTGGTAACCGAGTTTTTCGTCTGCTGGACGCCTCTGTACGTGGTGTGGACCTGGAGTCTACTGGACCAACAGGTGGCCGTGGACAGGGTCTCTCCACTGGGCATGAACCTCATCCACCTCTTGGCTTTTGTCTCCAGCTGCTGCAACCCCATCACCTACTGCTTCATGAGCAAGAAGTTCAGACAGGGTTTCTTCACGGTCTTCGGACGATGCTGTAGCAGATGTTCGTGCGAAAGTCCCGGGAATGCAGATGCTAACGGGTGAGGAGGAGGATAACGACGAGTATGATGATGGTAGTGATGTTGGTGGTGATGGTAGTATTTTTTATTATTATATTTAAATTATTTTAAGATTTTTTTTTTGCTTGACCTAACAACAATGATGATGATGCAAAAGCCTGTTGATGAGAAAATTTAATGATGGCCATTGTCTGTTAAGTGGCAGTTGTAATGAGAACTGATGATAGCAAGAATGGAGATGATGATGGTGATGATGGTGATGATGATGGTGATGATGACGGTGTGGTGATGATTGTGATTACGATGACGTCTGGAAAGTGGCCTTGCCTTGTCAGGGCAATATGTATATTCAGCCCCCGATCAATACTTTCTTTGCCTCCACAGCCCTTCATATGATGGATGGATGGAAATCCTTATTACTATTATCATTATTATCATTATTATTTTATTATTATTATCTATTATTTCGTTCATCTTTGAAATCTTTGAAATAAAAAATGTTTATTTGACAATTAATAATTAATAAATTAATTAATTTTTAAACAAAAAGTTTGATGGCATCCAAGACCCACGACTTACTTCGATCCTCGTTCCGCTCCGCTGGACAAGGAGCACTTGTCGACACCAGGACCAATAGGAACAAGTACTTGTTGAGCGCAGACGTCGCCCACGAACAATCGAGGAATCCGGAAGCAGACGACGACGAGCACTTTGGTCCGGAAGGCTTAGTGACCTTGGAGATGGTGACCTTGAAATGTCCTTCAAGCGTCGCCATGACAACGACGCCCATCGATCGGAAGTAGCCACAACAGCAGCAACAACAACAGTAACAACAACTCAAAATCAGGACGATGATGGTGATGTCTTCTGGCTTTTTTTGTTGAATATTTTGTTTCGGTGAGTTTGCGAGTCCAAAGAGAACGAAATGGACAAATGTTTCATGGAGTAACAGATGAATTTCAGTCGTTGCCCACCGACCACCGATTTGTTGTGAAATTTCAAGTTTTCCTCTGTGAGTTCATTCGAGTGACGTTTGTTTTTGTTGTGATCTGCAGTGGAACGATCCGATTGGTCGAGTTATTTTTAAACCTAATTAATAATTAATAAGTAATTAACGTTTAAATTCGTTTTAGCTTTTGTCCAATTTTGTTCAATGCCAATCAATCTTTTTCTATTTATTTATTTATTTATTATTATCTTTTATTTAATATTAAATTAAAATCACTTATTATTAAATAATAATTACGAATAAATAATAGTCATCATCATCGTCGTCGTCGTCATTATAAATGACATCATAATCCCATAAATCGTGCCACAGTTTTTCAAAATATTCAAAAATCTCCACAAAAAACATTTCATTTTATATCGGTTGAATTGTACATTAACTTATTAAGGTATTAAGTAACCTATTAACGTGTTTATTGTTTAGCATTTGCCAAGACCCAATTTACTTTCTGGGTCAGTTCAAGTTTAAGACGATGGTGTCGTTGAATTATCAAATTTTTGATCAGATTTTGAAATAACTATTCTGGATGTGAATTAGAAATAAATAGTTTTAAAATAAAAACAAAAGTGTAGATTTTAGTTTTTATCTCTTAAAATACCTTTAAAATCGCTGTTTATTAACCATCACAACTATTCAACCAACTAAAGAAACAATCAACCAATCAATTAAGCCACCAACCGACCAACCGACCAACCGACCAACCGACCAACCGACCAACCGACCAACCAACCAACCAACCAACCGACCGACCAGCCAACCAATCAATCAATCGACCGACCAAGCAGACAGCTGCGTTCTCTAGTCACGTGACACTTGAAGATCTAAAAATAGCTCTGGGGTGCTACGTGAGAAAATAACCTTTTATGAAGTTGTTGCTGGCAACAAGAATTGGATTTTGACGGACCACCTGCATCGCTCACTTTCCCGCCAATTTGGACGCTCTTCTGTCATTCACAGTTTTTACCATTTAAAGGACAAATAATTTGCAGATTTAATTGTTTAATAATGTTTAAAATGTTGTTTTAATCATTTAGAATAGAAATTTTAAAATATAGATTATTTGAAATAAAAATTTTAAAATATAATTTAATTAAAATATAATTTATTTGAAATAGAAATTTTAAAATATAATTTATTTAAAATAAAAATTTTATATTATTAAATTATAAACATTTTTGTATTATAAAAAATTATAATGTAATTAAATTATGAATTTAAAATACATTTACCAATTTAAAGATCAAATAATAATATGCAGATTTAATTGTCAATAATATTTAAATGCTGTTTTATTAACTGAAAATAAAATCTAAAATAAAAATGAATTAATTGAATTAACGTAAAATTAACGTGGAATAAAAATTTTTAAATATTTTCATTTCTGTTGGAATTGTTGCTGACGTTGCGTGTCATTGTTGTTGTCATTATATTATATTTATTATATGTTATTAAATTATATTTATTATATGTTATTATATTATATGTTTAACAAGCCATTATATTATGTTTATTATAAGTCATTGTATTTGTTGTTAATTGCTATTATAAATAGTTCCTCATGAATAAGGTTGCTGTTGTTGTTGTTGTTGTTGTTGTCGTTATAAATGACAACCAGTTGTTGTTGTTGTAAGAGAAGCCGTCGATAGCAGCGTCTGAAGGGTTGAATGCACCTTGAATGACGGAATTCAATGCCTGTCAGTTCATAGGCCAAACTCGTAATCATTACTCTACCGGAACCAGTTTGATTGATGACCATCATTATCATCAACACCATCATCATCATCATCATTATCATCATCAACATTGTCAAGAAGGTTCAGTTGCAAATGGAATTATTAAATTTAATTATTTTTTGCTTAAATTCAATAAAATTTTTATTCCACTTCAGATTCGCTAGCAAATCCTTCTTAATGTGATACGTAAAAAAATTGTTATAAACATTTAGGATGGATGGGTGGACGGGCGGACAGATAGATGAGTGGGTGGGTGGATGGACGGTTGGGCAAAATTATGGGATCAATAAATTTATGAAGATCAGTCGATAAAAGGCATTCATTGGTGATCATTTTTCAAACGTTGGACGAATGAGTTATGATGATGACGACGACGACGACGATGACGATGACGATGACGATGATGATGATGATGATGATGATGATGATGATGATGACGACGACGACGACGACGATGATGATGATGATGGTTGCGATGGCCTACCAGAGCTTAAAATGGATCATGTTGAAACCGGAAATTGGTGGAGCCATTAGAAGATGATTGAGGTGTGGAGTTATTTTTCGGAAATTTTCCTTCATTCATTCATCGCTTTTCATACCTTCCTCTCTTTTTTTTAGGCAAAGTAAAAAAAGAAAAGAATTTCAGGTTTTTTTTCCAGTTAAAATATTTTAAGTATTTTAATAATATTTTAATATAATATAATTAATAATATAATTTTAATTCTTTGAAAATACAGCGAACGATTTTTAATTTCGCTACTTTTTCAAATGTATTATTATTCAATCTGTTGTTGGACAAATTGACAAATTAATTTTTAATTATTATTAATTAATTTTTAAACCGATTTAAAGCTATCATTTTCATCTTAAAAACCTAAATATTATCTAAAATATAGTTAATTAAATTATAATAATTTAAAAATAATATTTATTTATATCATCAGTTATTTATTATTCCAGGACCAAACCAAATACCGCAAAGATTGCATGAACTACCAAAGGGAATTCCAATGAATCGAATTCAAATCCACGTGGTTGCCTCTGATTGGCTGAGGATAAAGAACCTTTTTTTGAGATAAAATTTATTTTATTTTCTCGAAATTCACGGTTATTTCCATTTTATTTGATAATAATTCATTAAATTTTTATAATAATATATTTAATACAATACAATAAAATAAAATAATATAATATAATAATAATAATAATAATAATATGAAATTAAATAACATAATTTTAATTAATTTATAATTACATAAATGCAGAATTATTAAGATTAATAGTAATTATTTTCTTAAATAAATATTACTTATGAGGAAATGTTCGTGATGTGCTTGTGACCTTAGTTCAGAGGAAATGACAGCCACATATCCACTAAGAAATATTTGTTAGTACAAATATTTACAAAACACATACATATACAAAATTTATGACATATATACTAATCCAAAAATATGGATGGAAATTATTTGAGCGATAGTCATCCAAATGACATTACAACGATGACGACGACGGCGATGATCTCGATGACGATGACTATGATGTTGTCGATGACGACGACGACGACGATGACGATGATGATGATGACGTTAATTTCCTTATTCGCACCCTAGTGCAGCACTCCATCATCAGCGACATTTATTTTTATTGGAATTATTCCCCATGGCAACCGATATTCTGCTTTACCGTCAAACAAATTATAATTATAAGCAGATATAATTACTTGAATAATTAATTCATAATTACGTTAGATTTGATTTGTTTCATTGTACAAACTGTCTCTATATTATTAATATTATTTTCCAGTTGTTTTGATAAAAATAATTCGTAATGAATATTATTCTATTTTTGTATGTAATATTTAACATTTAAATATAAAATATTATGAAAATACATTAAAAATTACAAAAAATGATGATAAACAATACTAACTTCGCATGACTATGCATTCATAACAAGTTTTACTTTTTTCGCTAATTGGTTTAATTATTGCAAAATGTCCAAAACAATGCCGAGCGCCATCTGTAAACCCAGGTAAATTCGTAGGTACAAAACCAGGTAGAAATTCCTCAATCGAGGTAAATCTCATAGTCAGATATAATCTGTATTGTTGTCGTCATCATTATCAAAACAATCGTCATCAATACCAGAGCAATCATCATCAATACCATAGCAATCGTCATCAATACCAGAGCAATCATCATCAATACCATAGCAATCGTCATCAAGACCAGAGCAATCATCATCATTACCAGAGCAATCGTCATCGTCTTCATCGTCAGCGCCTCCGTAAAACGTGATTAAAAAAACGCAGCAGAACAAAGAACAATTAATTTTCCAAACATAGAAAGGAAAATACACAGAATTTGAAAAATAATTTTAATGGATGAAATATAATATATAATTAAATAATATAATTATGCAGGAAGTAAAACAAAACTTAATTCAACGTGGAAAGTTTTGGGAAATCTTGGAGTTTATTTTAATAGTATAAATTTATTAAATTAATATTTTAATACTTTAAATTTATTAAATTATTATTTTAATATTTACATTTATCAAATTAATATTTTAATACTTTAAATTTGTTAAATTATTATACTTTAATATTTAAATATATTATATTATTATTTTAGTATTTAAATTTGTTAGATTATTCTTTTAATACTTACAATTTGAACCACCATCATCATCATCATTACCAGCAGGATCATCATCATCATCATCATCGTCACCATCATCATCAAGATCAAGCAGCATCTTTGATGGGAACGTGGGAAGAAATGGAATCATTATTGACGTCTTGCAGCTAAAATGTTCCATTACGAAGTCAAACATGACACTCCCTGATCAGCTGACATCTTGATGACATTGCGGCCATTTATTGTGCGCTTACGAGACCCATCCATCCATCCATCCATCCATCCATCCATCCATCCATCCATCCATCCATCCATCCATCCATCCATCCATCCATCCATCCATCCATCCATCCATCCATCCATCCATCCATCCATCCATCCATCCATCCATCCATCCATCCATCCATCCATCCATCCATCAATCCATACATCAAAACAACCATCCATACATCCATCCATCCATCCATCCATCCATCCATCCATCCATCCCTCCATCCATCCATCCATCCATCCATCCCTCCATCCATCCATCCATCCATCCATCCATCCATCCATCCATCCATCCATCCATCCATCCATCCATCCATCCCTCCATCCATCCATCCATCCATCCATCCATCCATCCATCCATCCATCCATCCATCCATCCATCCATCATCCATCCATCCATCCATCAGTCGTCCATCCATCCATCCATCCATCCATCCATCCATCCATCCATCATCCATCCATCCATCCATCCATCCATCAGTCGTCCATCCATCCATCCATCCATCCATCCATTCATCCATCCATCCATCCATCCATCCATCCATCCATCCATCCATCCATCCATCCATCCATCCATCCATCCATCCATCCATCCATCCATCCATCCATCCATCCATCCATCCATCCATCCATCCATCCATCCATCCATCCATCCATCCATCCATCCATCCATCCATCCATCCATCCATCCATCCATCCATCAATCCATCCATCCATCCATCCATCAATCCATCCATCAATCCATCCATCCATCCATCAATCCATCCATCCATCCATCCATCCATCCCTCCATCCATCCATCCATCATTCCATCCATCCATCCATCCATCCATCCATCCATCCATCCATCCATCCATCCATCCATCCATCCATCCATCCATCCATCCATCCATCCATCCATCCATCCATCCATCCATCCATCCATCCATCCATCCATCCATCCATCCATCCATCCATCCATCCATCCATCCATCCATCCATCCATCCATCCATCCATCCATCCATCCATCCATCCATCCATCCATCCATCCATCCATCCATCCGTCTATCTGTCTATCCGTCCATCTGCTCCTCTATAGAACTGGTGACAACTACAATCAATGCCTCTTCTTAATGGCTCGAGGAATCTTTGAAAAGGTCTTTGTTTCATAAAAGATTCGTTCTTGGACTCAAGTCATGCATGACGGGATGGATTTGTGACAGGCCTCCATTACGGGCATTTAAGTATTTACGTGAGCTGATAATGCTACTCGAAATTATTTTAACTTTTAATAATTTATTATTTAAATAATTCTATTTAAAACATTATTACCGAATGGACAAATTCCCAAAATGTATCAAATAAATGTTTTAAGCGACTTGAAAAGGGTCTCTCAAATATGTTTTTAACTATAAAAATCGGAATATTTTGAAAATTTGTGAGAAATCCAGAACTCAAAACATCTGCTATTTAATTTTAATTTTTAATTTTAAATTTATTAACATAATAATAAAAACACAGCGAGACAAATCAGTCATGATTATAATAACAGATAATAATTTACTTGAATATTCACAAATTAATAAATATTAATAATCATGGAACAGAAGTCTTAAGGAAGTTCACCCCTCCATGGATACACTGACCCTGCAAAGTTAATGGACATAAAGCCTTGTCGGAATAAATAATTAAGCAATTTTAAAGCATAAATTTTAACTAGCAATTTACAGCAATGAAAATATTAATTAATTAATTTAATTTTAAATTCACTTTGAAATATATTTAAATTTTAAGTTTTATTGCTTGAACAAAACCCTTCCACGTCTTCCGAAGCAAGTTCGAATCAAGAGCCACAATCAAGATGTAAGAGGATCGACGTCAATCTGAAATCCGGTCAGGCTCTCCTCATGGCACCTACCAGGGAATTGGCAACGCAGATACTAAAAATGAATAAATTTCATTGCTTATTTTTCTAGAAATTTGAAAATTCTTATAATTATTGGGCATGTACATATGTGTGTATCAGTTATAACATAATACTACAGTTATAACGTAATATATTTAACCAATGCAAACAAATTTTCTAAATAAACATATTACAAACTTTAATTATGCTTTCAATGCTTCTCTTGAACCAATGAAATGTTTAGTGTTTCTTAGAGGCTTTAATGCCAATTGGTCGAATCGTTAAACCTAATGTTTACAATTTTATAGAAACAAAAATATAGATTTATTAAAATTAGTTTAAAAATTTAATTAATAATTAAAATTTTATTACCTAAATAAAATATTCAGCGTCTTCCAAAGCAAGCTCGAATCAAGAGCCACAACAATTCAACACAAGCGAATTACCAGATACAACTACAACTTCAAAGTATAACTTCTACAATGGCATCTTCAATGGTCAACTCAGATGGACTCATCGAAGGAAACTGCAACGAAGTTTACGAAAGCTTCGACGACATGAATTTGAGCGAAGAATTGCTTCGAGGCATTTACGGATACGGCTTTGAGAAGCCGTCGATGATCCAGCAGCGGGCCATAGTTCCAAGTCTAAGCGGCCGTGATACGCTCGCCCAAGCTCAGTCCGGAACTGGCAAAACTGCCACCTTCTCCATCTCCATTCTCCAGAGGATCGACGTCAATCTGAAATCCGTTCAGGCTCTGGTCATGGCACCTACCAGGGAATTGGCAACCCAGATACTGAAGGTCATGACGGCCATCGGCCAGTATACGCAGGTCGTTTGTCACGCTTGCATCGGAGGTACGAATGTCAGAGAGGATGCCAGGAAACTCCAGGAAGGAGGCGTCCACGTGGTCATCGGTACTCCGGGTAGAGTCAACGACATGATACAGAGGAAGCACTTGAACACGAAATATTTGAGGATCTTCGTGCTCGACGAAGCCGACGAAATGCTTTCCAGGGGATTCAAGGATCAGATTTACAACGTCAGTCGTTCCATCGACTACGACGAATTCCAGACGTTCTTGCTGTCCGCCACCATGTCCGACGAGGTGCTCGAAGTGACCAAGAAGTTCATGAGGGATCCGCTGAGGATCCTGGTCAAGAAGGAAGAATTGACTCTCGAGGGAATCAGGCAATTCTACATCGACATCGAGAAAGAGGAGTGGAAACTCGACACTTTGTCCGATCTTTACAACGCGATATCCATCTCTCAGGCCGTCATCTTCGTCAACAAGAGGAGGAGCGTGGAATGGCTCCAGGAGCGCATGACCGAGAGGAACTTCACCGTTTCTGCCATACACGGAGACATGGAGCAGAACCTTAGGGACGTGATCATGAAGGAATTTAGATCGGGATCCAGCAGAGTTCTCATCACGACCGACCTTTTGGCCAGAGGAATCGACGTCCAGCAAGTGTCTCTGGTCATAAACTTCGAGTTGCCGATATACAGAGAAAACTACATTCACAGGATCGGACGTAGTGGAAGGTTTGGCAGGAAGGGAGTTGCCATCAACTTCGTCAGTTTGGAGGAACGTACGATGATGAAGGACATCGAACAATTCTACGGAACCGTCATCGAAGAGATGCCGTCCGATATTGCCAATATTGTTAATTAATTTAACTAATTTCTCTTTTCACTTCATATTCGTTAGTTAGCGATAATAAACGAGTTTTGGGCTTTAAATTGCCTCTTTATTTTTTATTGTTACGAATTGTTTTCGTTTATTTTGCGAACTAATTTAGGAATGTAGTAAATCTAATTGTTAATGAAGCTGTTATGCAAAGTTGTGAATTTAAAAACTGTTGAATTCAATTAGTTAAGACTATGCGATATCTTCAACTCAAACAAAGCTCTCTTAAGATGTCTGCAAGGCATGAAATGTAATGAATTTGAGAACTTTAAAATTATTAGTAGTTATTTAAGAACTTTGGGGAATGTTATGACCAATTTGCTCAAATATTCTTTCAGTTTTTGACGTTGGCAGCAGTTGCTGTTCATGGGATAAAATGGGAGAACAACGACCTGTAAACTACCACTATAAACTGTAAACCTGCAAGGAAAGTTCACAAATCGAAACTTAAAGAATCGCTTGAGTCATAAGAGTCAAAGTCGTACAACACTAGGATGTTCACAAATCGAAACTTAAAGAATCGCTTGAGTCATAAGAGTCAAAGTCGTACAACACTAGGATGTTCTCATATTAAACACTTTTAAGAGTGGCATTCATCTCATCAGAAACTAACAGAGTTGGCAAGTGAATGTTCATTTTAAATCATAGTAATCCCTGAACTTTACCGACAACTGTATTTGGATTGAAATAAATGTAATTATAAACTTTTAACATACTGAAATTATTTGTAAAAACATTCACATATGTCATGCATTTTTACGCTCATATTTTCACCCATGCTTTTGCAACAAAAATATAACAAAAAGGACTGGCGCTAAAGTTTGTCCCGTCGACTTTCTGCAATTTTTGAATATTAAAGTAACATTGTACATACCTATCTGTATATGTGTTAAGACATAATGCTACAGTTATAACGTAATATATTTAACCAATGCAAACAAATTTTCTAAATAAACATATTAAAAAAACTTTAATTATGCTTTCATCGCTTTTTTTGACCCTATGAAATGTTTAGTAATTCTCAGAGGCATTAATGCCAATTGATCGAATCGTTAAACCTATTGTTTATAGTTTTATAAAAACAAAAATATTATTTATAAAAGCCTATATTGGAAAAGGAAGGAAAAAACTAATTATATTCAATACTTCTGCCCTTCATTTGTATAGCGCCATGAAGATTCAAAGTTTTCTTTTTTGGAAATATGGATTAATCCTAAGAGTGTATCAAATCAAGCTTAAATTTACAAATATTTACATCAAAATTAAAATTAAATAAGAAAATTGCGATAAAATTTAACGATTTACTAAAATTAATTAAAAATTTAAATAACAATTAAAATGTTATTACCTAAATAAAATATTCAGAGTCTTCCGAAGAAAGCTCGAATCAAGAGCCACAACAATTCAACACAAGCGAATTACCAGATACGACTACAACTTCAAAGTATAACTTCTACAATGGCATCTTCAATGGTCAACTCAGATGGACTCATCGAAGGAAACTGCAATGAAGTTTACGAAAGCTTCGACGACATGAATTTGAGCGAAGAATTGCTTCGAGGCATTTACGGATACGGCTTTGAGAAGCCGTCGATGATCCAGCAGCGGGCCATAGTTCCAAGTCTCAGCGGCCGTGACACGCTCGCCCAAGCTCAGTCCGGAACTGGCAAAACTGCCACATTCTCCATCTCCATTCTCCAGAGGATCGACGTCAATCTGAAATCCGTTCAGGCTCTGGTCATGGCACCTACCAGGGAATTGGCAACCCAGATACTGAAGGTCATGACGGCCATCGGTCAGTATACGCAGGTCGTTTGTCACGCTTGCATCGGAGGTACGAACGTCAGAGAGGATGCCAGGAAACTCCAGGAAGGAGGCGTCCACGTGGTCATCGGTACTCCGGGTAGAGTCAACGACATGATACAGAGGAAGCACTTGAACACGAAATATTTGAGGATCTTCGTGCTCGACGAAGCCGACGAAATGCTTTCCAGGGGATTCAAGGATCAGATTTACAACGTCAGTCGTTCCATCGACTACGACGACTTCCAGACGTTCTTGCTGTCCGCCACCATGTCCGACGAGGTGCTCGAAGTGACCAAGAAGTTCATGAGGGATCCGCTAAGGATCCTGGTCAAGAAGGAAGAATTGACTCTCGAAGGAATCAGGCAATTCTACATCGACATCGAGAAAGAAGAGTGGAAACTCGACACTTTGTCCGATCTTTACAACGCGATATCCATCTCTCAGGCCGTCATCTTCGTCAACAAGAGGAGGAGCGTGGAATGGCTCCAGGAGCGCATGACCGAGAGGAACTTCACCGTTTCTGCCATACACGGAGACATGGAGCAGAACCTTAGGGACGTGATCATGAAGGAATTTAGATCGGGATCCAGCAGAGTTCTCATCACGACCGACCTTTTGGCCAGAGGAATCGACGTCCAGCAAGTGTCTCTGGTCATAAACTTCGAGTTGCCGATATACAGAGAAAACTACATTCACAGGATCGGACGTAGTGGAAGGTTTGGCAGGAAGGGAGTTGCCATCAACTTCGTCAGTTTGGAGGAACGTACGATGATGAAGGACATCGAACAATTCTACGGAACCGTCATCGAAGAGATGCCGTCCGATATTGCCAATATTGTTAATTGATTTAACTAATTTCTCTTCTCATTTCATATTTGTTTCTGTTAAGTTGGTGATAATAAACTTATCGGACTTTAAAACATTTTCTTCACACACTGGTCTTATTGATTTCTACATTATTTAAAATGGAAATAATTCATTTATTTTTTTTATATATTCAATAATTGGGTCGAGATGAGAGTACTTTTAGCGCTATATACATCGTTAAGGTAACAAAAATTTACCTGTTGATAAAGTTTCGATTGGTTTTGCCGTGTTATTATTGAATTCAGTTAAACGTTGAACGAACTGAAGCTTATATTATCAAACTGAATCCCTATAATATAATTATTATATAAATAAAAATGCTATGTGTGTTTGTATCAAATGAATGTTCTCTGAATGTACTTAACCAATTGCTTTGAAAATTTTGACACAACTTAGTACTCGATTAGAGGATTGTTTCTATATAGGTTTCAAATAAATTTGAAAAAAATAAAATAAAAAAATAAATGTCACTAAAATTTATGAAATTCATCTTTGGTTTGTTTCCTCTACAAACCGTATCAGTAAAACATTGTGAAAATGTAAAAATAAAAATAAAGTTAGCAAAAGTCTTTTTTTTTGTCATTTTGAAACGAAACAACTAAAGCTTCGTAACGTCTTCGGGTTGCATAAAGCAACATTAATGATTAATTAAGTCCTAGAAGGAACGATCTTGACAGGACTTATGAAAGGCAAAGATATCTTCATTTTTCGCATTCCTATGATCCCAATGGATGCGTCATTTCAATTTAAGAGATAATTTAAGAGATAATTACAATTCCCAATTAGATTGGCATTCGTAATCACAATAAACAAAGCCAACTCTAGAATATATATATATATATTTCTTGTGTGGTTTAGATCTAGGCATGTGATTGCTCCTCGCTTGTGGACAATTATATGTTGCTAGAGTAGCGTTCTAGAGTCGACAAACCTGACATTGTCTATATCTATACAGAGACCGGAACAACCAAAAATATCGTTTATCCATTGTGAATTGTGAATTTGTTAAAAATAAAAATATTAAATTCTTAAATGTGTGCTAAATTTCTTTCTTTTCAATTTAATCAGATTTATCCACGGCAAAGCGTGGCTGGGCACAGCTAGTATTATTAATAATAATATTAATTATAACAATAATAATTAATTGCTAAGAATTCCTGGTGTGGACGGCCAATGGTTGAAGCTCTTTAATTTTCTTCTGCAATTCTGAGCAGACGTTGCTAACTTCCTGTAGAACATAAATAGAACACAATATGAACAAAGAACCAATTAACATCGATATCAAATGGCCATGTTTAAAGCACTTGTATTTATTGATTGATTGACTTTGCATAACATAAACATAACATAATTTTATAGTTATCTTTGATTATAGTTACCGAATAAATGATCCGTGTTATCTGATAAACTAAGTCCAAATTTTGACACTCGAGCATAGGCCTGAAGAGCATTTTAAATAATTCTACTTCGGGCGTTAAAAGTAGGTTAGCAGGCAAAAAAGATAAATTGCTTTAAAGGCATTACAAGAACTGAAACCTTAAACTCTAATTATAGGTATTATTATTATTATTATAATTTATTATTATTATATTATTGCTCAGGTTTGTCGACAAATAATTTATAAATAATAATATCGATGAACGGTTTGATCGTTCCGATCGTCGAATCTCACGTAGATGTCGATGTACGCATAAGCAAGATCGTTGATGGCTTCCCCTACCACGGAACACCTCATCTCTGAAACGATGTCGTCTGAAAACGAGAAGGTCGTCAGTTACTTAACCTATCTAAGAATTGAGCTTAGAATCCTCCTCTGAGACTCCAGATATGTTAACGATTTAGCATTCAACTTTGCACCAACAACGAGCAAATGCTTTCTGAGCGCTTTCCGTGGATATAGTCATCTGATGACCACTTGCACAATTTCATATAGCGTTTGTCAATAGAAAATAGAGCGAAACAGGATCAAATAAATAAATAAAATAAAATGAATGAACGAACGAACGAACAAATAAATAAATAAATAAATAGCCAAAAATATAACACATGGACAAATAATCGAACCATCTGCTCACCGTGCCTGCAGAGGCTGGTGAAGACCTTGAGGATGACCTCGACGACATCCTGAGAGTCCATGTGCAACTCGCACAACTCGCCCAACAATTCGATGCCGCTCGTATCTTCAGCGTCGCACTTTGTCGTCGCCAGGATGTACGCGCTCTCCTCTGCGTCGGAAAATAAAGACGGAAGTTGCAAAACGGATCCAAAAGGATCGCGTCAGACGAGCGTTTTGCGATTGACTGAACATTGATACTGATTTTGATTATTTATTATTTGCCAGGATAATATTCGTTGTAACTTTGGATACAACGATTAACCAATAAGTCACGAACGATCAATCAATCAACCAATCAATCATTTAATCAATCAACCAATCAATCATTCAACATTCGGTCAATAAACGATCAGTCATTCAATCATTTAATCAATCAATCAATCGATCGATCGATCAATCAATTGACCTTCGGCATCGGTCATGGAGCAGAGGGCGTTGCAGGCATTGGTGACGACGGTGGGGTCGCGTTTGTGGATGAAAAGTCCTGTGAGCAGGGTTGGGATGCAATTGGCTTCGTTCAATTGGACCACGTTGGGATCTGAAGGTCATGGATGACTTACGTGCAGGTTGATATTTGTTTAAGGATTTTGTTCTGATTTTGTTTACACCAATGGTATTATTATTATTATTATTATTATTATTACTAACTTATTGTTATCATTAATTCGTACCAGTGTAAACACATTATCAGCATAAACTTACATTCTTTTATGAATTTTTTATATTTTTTTGCACTAATGTTATTATTACTACTATTATTACTATTAATATTAAGTTAATGTTATCGTTAATTCAAACCAAAGTAAAGAATTTAAAGGTATCACTAACAAACTCATCATCATCGCCAATCACTACCATCAACGTCGTAATAATAATCATCATCATCATCGCCGACCACCATCATCACCATCGCACCCTCCTACCATAGAGGGAAATTCCGTAGACGGCGAGGCAGGCCACGCCGAAGAAGTTGACGCCGACGTAGTTGTCGCCGATGATTCGAACTATGAGGTCACAGCCCTTCAGGTTGTGAACCTTCTGGGCGTTCTGGACTTCAAACGGGCGAGGGGGTGCATTGTTAGATCCACGATGATGATGATGATGGTGATGGTGGTGGCGATGGATGATGAGTGTGGTTGTGATGATGGTAATGATGATGATGATGATGATGATGGTGATGATGGTGGTGGTGGCGATGATGAGGGTGTTTGTGATGATGGTGATGATGATGGTGGTGGTGGTGGTGATGATGAGGGTGGTTGTGATGATGGTAATGATGATGATGATGATGATGGTGACCACCAACTGTCAAGTAGCATCGGCCATAGGGCCTTCATGACGGTGATCATGATTTCCTGGGAGTTGGAAAAGTTCTTCATGATGTCCATCAGGATCTCGATGCTGTTCAACTCCAGCAGGTACATCCTCGAGTCACCTGGTTGCCATGGAAATAGGAGAAGTGGATGAATGGACGGAGCGAATGAGAATGAATGAAATGAGAAGATAGGTAATGCCTGAAGGGTTGAGGGAGCAATGAACGGAGGATGGACGGAGCAAAATGAGAATGAATGAAGGAAACGTCAACAAAAATTAATTTCTAATAATTTATTGATTAATTAATTAATGTCGTTGGAATCTCGGGATCACATAAATTGTATCTGAATGATAAACATACCATTAACATAAGTAGTCGACAGTACTATTAATGATTATTCATGAAGTACTAAGCAGCAGCCCATTAAGCAACCACGTGATACTTAGGACATCCCCCTTCATTAATATTCAAATTGAATAACTAATCCGGCTGGGAATTGAACACATATGCTAGCAGAGACTTCTGCTCAAGTATTGGTTCGTAATTATTTTTATAATTGGTTCATAATTATCTCATAATTGGTCCATAATTATTTTATAATTGGTTCATAATTATATTATAATTGGTTTGTAACTTAACAAATTTCAACATTGGGAAGGATGATGAAAAAAAATGTCAGTTCATTGTTTACTGTTGTTCCTGCAGGCGTAAAAGATTTTGGCAGTTGCGTGCTGGATTTCAGGACAAAGTGGATATTTCTGTGGAGTTAATGAATAACTTTAATATCAAGTTTAATGTCAAGGTAATATGTAAATTTAATGGATTAATTTTTACATAACAATTCAACCTTAACCTAAATTTAATAACGATAATAATAATAATTTCTTAATAACAACTAATAATATAATGTTATAACAATTAATGATTTGATTAAAAAATATTAATAAGAACCAATGAAATAACACATTAATATGCAGAATAATTTCCATAATTTAAACTAAAATTGAGACAAAAATGGCTTCAAAATCTCTACAATAATAAAAAAAAATCTACAAAAAAAGAGAGGGAAACCCTGGCAAGGTTGCAGACGCCTATCAGTTTTTCCAACTCGAAGAATTCGGAGACAAGTTTCACTGTAAATGAAAGAAGCAGTTTAAAAAAAAAAATTTTTTAAATTACTTGGAATTGCAATCCAATCACCTTTAAATGTGGTTTAATACAATTATTTATTTACTAATAATTATACTAATTAAGTGTCACAAAAATTAAATTATCTTAATTATTTATTATTATCTTAATTATTTATTTATTTATTTACGGTTGCTGAATTTCATTCCCAACCAAATTTTAAATGATATTTTCGAAACTTTATCTGACGAAATTTGGCAGATATTATTCGTTTACATGAGTGTTGGAAATCCAAACAAATTATTATTATCATTACTATTATTATCAACATCATCATCATTATTATTATCATTACTATTATCATTATCATCATCATCATCATCAACGTCCCACTGACTTCCGACCGATTGAGTGCCGAGAATCCTCATTCCTAGGCTGCAGATGTCGGGGGTGTTGATGTGGTGGAGGATGCTGGAGAGGAGGATGGAGCAGACGCTGTCGTCAAGGGAGAACAGGGACCTGGATGGGGTTAGGGGGGTGAGGTGGCAGACAGATTGAAGGAGTGGAGGAGAGGATTCGTTTGTGAATAAAGTTATGATTGGTTAACTGTTGTTTTGGATGAGATCTTAATTTGCAATGAGGTTTGATGTGGTTGTTTTTATCGTTAGGTTGACATTGGCATTGCCGTGATTTGGCGTTTTTAATTGCAATAATTGTTAAGTAATATTTTATTAAATAACTCTGGTTTAATTATTATTAACAAACTGGTTAGGACAGATATTAAGACGATTGAATTTAATGGAATCGTGGATTGACGAGCGAAGGATGGATCTAAGGAGGAGAGCGAAGGACGGACCATTCTTCGGAGATGTTGTCGTTCAGGAATTGGAGAAGCTCCCTGAAGCAGATGCGGCTCTTGTAGTTGTTGATGAGGTAGTTGATGTAGTAGTCCTGAGACTGGGTTAGATCCAGAGGTTCTGTGAGCATTGAGATTACAAAGAGAGAAAGATGAAGGCTTTCGACATCATCATGCTATCAGTAATCAGAATATAATTATTAAATATTAAATATTATTGAGAATTATTATACTATTTACTCATTATTATTATTATTATTATCATTATTATTATTATTATTATTATTACTATTATTGTTATTAATCTAATTGCTGCCTTCACTACCAGAATTCTCTCACCCCACAGTTAGTCAGTGGAATCAATTCTACCAGAAAATATCCAGTATATAATGTAATTTAAGTGGTATAATCAATACAGAACAATTACTAAAATAATAATCACAAAGAATACCAACCCAACACTCCATCCAAAATCTTCTGAGTCTCCTTGTCGATTTCATCCAAAATTCCTGTCAGGTACTCGTTCAAGTTGCTAGAATGATGACGATAGTGAGGTAGAAGAAGACCATATTGGTCACTCATCCATCCATCCATCCATCCATCCATCCATCCATCCATCCATCCATCCATCCATCCATCCATCCATCCATCCATCCATCCATCCATCCATCCATCCATCCATCCATCCATCCATCCATCCATCCATCCATCCATCAATTAATAGCTAAATACAACCCATATTGGTATTTGTTCAGAAATAAAATTTAAAATAATCTTCAAACTCCAAATTGATTCTCTTGGTTTTGTCCTTGTTCAAGATTTCTTTGATGGTGGATATGAGGTCAGGAGAGTAAACCTGTTTGTGTGATAAAAATAAATTGTTTATTTTGAGGATGGTAAATGTAAATAATTATAAATAAATTAAAATAAATAAATAAATAAAAATTGACTGCCATCCATTTATTTCATTGGGTAGACAGCAATAAAGATTTATAGGTGAGTCGGTGGAAAGATCAATATAAATTAATATTATATTATAATATTTTAATATTATATTAATATTATTAAACTAGTTAATAACCTAATTCATATTATTAAATGCATATTAAATTCTGAAATGTTTTCCTAATTTTTGAAATGGGTTAAGTCTCATCTGCGAAGGTCGATAGAAATAAACATCAATAAATTCGATTGACACTGGACAATATCAATCCCAGGAAATTCCAAGACCAGCATCATTTAACAATGAATTGATAAACTGATTAATTAATAATGTCCTATTATTGATTAAAAAGTTATTTATTTGTTTATTTATTTATATATTTATTTACTCACTACAGAGAGGCTGGAGAAGAGAGAGTCGAGAGCTTTGGACGAGAAGTTGTATTCAATGAGGTGGGCGCAGAAGTCTGCGTAGTTGGTCTGAAAGGAGGTGAGCAGCCCGAGGACCACGGTCCCCATGGACCAGAAGTCCGTGTTGAACGAATCCTCTTCTCCCCCCACGACCATCTCGGGGGCAGAGAACGTCATGCAACCTTGGTTTTAATCGTCAGCCAATGAATGACCATCACGATGGTGGTGATGATGGCAATGAAGATGACGACGATGGTGATGGTGATGCACTCATTCAACTGTGATGACGAGGAGAAAGAGGTATGCATGAAAATGAAATCACAAATTCAAGCAGCAACAAAACATCATTTGTTTGCGTAACAAATCTTCTTAAAAGGAATTATTTTTTGCGACGGGCGGATCGTCCGGATTGGAAACTCGCGGTAACGGTGCTGCCACCTGTGCTGACCCTGGTCCTGGTGTTGATGTCTTCCTTGACGAAACTGCAGCAAATGTCTGACAGCATGACGGACATGTCCGAGCGGAAGAAGAAGTTCGAAGGTCGCAGACACCTGGAAAAGATGGCAACCATGAATTATGATGACGGTGGTGATGATGGTGATGATGATGGTGATGATGGTGGTGTTGATTATGATCAAAGGGAAGTCAGTCAGATTGACTTATCTGAGGATGAAGGTGGAGAGATGCTTGCTGGATATATCTCAAATGGGAACGATGACGACCACGAGTTGTGATGACGATGGGGAATGGTGATGATGATGATGCACTCATTCAAATGTGATGACGAGGGGAAAGATATATGATGGTGATGATGATGGTAGTGGTGGTATTGATTATGATCAAAGGGAAGTCAGTCAAGCCTGCAAAGAAACTCAAAATTACCTATGTATGATATTCTTTGACTTCAGGAACTGAAATATGTGGATCATCTCCCCCACCCACTTCCTTATCATCTGGATAAATTGATGATAATTTGAACTCAAATAAATTAAAATTAATCATTAATGAATTTTTAAAAATAAATCACTTTAAATTATAATTACAACTAAATTGGAGATTTATGAAACTGATGACTAAGAAATTATGTCATACCTGTGTAATGATGTGATTAAGTAATGTTTGCTTGTTTATTTATTATAATGAGATTATACTATAATCAATGCCTTTTCACTGATTGGTTCAATCATTTGGTATCTCTTCTCCATGAGGGATTTAAGGTTTCCAGAGCTGAAGTAGTCATAGGCTTGGTAGAAAAAGAAGGAAGTTATCTGAAACATATTTTGGTGATTTTGGTTTGTTAAACATTATTATAAGTTGAAATAAGGAAATATTATGGCTGTCAAGATAATAAGCAGATAGCATAAGAAGTGAATAATCCAAATTAATCACATTATGTGATTATTAATGCCTTTACAGACAGTATTTATTTGGATATACATCTCCAAAACATTTATGATCAATTATGTTGGAATTGATGATCAAGAATTATGAAATATAAATGTTATCTTATTATTTTTCTTATTACAAATGCAATGGAAGTATTAGAAGTTATTAAAAACTAAATCTGACTGACACTAGCATCCCAGTGGATGAACATACAGAATGGCAGGGCAATCGAGGGATCATCATTCTCAATGCTTGTTCGGACTCTGAGCATCTGAAATATTTCATCTGATTGAGAACAATAATTTAAAAGATGGAGTTATTGAAAATAAATCACACACAAAAATCCAGAATAATGATTAATAAGCAAAGAATATACAGACTTATGTCCTTGCCTCCTCAAATATTTTATGTGCCTGATCACTGTCTTTACACTCGATCTTCAAAATTATTTTCTTTTTTTATAAAATCATCAAAGATTATTCTATAGTTTTAACAAATCCAAATAAAATATCACCTCTTTCAAGCAACATGTCTTAGCTAAGGGCAAGTATTTTGCCAGATAAGTTTTGCCCTGAATGCCTGACCCAAGTTCTTCTATTATCTATGAGAATGCTAAGTAATTACTAGACAGCATTGAGTAATTGCGTTTTAGATGTGGAATTATTGAAGGTGTTTTCAGCTATTTCTTTATATAAGTAAACGTTTAAAAAATAGGACATAAGCATGTCTTAAATCCGAATTTACCTCGTAATCCTCCATCACAAACCGTCGTTAAGTCGCAATGAATGTCAACGAAATCTTTTTTGAATATTTTATCAATTAATTAATTAAAGTTAATATTTTTTCCTTAATATCTAAAAATGCCTAATATATTTTAAATTGTGAATAAATGTTACAAGTGATTCTATGAATATTATTTATTTTTATCACTCTGTCTTTGTTTATCTGTTAGATATCGCCTGGTGTAAACACTTTCCGAAAGCATGGGGACTGTGAAAAGAAGCAATGTAAAAGCGGTATGTGTCAATTATAATTGGAATTGTAGCTTGTAATTGTAATAAGTGTGAGTAAGATTAGGTGCTTTAAGATGCATTCTATTTAAGAAATGTTCAGTTTTTCTGGTGTGTTTGTGTATTTTGTAAATCGATCGTCTTGGAACTCGTGGCTTCCAAATAACATGAATACTTTTTTACTTCCCTTTTAAGAGTTTTCTGTCAACTTTCACGGTTTCACAACAGCAGTTAGATGATCCATAAAGATTATTTTAGAATCACCAGATGGTCTCTTATTTTCTTTTTATTTTCAGAAACGCCAGAGGCGCGTGCGCATGCATCGCTCCAATAAACGCTTAAACAAATATCGACCTGGCGCCAGTGAAATTCCAGATCCGGAATTGATGACATCGCACATGCTCAGGAAAAGGAGGTAAACAAGCAGAAGGAATGGAAATGAATACTGAATTATGCTAGTAACTAAACCTGTAAACTTGCATCTGCTGAGAAAGTCTGTTGAATATATTATAATGAATACTTATGTGTCTGAAGATAAATAATTTTAATTATTATTATTTATGTTTAAACCTTATACTTGCATCTCCATCCTTCTTTATCTGATTGTCTTCTCTCAGCTTTCTAATTCCTGATTGTAGTCAATGGAATATAATACCAAGTGATGTCAATGCAAATAATTATAAATATTTATGAAGATGTGTTTTCATACCAGTTGTCTGGAGCCATGAATATTTAATCTGAAGATAATTTATCGCATTTCATTTTGCTGTCGTCACCGCTTGCAAACTCGAATTTTTCTTCGAGAGAACGAAAACGAAAATACTTTTATTTTTAATACAATTATTGGACAATTTTTACACAATTTATTTGATAAACACAAAACAAAACGTCGAAATGAATTCTCTTGAAACAATTCGTCCGCTGTTTACAGGACCAGTGCACGGGCCAACATTGAACTTTCGGGCAAAAAGAAAAGGAAGATCATCAAACAACTGAAACACAATGAAAGAGAAAAACAGCAAAAACAAGGTAAGTGTGTTGTAACAACTTACGATAATTATTATTAATAAATTACTAGTTATTACGATTATTACGACCGAAACATCTCGCGAGAAGATCTCGGTCCTTCTAAAAAAATCGTTAAGTATGTGACTTTCATAAAATACTCGCACACGACATCTCAATCGGCTGGGATCCGATCGACCGCCGATCACCGATGGCCACCACTTGCAGTATTTACATAATTTAATGTGACCGATTAAAATAAAGATAATTATAATTCATCAGGGGGGGGCACCCATGCTGGTGATAATAATAATTAATAATAATAATAATAGATATCACAATTACAATAATTATTCCTCTGACGATTACTCCATTTTGATTGTTGAATTTGATTTCTTCTTCCGACATCAAGACTTGGAAAAGTTGAAGGAAGGCAACACAAATGAAACTTCAAGAACCATCAAGAAATCCAAGAGCAATGAGAAGATGATCGTTGATTGATCGATTGAACGGATTGATTGATTGACCAATTGACTGAACGGATTGATTGACCAATTGGCTGAATGTCACATCCTGTCTTTCGTTACGGATTCACTCTGTCGACGTTTTTGTGTCTTAACTTATTATTACTAAGTAAAATTATTCCAAACTGGGTTAGAGTCTCTGAATTCTGGGTCAAGGGGTGTTCATCCATGATGGTGATGATGACGACGACGACTATGAAAATGGGTGACGTTACAATAACAAGAGTCAGCGCTTCAAGAATATCATGAACATATCATAGACTTTCTGATCTTCCGAGATTCGTAGGTGGCTTCGTGAGGCCGGGGTCCGCACGTCAATCACGTCAGTCGGTTTTGCGTCATCGTGACGTCATTTCCAGCCGGGCAGTATGACGCATTGCTTAATCCTATGGCCGCCTTGTATTCTGCATTGTCCGGCCAGCGCATGATGAAATTTTTATTCTGAGGTGCCAAGACCTGAGGCTGAGACTGCCTCTTCCCTATCTCCATTTGACCCTGGTTGGGATACGGGTATACCGGGTTGGTGGTCTTTGACCCCTGCCTGAATCCGCTGTTTGGGGCCTGGTGGCAGTACGCTTCCCTGATGTCCTGAAAGATGTTCTGATGTTCAGAAAGTTTTGTTGTATTTTTGTCCGTCTCAGTTTCATGCTTTGAGAACATGTAATTATATTAATTAATTAATTATTATTATTATAGGTTATTTGCTTATTAATTTATTTTCAATAATCGATTAAATAATAATAATAATATCAATCTGACCCCACTGGCCATGTACGGTGATTCCACGTGTTGAGTTTTGGCGGGACAGCGACTCAATGTGGTCATCGGTAGTTGCTGAAATTGCTGGAGTTTGACGTTGGATGACCTAATTTGATCGCTATTCAGTGTCTTCGCTTGACCCGGTTTTATGGCCGGGTATTGGGTGCCGCTGACGAGTCGCTGGCGACTCATGGAGGTGTAGTTGTCGTAGTCGCACAACGACGGCGAGATGAGGATTGTCGTCGTTTGACTGCTGGAGGCACTCGGATTGGTCGGCTGGTCGTGTGACTGATATGGAGTTCTCTGATTGGCTGGAGATGCAAGGAAGAAAATTTGATTTGTTTTTTTTTTTAGCTCGTGTAAGGTTTGGAAAGTTATTTATTTTCGTAAATATTCTAAATAAGCTCCAATAATTTATAAACGAAACAAAGATATTTTACAAAGAAAAACTGTTTATTATTTTTTTAAAAACTCACGAATACGAAACAACGGCCAAAGGTCTCCAACAACACGTGACCGCGCTTCAGCTCATCAATATTAATGACATTTTTTATTATGACGTCATACGCAAATCCTACGCCAGAAACCAATCAAAATGACGTCACACGAGATGCATTTCCATCTTGATCAGCTGGATGAGAGGACGCAAGGATTGACGGTTGCCATGGTGATAGTGGAGGTGGTGATGGTAATGATGATGATGATGGTGGTGGTGCTGGTGATGATGATGATGATGACGACGATGGTGGTGATGGTGATTATGAGGCCAAATTAAATGAACAGTGATCAAGCAATTAAATTATTATTTAAAGAAATAACATAATAAATCAGAAAAAGATTGCATATGACTTGCTTATGACGTGGTTCAAGAATCCTTTTTGATTTTAAAATCCTTTTTTGCGTGCCAATATTTCCACGCCTCCAAATTGCAGTTTGAGAATTACATGCAATTTTTAGGAATTTCACGATTTCTAGAAACTATTGGGCACAGGAAAATCCAATAATCATGAAATATATGAATAAATAAATTTATTTATTGATTCAAATTCGCGCCAAAAACATCTTTAATTGAACTGACGGTGAATTATTGTCTTAATGTAGAAAAAAACGTTTATGAAAGAATTTAATCTAATTCTAAGTATTTCAGTGTATTTTATTATTAATCTGTTTTAGATTATTCATAATAACATGTAGATGACGACGACGACGACGACGATGGCGATGATGAAGATGACGATGATGATGATGATATTGCTATTCTTGGTAACGTCTGAGCAAGATTCGCGCGTTTCTTGAGAACTTTGGAATAAACATTTTTTTAATCTTCAAAATAAAAATAACTTCAGATTTTTTTTTATTTCATCGAGATAAAAGATTATTTCGATGATAGAGGAGAGCATATGACAGAGTGAACTGATGTGGATATATGGATGGGTGGATGGATGGATGATTGGACGGACGAACATATTGATGGATGGGTGGACGGACATATTGATGGTGGACGGGCGAATGGATGGGTGGCTTAGTGAATGGATGGGCTATAGAAATTGGATTCTTGGGTATATGCATTGGATTTCACCAAGAGTTGGATGGATGGAGTGTCTAAGAAAGACGGATTGAATCCACGGATGGGTGGATTAATGGATTGCACTTCCGGGTAGTTGGGTTTCTTGGGGGAGTAGGACAGGGGAGACAGGGGAGGAAATGTTTTTCCTGCCTCTTCAATCAATCATGAGGATGAGTCATCAGAAGATTGCAAAACTTTCCAGGACATTTTGATTAATCATCGACCACCATGTTTTTCTCCGTCCGCCATTTTGCTTGTCTGTTGTTTTCCACAAACTTTTAATACTTCTAATTAGAAAAATTTATTGCTAACTGATTTTAATTCCATCAAATTAGTGATAATTTAATTCATTAATAAAGTCAATTAATTAATTCTATGTTTTAGTGATATTCCTTTGTTTAAAGAGCGTACTTTTGTTAGTCACGTGTGTTGATGACGTTTCAAGATAAGAAAGTATCTCTGATTCTTTGTATTTAACAAAAAAAATCAACACCTCAAAAAACAAAATAACAAAAAACTCTGATCAAAAGACTTCTTTGAAGGATAATTGAAATTAAAAATGTTATTTTATTAATTCATTTATTAACAAAAATTATTTTAAAGATGAATTTTAATGAGCTGAATTCAATAGGATGCAATAGCTTCTCTAAATTCACTATCATCGACATCATCATCATCATCATCATCTCCATGACTACCGATCAACGTCGTAGTCGTCATCATCATCACCATAAACATCACCTCTACCACCTTTTTAGCCTCTGGCATCGCAAGCACCACCGCAGTAGCATCTCATTCGTCTGCGACCGGAAATGATGACGACGACGACGATGATGATGTCGACGACGACGACGACGACGATGATGATGTCGACGACGACGACGACGATGACGATGATTCCATTTGTTGCATCAATCCGCTAAGTGTGACGATCAAAGATAAACAAGCAGCGATTGATTGACAATCAACTCCGACGTGACCAATGGTTTTCAATTCCATTTCAATCTGTTGATTGAGTGACGACTTTCGAACTTACAATTCATTTCTAGGCTTTCGTCACGATTTCTGACTGAGGGACATATTTAATAATAGTAATAATAATAATAATAATAATAATCTAATAAAATTATACTAATAATAAAATTAGTATTAGCATTAGTAATAATAATAATAACAATAATAATAATAAAATAATAGCATTAGTAATAATAATAAATGCTGGAGCAAAACGGGAGCAAACAAATAATAAGTATACTTCGATGAAAATATATTCAAATAGCAATAAGAAATTATAAATAAATTCAAATAATAAAAAAAATAAATAAAAAATAAATTCAAATTTGCGAATAAATAATTCGGCCATAAATTTTCCCGTCCGTGATGGCGGAAGTGAACAAGGGGGTTCAATTAAGAGGCTCTAAGGAATGGGGATCTCGTTAATCATCTCGTGGGTGGGTAGGATGACTTAGGGGTGTTTTTCGTTAAAGATGGGTAAGGGTAAGGAAATTGGAGTAATAAAACTAATAAACATGAATTAATTATTCATTATTAATTATTTGGGAAACGCTGATAATCACTATCAGTCAATTCTTATCAGGGACGTCGTTAATCATCACGTGAGTGGGGAGAGTGGGGCATGGATGGAGCAGGACTGGGTAGGAAGGGCAATTGGGGCGAGCCATAAATAAGAATTTTTCTTCGCCTTTTTTTTGACGTGTCAAATAAAAGAATTTTAAATGTTGCTCGCGGAAGAGAATTGGTCAGATCTTGTTTTCAGAGGGGCCGTTGAACTTTGCTATTATTAATGACGTTGTTGTTGTTGTTGTTGTTGTTGTGTTTTTGATGTTACTTGTGTTGTTGTAATAATGATAGTTTAACATAAGTAATAATAATAATAATAATAATAATAATAATAATAATAATAATAATAATAATAATAATAATAATAATAATAATAATAATAAATAATTATATAATAAGTAATAGGTGTATTCATAGTTAGTGAGCGACAGATTCGTAATTAAGAACTCTAGGTGGAGATTATTCTGTTATTGTTATTACATTAATAAAATAACTATAATAATATTATCATAATTTTATATTTATTTTTATATTATTAACAGTAGTATTGTCCTCACCCGAATGATTCAAGTTCTTGTGGAGAGAGTTGTGCTGTGGTTGAGGTTGTTGCTGTTGCTGGGGCTGATGATGATGATGATGATGACGCAACATCATGACGTTCGTGACGCCGTCTTCGCTGCAGCCGCGGCCGCTGTCGGCGTTGGAGCCGTCGCCGGACGAATTGAGGCTCTCGTCTTCTGCTCCTTTGACCAACTTGGCAGACTTCGGGGGAACCTGAAAGGCCATTGTGGTCATGGTGAATGATGATGATAATTATAATAAATAATAATAATAATAATATGAATAATATTATTATTATAATATGAATATTAACATTAATATTAATAATATTGTTGTCATAATTGTTATCACATCAAATCGCTTTGTTATCATTTTCCTTTTACTCACTTCACTCGTCTGCTGGTGGTTGGCGGGCTGGAACGTCGAGTACACAGGTGTTGACCGGTGCTCCACGTAAGGGTTGTTCACCTTTATTAATACGATCAAAGTGGCTCACAGGTAAGTTAATTAAATATCCAGGGTAGCCGTATGGATGAATGGATGGATGAGTGAATGACAGAAGTACGGCCGAGTGAACAATATGGACGGATGAATGGATAGATGGACAGACGGAAGGACCGATGGTTGGATGGATGGATGGTCAGATGAAAACGGAAAAAAAAAGTGATAAAGACTTTTGCATGATCGAGTAGGCAGATGGATAGCCCATGGACGCTCGGATAAACGTTGTCTTGGAGACCGGAACTACAGATGGTGGCAGATTGACCGACTGACTGATTGATTGATTGACCGCTCGAAGGAGTCAGTGAGTGGTTGAGCAGCTTATCGGCTTATCATTGATTCAATCACTATCAGTCAATTCTTATCAATCAATGGCTGGCCAAGCCGTCAGAGTCTGCATATTAACCATGAGCTTAACCATGGCTTCAACATCATCGTTCTCTTCCTCCTCTTCGTCATCATCGTCGTCGTCATCGCCATCATCATCGTCATCATGACCGTCAGCGAGTAAGACCTCCTGGCATTTCCTTATTGAAAGTTTTGAAACCCTTCATGGACGCTTCGAACATGTTTTCATTGTTGTTGCAAATCATCAAAAACTTCCGCTTCTTCCTAGCTCAAAATCATCATCATCATCATCATCGTCATCATCGTCGTCACCGTCGTCGTCATCATCATCACCATCACCATCATCATCATCACCATCATCATCGTCACCGTCGTCGTCATCCGTGGCGAGCACATGGGAAAGTTTGGAATGTTTGCCTTTTAAGCGCCAAACATTATTTCCAGGGCAGACGCACTCGAATTCTGGCGGGAAAACAAAACCCGGTCACACGATCTCATCAAGCGCAGGCCATCAATATCTGGGTCGGATCCTTGAACATAATTTCTATTCTTAGAATCTCCCTTCCTAAGTCGTCAGGAATCTGGGTCAAGATCGTCATCATCACCGCCATCGCATCATCGTCGTCGTCGTCGTCAGCGCCATCATCACCTTACGTTGTCGTCATCATCATCATCATCGTCATCGTCATCGTCATCGTCATCATCATTATCATCACCAGCAACAGCACCAGTTTCGTCAGATCACGTGTTCTTCATCTACTCAGGACCAATCAGGTTATCTCTCCAAATATTTCAATCACCGGGTTGATTCCTTATCAACCAGGAGGAGGCAGCGATATTCACACTTATAATTAAAGATACAATTTATAGGAGTTGCCATGGTGACGGTTATAATGTTAACTAACCACATAATAATCAGATAGGCTTAAATAATATAGTAGTAATTATGTCATAATAAAATTGATATTAAAATAGTAATAGTAATAATATTTATTATTGTTACTTTTCGTTAGCTCGTATTTATTATTTCTTTTGATAATAAACCGAATTTAAGAACTTTGCTTGGCAGAATTAAAAGAATTCAAATTCGAACAAATATTATCAAATATTTAAAATCAAAAATAAATTAAAACAAAAAACAAGTAATAAGAAATAAAAGCAAATAAAAACAAAGTAAAAACTATTTAATAAATCGAATAATTCGGCGAAAAATAAAGTGAACCATTTTCCAGAACAATGAAAGTTCCCGCGCAACGGTGGCACAAAAGGCAGACGACTGAACGTGAAAAGAGATCGTGAAGGATTGGAGAGGGTTTGAACTTACAAGTCACAAAATGATTACATTGCAGTGTACATCTGCTTCGGGCTCGGTTTAAAAGCCCTTTTACGACCCGCGGTCGCCATTTTCGACCCTGAAACAAGTTTATGGGGAGGGGGAGGGGGTCATAAATTCATTTTTATTAAATTATTATTATTATTAGTTTATTGTTATTAAAATTATTATTTTAATTGTTTTTTTTTGTTTCACTTATTCAATATTTTTATTCAAGATGCTTTGAATATTTATTTAAATATAGTTAATTATAATTCTTTAAATTATAATTCATAAATACATAAATATTCATTATAAGTATTTCAATTTTAAATGAACATAATTCACGTCAAAAATGCAAGAGACTTTCAAAATGGCGCCTCGTAAAAACTCTTTCGGTTTGAAAGTGGGCGCTAGATAAATCGACTCATTTGTTCTCGCTTTGCTGTCGATCAGTGGAGCCGTTGATGATGATGATGATGACGATGACGTCCATGACAGTGATGATGATGATGATGACGTCCATGAAAGTGATGATGATGATGATGACGATGACGTCCATGAAAGTGATGATGATGATGATGACGATAATAATGATGGCATTACATTAGAGTTCATGCCTGTCAGTCAATCATATCATATTGATATTATTATCCAAACAACTTGCCCGTCAAAATAATAATAACAATAAAGTAATAATAATAATAATAATATTTACATTAATTATCATCGTAATTTTTCATTGTTTGAATTGATTAAACGGATATTTTAAATATAATAAATTCTTGAAAACTCGATCATAAATTCAGACCAATGAATTCGAAAAGTTCGGCAAACATTAAATTTCATTAAAATTAAATTCACGAAAATGTGGCATTTCTGGTGTTTAAATCTCTTTTTTTTTTAAATGATTATTATTACTTTTTTTTTATATTATATTATTTTATTATTTTATTATTTTATTTCTTTTTTATGCGAGGAAGTCGTAAAGAACACTTTAAAAGCTAGAAACGATAAATATATTCTGACCCATCCTGAGCGGATTTCAAAACGAAAATAAACAATTTAATTATAATTTTATTATTTTATTATTAATATTATTATTATTAATTTTATTATTAATATTATTTTTTATATTATCGCCTGTTGTTATAGCGTCATATTAATGTCATCATATTTCATAATATTCATAATAATATTATATTATTATTAAATTAAATTTATAATAATATTTTTTTATTATTATAATATCCTTATCTTTAAAAATGAATTTTATTATAAATACTTCTCTAATTATAATTACAATTTAATAAATAATAATTAAAATATTATTAAGAATTACAGTCGAAATGAAATAATTTCGTAAGTTTTATTTTACGAGTCTCACTTCCTGTGCCATTTTGTTGTAAAACATTGTAAATTACACCATTGAAGTGGGCGCTATAAAATTATATTATTCCTTTTATTAATATGTTTATGTCACTCCCGACCCTAGTAATTACACCATTGATACTGGATAATTACTATTCATTAAATTTATTATCGTCATCGCTAATTATAAACATTATTATTATTACTTTTAATAATATTAATATAATAATAATAATAATAATAATAATAATAATAATAATAATATCAATAATATTGTTAATATCATTGTTATTGATATTGTTATTAATACTAATATTAATATTAATATTAATAATATTATTAATAATAATAGTATTAATATAATTATATTATTGTTATTATTCGTAATAATTAATGGTCTAGAAATTATTTTATTGATTTACATAAAATATATGGAGGTCGGAAAATTTAATAACACTCTTTGATACATAAATTATAAACAAATGCAAAGTAAACAATAAACAATATTGCTAATTAAATTAAATTAAATTACGCAATTATTTGAAAATAATATTTCGTTTTTAATAAAATTAAAGTTTTAAAAACCATTAAAAGAAAGTCTTGAAGCGGGAAAAAAAGCAGTTCAAATGTATTTTCGCTCGAAACTCGAGGTGTCAAAGTCTGCCATTTCTGACGATTTAAGGCTTCATTTTCTAAAAAAACCGAAACAAAACAATTGTCGACATTTTTAAAATGTTTTTTTTCTTTTTTACGAAAAATAAATTTTATTCAATTGTTTATTCAATAATATCTTATTTTATAAAAATATTTTTGAATCGTTGCAAGTTAACATTATCGATAAATATTTTCAAAAGCCATATTTTTTGTATATTATTTTAAATTATGCTTGCAGGATAAACTGAATTATAATTATAAAATTAAATATTTTGTCATAGATACAAATAGAAATTACTATTACACGTATTATAATTGATATACATTCAATTTTCAAAACCCAAACTGATAATGTATTTTCATATTATTTTTAATTACGATTACAATATAAATTAAATTAAATTAAATTATAATTATAATTAAATATTTTGTCCTAGAAATATGTGAAAGCGCTCGAATGTGATATTTCTTAAATTTGTTTTAAATATAGAAAAATATAAGAAATAAATTGACATTAAATCTGTTTATAAAAATATATTTCCATCCATTTATGGGATTTTTGTTTATTTATTTATTTATTTTGTAAGTAATTAAGAACAGCAATGAAGTCACCAAGTTGCTTAAAGTTTATAAATATTTAATCATAATTAATTATTAATATAATTAATTTTATTAATATTTTTATTAATATAATTAATTTTATTAATATAATTAATTTTATTAATATTTTTATTAATATAATTAATTTTATTAATATTTTTATTAATATAATTAATTTTATTAATATTTTTATTAATATAATTAATTTATAATTAATTAATAAGCTAATATGTCTGTTGATGCCGTTGCACCAGCAGATGGACAGACAGACACGAAAATGAAATGCACTGAAAACGAGGGACTTCCCAGAAAGTGAAAAAAAAATAGAATCTTTGAACTTCGTTAGCGATGAAGCAGGCTTTAAGGAGTATGTGCAGGATATCATCATCATCGTCATCATCATCGTCATCATCATTGTCATCGTCATCGTCATCATCGTCACCATCACTATCATCACCGCGACAGACATGATCATCATCTTCTTCAGAGTCATCGTCGTCATTATTCTTATCATTATCATCATCATCATCGTCATCGTCGTCGTCATCATTACCACTGAGGGCATCATTATCATCATCGTCATCATCATCATCATCACACCTTCCTCGACGGCGTCATCCGCTCGGGTTCCTCAAGAGATGAAAGTTTCTTCCATGATTTATTTTTCACGCTTTCGTCTCAAAAGAAGCCGAAATTTTTTAAATATTTTTTTTCTACCGAAACTGATATTTATTGTGCCTATGACTCGAGTGCAAGGGAGTGAAGTGTAGGAGTGCAGAATAAGTGAATGACGGAGATTGAGAGAGAATGAAAGAGTGCCAGAATGCGACTGAATGAAAAGTAGAGAGAGAAGAAGAAAAATGAAAGACTCCGGATGTGACGGAAGTAAAAGAGTAAAGGTTTGGATTGAAGTGCGGGAGTGAAATTCAGGAGTGCAAGAGTGAAGGGAGTGAAAATATCCATTTTTCCCGCCAAACGCCTGCAAAGGTGTTTGGAATGAATTTTAATGACTGCGCTTTAAAAAAGCTAGAAATTATTACTGTGGTTTATGAATTATTTAACAATTAAATGCTGATGACGATTGTGATGATGCTGCTGCTGATGATGATGACGATGACGATGATGATGACGATAACAATTGTAAATAATCGTTACAATGCTCTTTGAATACTGATGTAGATAACTTATTTATAAAAGATGGTAAAAATTTTTTTAATCGAAAAAATATAAAAATAATAAAATAATTAGAATAATGGTATAATAAAAAATAATAATAATAACATTAATAATAATAATAATAATAATAATAATATTGAAAGACATTAAAAAGTGATGTTTTTTTTTAAATTTCAATTCGCGCTCAACCTAGCGAGACGTGAATGATGGAGTGTTTGTGGTTTCGCTTAATTGATGGCTTGAAGCATCATCATCATCATCATCATCATCATCGTCGTCGTAATCATCATCATCATCATTGTAACCACCATCGTCATAGTCATCCTCTTCATTCCCATTCGAAGCTTTTCCTTCAGTAAAATTCCTTTTCTCCTCTATAAGGTTCATTCGGCTTGTTTCCTGTGAGTTCAAAGTCATTCATCCATTTATTTCCCATCCACCCATCTATCCGTTCATCCATCCATCCATCCATCCGTCCATCCATCTAGCCGTCCATTTAAGTTAATTGGATTTACGATGACTAATTTAAAGTTAATTTATTTCAAAACACAGAAAAAACAAATAGCATAAAAACGTCCTGTCGTGGGATGGTGGCAGGAGGTGAATTCATTTGTACGTGCGACCTCCTTAAGGACGTACAAACATCCAAGTACAACGCATGAATAAACATTGACGATGACGATGGCGACGGTGACGATAATAAAGAGAAAGGTTATGATGATGACAAAGGAGATGAATGGAGAGATGGAATGGTGGATGAATAAACGGATGGATGAGTGAATGGACGGATGAATATCCGCGGGATGGATGGATAAATATCCCCCTCCACAGGAGGGATGGATGGACGGACGGATGGATGGATAAATATCTGCCTCCACGGGATGGATGGGTGGATGGATGGATAAATATCTGCCTCCACGGGATGGATGGATGGGCGACGTTCACAATCCAGAACCCCTTAAGCCCCTCCCATCTTCAAATCTTTTTCTTTCTGAGACGATTTATTCGCCGAGTCAACCTGGTCTCATAATTTCTCTGGGGTCACAAGGGGTGTTGACCAGGGAGCTGGGTGGGTGGACAGGTGGCTGAGCATAGGGTTGGGTATCGTCGGGTTGTTGACGGTAGGGTATCATTGGGTTGGTGATGGTGTTTAGGGTACATTGGGTTGTGGATGACGTGGTGTCGTTGGGTAGTTTGGGTTAGAATTAATTAATGAGGGTAGAGTAACATTTGGGTGGCTGAGTATCATCGGGGTGGGTTTTTAGGGGGTGTTGGGTATTTGGGATGTATGGGGTCATCTGCCCTTAATAGATGGACTGGGGTCAAATATCGGACTGTGACCGTTTATTTTACGATATTAAAATCTTTTTTTTTGTTTATTCCATTTTATTTTTTTATTTTTATTTTTTGTTAGGCCGACAAAAAAATCTGAAAGCGAAATCCATTTTATGATTTTTGTCGTTTGATTTAGTTTTTTTAATAAACGAAATATTGAAAAAAAAGATGGAACTTTTCCTCGGCCATGTTTTGTTCGCTGTGATGAGGTCCTCGTGATTTAAGAACTATTTTTTTTTTATTTATTTTTTAAGAGAATTCACCGTTTTAAAAATAAATGCTTATAAACGATTTTAAATAATTTTAATTTTATAATTATTTTATAAATATAATTAAAATAGAATTTAATTTAGATATGTTAAGAGTGTAAAAAAAAATTGATTTTCATTTTATTTGAATGTTAGGAGCAAGTTTTACTTCCGGTTCTTTCCAGCCATGTGACATGGATGGATCTGATTGGACGATGCACGGATCACGTGATGTGACAATAATCTCGGAGCCCCTTAACTGATGAACTATGACCCTTGCGTGACCTGAATTTGTTGCTCCCAAGGTAACCATGACGATGACGACGGTGTCGTTGACGGTGACAGAATGAAGGATGATGATGACGACGAAGACGACGTCAATAACAAAGACGACGTCTGCCGCTGCTGCTGCTACTGGTGGTAGTGGTGGTTGAGACCCACTCAAGCGGCTGATTGGTTCGATTGCCAGGCCGTTAATGACTTACAACTCGTAAATAAAACACGCAACCACTTTGGCGCTTCTGCGCTAGGCCATTTTCTTAATGGATGAGTGGAGTTTGGGGAAGAGGAGAGTAGGGGTAGACGGCCTCGTTTCGACCCCTTACAGCATCGTCATCAGCACCTCCAACGACCTTGGCACGTATTGTGCTGTGCCTTAATCGTAACGAACTCTTACTGTCAGCGCCAACCATAGTTGCGAGGTGCTGATGATGATGTTGGTGATGATGATGACGATGACAAGACCGGGGTCGTGATAACGATAGCGATAAAAGCCACGGAGCCATGGTCTGCCGTAAAAGCTGGGACGGCCGAATTGATCCAGAAATGTTTGGATCAATCGAACCGCTGTAATTTGAAAGGACGGTGCTGGTATAAAACGGCAAATCCATCCACCACGGCCACTGCATTCCCCTTTCTTCCCCCTAGCGACTCTGTGATTCCTCTCGGACCCCTCCCAAAAACTAAAAAAACACCCATCGTGGTTTTTTTGGGAACAAGATGCCCTTCTCGGCCCGGTATCCCTCGGACAGCGGGTCGTAAATCGTGCCCCTAATCGGGAGATAATCGGGAAAACCCCACCACTCCAGCCTAACCCCCACCCTCCAAGTCGTCGTCGTCGTCACCGTCATCGGTGACTCCAGTTCCGAGGGAAAAGCCTCCTCCATGCATAATTGATGACGCCTGGAAAAAGTGCGGTTATGCCGGAATAAAAAGCGGAACGTTTTGACTGCGGAAGCGGTCCGGAGTTATGGATGGGGCAGATGTCCGCCTGGAGAGACTGATGGCCGGCGGAGGACAGGATCTTCCACTGGATCTCCAGACGGATGTGGAAGGCTTTCGACCGGGAAAGAGAAAGGCCCGGTGGATGCCCGATCATCGACGGTACTTAATTCTGCATTTTCTTTTCGAGCCTTTTAAATATTCACGACTCGAGCAAAACAAAATATAAGCTCAGGACACTCCAAGTCTTCAGAGTCAGAACAGTTTTGCACCGTTGTGTGTGTGTGTGTATGTGTGTGTGTATGTATGTGTTTGTGTATGCGTGTGTGTATATGTGTGTGTGTGTAAGTGTGTGTGGGTATGTTTGCTTGTTTTAGCCTGAAACTATGTGTATGTTTATGTATGAGTTTGTCTAATTAGTACGGGTGAAGGAGTATGATGATTTCAGAGAAATGCTTGACGAACACAATGCATAATTTTTTATTTAAAAAAATAAAACTATTTTTAATTTTTATTTTTTATTTTTAATTCCATCAATATTTTTTAATTATATTTTCTATTTTGAATTTTAAGAAATTAAAGTTTTAAAGAAAGAAAAAAAAAACCGAAACCGACGTCGAAAATCATTTCAAAGCAACGACGAAAAGTCGTTGACCTCGCGTGGAATTCAAAATAATTATTTGTACAATTACGTTAATTTATTTTGTTCCTGTTAATATTTGAATAATTATTTTTATTTAGATTAAATTATTTAATAAATTATTTATTTTAAATATAAATAACGTAACTGTTAATATTTTAATAATCGTTTATATTGATAATAAATAATAAACCAATAATATATGCACTGTTTTTTTTTACCATTATGGATTAATTATATAAATGAGATGATGATATACAATATTATATACAATATTATACAAAATACATATCTATATGCTGACATATATCTATATCAATCTTAAGATGGAAATTATTCAGAAAATGTTGATTTAATTAAAAATATGAGATGGAAACTGTTTATTTATTTTCGTTTCTGAGTTTGGGTAATTCCGATGCTTCTTTATGACACACTTTCAATATGGGACCATCATCAAAGGCTCCGTCATTAATGAGGACGATGATGATGATGACAATGATGAAGACGACAATGACGACGACGACGATGACGATGACGATGATGATGATGATGATGATGATGATGATGATGATGATGATGATGATGGTGGAGGTGGCTGTATGGTCGGTGATGATATTAATCTGGGTTGCCTAGAGTTTGGTAGTGATGACGCCCAAGCTGGAATCAGAATGTATGGGGATGATGACGATGATGACGATGATGATGGTGTCATCAAAACATCAGCCAAACGAAGCCCACTCAAATGCAAACAAAGAGAAGGCTAACAATAACATATTGTATTTTATATTTTTACAAGTATTTGTTTATTTATTTGCAGGATTTTTATCTTAAATGCGACGATTTACAATTATAGTAAAATTATTATTATTATTATTATTATTAACATATTATGCATAACAATAAAATTAATAATCCATGAAAATATAATTTTTTTACCGCCATAATAATTCTATCAACAACATCACGTGCCACATGGAAGGAAATTCCGGGACTATTGAACATATTAATTATTATTGATTTTAATCAGGCCTCCTCGTCGTCGTCTTCATTATCCTCATCATCACAACCATCACCATCACCATAACCACAACCACCACCATCATCATCATCATCATCATCATCATCATCATCATCATCATCATCATCGTCGTCGTCGTCGTCATCATCATCATCATCACCACCAACAACAACATCACGTGCCACAACCACAACCACCACCATCATCGTCATCAACATCATCATCATCATCATCATCCAATGAGTACAAGCGCCTCTCCATGGCGTGACACAACATTGTTGAGATTGTTATTCATAAACCACGACAATTCGTGACCAGGCATTGCATATTGTACGTTGCAATTTAAATTGCAAGAATTTCGCTCAGCCGTCCACACGTCCATCCATCCATTCATTGATTCATTCATCTATTAATCCATCAATCAATCCATTCATTGATTCATTCATCCATTAATCCATCAATCAATCCATCCCTCCATTCGTTCATTCATTCCACGTCCTTGAACCTTGTCATATTTCTGTCTTTGGGAAAAACCCAGAACCACCTTGAATGGTACTGCACTCTCGCCATGAGACAAGATGAATGGAAGGCGGGAGAAGGAAGAAAGAAGGAATGAATGAATGAATGAATGAATGAAGGAAGGAAGGAAGGAAGTAGTGGTGGTGATAACAAGTGAGTTTGTATTGGTAGCTTCAATGACTGACATTCGGCATTACTGTCTTTGCTGTTGCTTTTGTGTTGTGTTGTGTCTTTGCTGCTGCTGCTGTTGTTGTTGTTGTTTTCGTTGGAAAATGTTTCTGTCAATCGAAAAGCGGCTGGGAAGACGACGACTACAACAATAGGAAACCATCCGGCCGATCCATTGGAAGTCCAAAGTGTTAAAAGTCAACTTCCGGAGTTGCCATGGAGGCCACCTGGTAATCGTCCTCGGAATGACGTCTGGGAGGTTTTCTCAAAAAGAGCGGGAAATCGATACCGAGATGATGGTTGTGCTTAGAACGGAGGAAGGATTGATTGAAGGGTGAGTGGACGGACGGTTGGACGGATGGATGGGTTTGCGAAAGCCCATCAATGGATAGTCACGTCACGGTTCGATTATCACTTAAGTGAGGTAATCAATCTTTTGATGTTGTACAGGTGATTGAGTAATTGATTGATTGATTGATTTCCGACGTTCAGGTGGGTTGATGCGATAGGTGTGACGGGTAACGAATAATGATGAAGACGAAGACGAAGAGGAGGAAAAAAACAAACGGTGATGAGGAGTACGACGATGAAAAGGTGACAATTAAGGCGAAAGCTTTTGATGGCCTCGTTAAGGTAACAAGGACTCACCTTGATGACGTCATTATGCTCGTCTGACGACTTGAAGAGCTTTTCTTCTGATTCCTTCAATCCATCCGCTCCGCTCGATGACGTGGCAGTTGAACTTTTGACCTTTGGATTGTAACTCACCTGGTTGTTCAGCTTCTCGTCACGGTCCGATAGTTCGCCATCTGATCAATTTAAGGTGACGATGACGACGACTATGACGATGGCGATTATGATGACGACGATGCTGCTGCTGATGATGGTGATGATGATGATGATGATAATAATAATGAAAGTGATGCTTTGAGTGCGTTGTTGATGATAGTTCGTTAAAAGTAGGAGAAATCCACAAGCTTTGAATTAGTTCGGATTTAAATGACAAAATACTCAGATAATCTCCATCTCGATGCGACGAAAAATATAAAAAAAGAAAAAGAGAATGAAAGAAATGAAGGAAGGAAAGACAGAAAAGAAATAAAGGGATAATAAAACGAATAAATAAACAAATAAAGAAATAAATGAATAAAAAGAAGAAGAAGAAGGGGGGGATTAAATCCACGAAATGATAAAATAAAAGATGCAATCGTAAGATGCACTTCACAAAAAAAAAAGATGAACACGAAAACCTTACAGGCTTTGACTCGCGATTTTAATATCTATGCACCTGATGGTCTTTCGAATGGTCCCTCGGGGAACCGGCGATGATGATGATGATGCTGTCATTGACGACGGCGATGATGATGATGCTTTCATTGACGACGGCGATGACGATGACGATGATGATGACGACGAAGAAGACGATGGCGTAAATGGAGTTTTATTGGACCTCAGAGACTGCCAAATGTCCCACGCGGATAAGATGGAGGACTGTTTATTGCCATTTCAGGTACGCAGGTCCATTTGAGTGAAAATAAGAAAGAAAAACATAGCAGCGGTGCTTTGGAATTTCAATATCAAGGTCAAATAAGGTCAAATGAGGGCCTTCGAAAGGAATGGTCTGAAGTCTGGGTAAAGTCAGGTAAAGTCAGATGGTGCCAAAGTGAGCGCTAAATAAATTGATTCGACGAATTTCAGGTTTAAGTACGTTCGCACTAATAGTGGTTCTAATAGCAGTCCTAATGGCTATTCAATGCTTCCTAATTAACACGTGCACACACGCACATGATTAGTCACAGACACAGACAGTCACAGACATCGTCGTCGACATCGTCACGGAGCGCTTTGATCGAAAATACAGTCACAATGAGAAGTAACCTCACCGAGCAAATTGTTCTTTCTGGCATCTGGACATGGAATCATTTTAAGACTTTCCATACGACAGTTATACCTATCCGACGAGCGCTTGTCGTCCTGGCGACAGACGACGACAATGGCGACGACGAGGATGATGACGACGACGCCGGAGATGACGGCCAAGAGAAGGACGATCCAGAAATGATGGGAGGCGCCCTGACCGCTCGAGCCGGCAAAGTAACCACCTGAGATGCTCTCCTGGAAAAACTCCTCCTGTCCCGGCATTGGAAACGGGGCGCTAGAGTTCACCACAACCACCAGGCGAGTCGTCGATGACCTTTCTGGCATGCCCTCGTCTCTGACGGCGAGCCAGAGGACGAACGACTTACCGTCTTCGTGTTCCAGATCGTCTAGGAGGTAGAGCACGCCGAGAGATGGATCGACCTGGAAGAATTTCGGAGACTCGCTGTCCACGATGTTTCCTCTGGCGTCTGTTTCCGGCTGATCCGGCGACGGATGCTGGAAGTCCGCTGAGTCTGAGTGCGTCAGAGCGGACGAGGGAGAAAAGGAATCGACTCTAACGACTCCCTCCTCTTCTTCCTCCTCCCCATCAATGTTATCATCGTCTTCCAAATAATCAGGAACATTGACCAGGAGATAGTATGAAGTTTCCTTCATTAGCGAAAACGTGACTCGAGCATTGCCGCTGAAATCGGCATCCTTCGCCCTCAGTCGGGCGACTATGAAGCGCTTCTGAGCAAGATTCGATACCATAACGGTCGAATTGAACGCCGTAGGGAACTCGAATTGTGGATCGTTATCGTTTTCATCGGCTACGTAGATGATCACCGTACATTGAGAGGTCTTCGGAGGCATCCCACCGTCGCTGGCCTTCACCAGGACGTGGTACGAAGACTGAACTTCTCTATCCAGCGGCTGTAGAGTGTAAATGCTACCCGTCTTCGGGTTGATGTCGAAGAGTCCTCCTTGACCCGGTGGCGAGAGAAGTGAGGGTGATGACATTGAGGACGAGTGAAGGACGCTCAGTTGTTGAATCGACGAATAAAGAGAGTAGGTGACCTCGCCGAATCTGTCCGCGTCCAAATCTATGGCGGCCACCGACCCAACCTCCGTTCCGGACGGCTGGTTTTCACGCACCGCGAACGAATAGGCAGATTGCGAGAAGCGCGGACTCTCATCGTTCACGTCGAGTATGGTCACTCTCACGAGAGCCGTGCTCGTCAGAGAGGGCGTGCCCCTGTCCTTCGCTCCGACCTTGAACTCCACCGTACTACCGCGCTCCCTGTCGAAAGACACGGCCGCCTTTACGACTCCGGTGTCAGGTTCGACGTAGAACAGTTGATCGAAGTTTGAGGCAAGCGACGACGACGACACGTAGTGGTTGTCATCGATGAAGTAGACGACACGTCCGTTTAGGCCCTCGTCCGGATCGACAGCGGATACCCGTACTATCTCCTCGCCGACATGGTTATTCTCGGTCAGCTGGGTGGAGTAAATTTTCTGCTCAAAGCTGGGTGGATTGTCGTTGATGTCGAGAACATTGACGATGACGCTGACGCTGCTCGTAAGCTGCTCGTTGCCAGAGTCGTGGCAGATAAGGGCGAGGTCGTGTCGGTTCTCAGACTCCCTGTCCAATCGCGTCCTGGTGACGATTTGGTAGTCGCCGCCGTCGTCTCTGGTCGTCGTCGATACGAGTCTGAACTTGTCGGTGGAGTTGAGCCTGCAGGAGGTTTTGCCGTTCTCGCCGGAATCTCTGTCGGTGACCGTGGCGTGAGCGACGAACGCGCCTGGTTCCATCTCCTCCACGGCCTCTGCTACGCCGGGAGATTGAGACAAAGTGTCGACGGTTATCTCCGGAGGATTGTCGTTCGTGTCCGTCACGTGGATCGTCAGCATGGCGCTTGAGGAGGTCGGCTCGGCTCCTGCGTCACGAGCGACGACGATGAACTTGTAGCTGGAAGTCGCTTCGTGATCGACAACTCCCTTGACGTAAACCTCGCCGGATTTCGAATCGATGCCGAATATTTGCTGGGCTCCGGCGCTATCCGAGAGCTGAGGCGATGGGTAGAGCGAGTAGATGACCTGGCCGTTGAGATCAAAATCCGGGTCAGTCGCCCGGACTTGAAGCACGTTGGTCAGAATTGGAACATTCTCTTGGACAACTGTAGAGTAATGGGACTGCTCGAAGGTAGGTACGTTGTCGTTGACGTCTTTGACGATGATTGTCAAGTCGACCGTGCCCGATCTTGCCGGAGTGCCGCCATCAACGGCTACAATAGTGAGCTTGTGGATGTCTTTGGTCTCCCTGTCGAGACTCCTTATGAGGGTCAGCCTAGGCTGTTCTCCGTCTCTATCACCGCGATATAGCAGCATGTGCGGCTGGCGGCCGAAGAGCCAGTCGCTAGTGTAGTCAGCGAAGGAGTTCGACGTGTCTAGTCTGAACCAGCTGAGATCGTAGTCGTCGTCCGAGATCATCTTGTAGTGCCTGACTCCGAACTCGGGAGAGTCTCTGTCGAAGGCCAGAGGTATGGGGTAACTGCTGCCGACCGATGCCGATTCGGGTATCTCCAATACCCTGCCTTCGCCGGCAAACTCTGGCGTGTTGTCGTTCAGGTCAATGATCGTGACCGTGACCCTGACGATCCTGGTGCTGTGCTGGCTCTTGACGGCCACGTCGAGTAGAATCTCGCAGTTCTTCTTATTGGCACAGATTTCCTCTCTGTCGATTCGAGCGTTCGTCTTCAAGATGCCCGTCCGTTCGTCCAAAGAGAACAAGTCCTGCTGTCTGAGGAATAAGAACTGAGTCTGACCTTCGACCCTGCCGGACTGCTGGGGCGTCGTTCCACCGGATCCCCAGAGTTCGATCGTCCCCAGGATTTTCCCGATCGGCTGTTCTTCTGGGAGAATGTACCTAACCTCCTTCATCAGTTCGTGAGCATCCGATGCCCTGCAAGCTGGCAGCACTAATAGCAGCATCGCCAAAAGTTGAAGCGCCACATTTGAGCTCGAGAGGACAAGCGCCTTCTTGGAGCCGAGCATAAATCGTCTGCTAGCAATAATCGGTGACGTCAGCCAGAAATTCATGTTCGCCCTTTTATCGTCCGACTGCATCGCAATATCGGATCTCAATTTCTCCTCTCCTTGTAAGTCTTTAGTGTCTAGGAGGAAACATTTAATATATGATAACAGCAACAATGATAATAATAATAATAATTTATTATTTTACATTTTATGTTTAATAATATATTAGTTATTTATTTACGTTACACATTTATTATATTATATATTTTAAATAAGTATTTAATAATTAAATTCTCGGAAAAATCGTTGAGGTCAATTCTTCGAATTCCAGTTGACTTTAATTTGAGAGAATTCAATAAATTAAAAAAGAAAAGCCAATAATAATAATAATAAATAATAATAGTAATAATAATACTAATCATTATAAAAATTAATATAATAATAATAACAATAATAATAATAATGTTATTAATTATTATTTTAATACATTAAGAAAAGTTTCGAAGAAAGTCAAAAGCAAATCTTTGAAAATAATTTCTAATGACTTCGCGGAAAACCCCGGCAAAGAAATGAAATTCGACTTTCATTTTGTATTTCCATATTTTTAATATTTTAAATTCAAAAAAAATATTTTGAAATAATACGAGCCATCTCGCGCTTATCTGAATTTTTCTCCGTAAGATTTGGTGCAAAAGCTACATTCATTCTTTCACCATCCATCCGTCCTTCCGTTCGCCCATCTATCCGTCCGTCCATTCGAACATCCATGCATCCATTCATGCATTCATTCGTTCGTTTCCTAAGAAAGAGTCACTTCCAGCAGCTACGAAGTTGACGTTCGATGCAGCAATAACTGCAGTCGCAGTGGCGACGTCTGCAGCCGTCGCCGTGGTTTTAGAACGCCAAGTGCCATATTTTACTTTCAGAATGATTAAAAAAATAATTTAAAAAACAATAATCAGCTGGAAATCTCTGACATTTTGAATTTTGAATGATTTTCACAGTCATTTGTCAAATCGAAAATGTTATCAAAAATTTATTATTTCATATTATTCAGTGAATATTTTAAGTTATTACTTTTATTAAAGATTGATTACTAATAATAAATAATATAATTATATAATATTATAATAAGTCACATAACTATTATTATTATTATTATTATTATTATTATTATTATTATTATTATTATTATTATTATTATTATTTTTATTATAATTTTTCACAACCTCTAAATAATACCCATGAATCTCACATATAAACTTCTAACTCTGACACTTGGATGTTTTAAAATTCATTTACAACCACTGCTAAATATTAATGAGCATCCATAATTAGGCCAATAAATAATATCAGAACCGTAAATAATGAGCCCAGTCTCTTCCTCTTGTATCTAAATAAGCTGACTAGGCATGATAAATGTTCCTTCCAGGGCGGATAGATATTAATAGCGGCCCCCTGGAAATTCCAGTTGCACTATTTTTAGACCTCACCGGAAGTGTGGAATTTTAGCTCAGTGCAATCTACTGCCAAGATCAATGTATGGGTCTTGAGTTGTTTAATCAACTTTATAATTAACTCCGTTGATTAAATCAATTAATCGTGAAATTATGACGTGCAAATCCATTCATTATTTTGAGGGTGATTAGTTTTATAATCATAATATACAAATTAGGTCTCTTATTCTTTTATTCGGTGCATTCTTTTCTAAAGATAATGGACGAAATTCTGAATGAAAGCCGGTCTTTTGTGCTAATAGCGACCCAAAAACCAACATTTGAAGAACAAATAAAATAAAATGCAAATAAACGAAATAGATAAACAAACAGGCGGACGACCATACAAATAAACAAACAAACAAGCAAGCAAACGAATGATTTACGGCAGCAACAAACGATGAAGCAACCACTCAAGAGATAAAGAAGTGTCGATCAGTTCAACGGGTACCTGCACCCCTTCCCGCCCTTTTGGGGAATCGTTGGGGTTGATTGAAGTCCTGAGTTATTAGAGCTCTTTTGTACCGCTGAGTGCTTTCTAGGATGTTCTAATTGATTAGCACCCGAATTCCAATAGAATCTTGCAGGGTTTGGATCGAACCGACTGGCTGACCCGCTCATTCATCCACCCACTCATCCACCCAACTAGTCACTCATTTATTCAATCAGTCAATCACCCACTCACTCTCTCATTCACCCTCTCTTAATCATCAGGAGGTTCGTCTGATAGGACACTCGTTTAACTTCGGTTCTTTTGATGAATTATTCCAGATCCGTTGACTCCAATTGATCCGGTTTTCCATTTCGGATTTTATTCCAGTTCTTAATGAAACCATTTCAACGCACCATTGTCATCTGCCATGACTCACCTGAATAATCAAGGTGTTCGCCCGTTCTTCGCTTGTTCTTCTAATTGATTCTCCTTTGTGAATTGTTTTGTCTGTGAATTAATGAATTGCAGTTGAATGGCATGAAGGGGTGTGGGCTGAGAATGAGATGGCTGTTGGTTCGGTGGGATGTTGGGGAGCATTTAATCATCCATCCATCCATCCACCTATCCATCCATCAGAACATATCTTCACCTATGTATTTACTTATCCATCCATCTGTCCATCTGTCCTTCCGTCCGTTCATCCATCCATCCATCAATCTATCTTATGCGTTTTCTTGTCCGACAAAGAGTTGGAGTATTGCATTCGAAGAGATTCTTTTGGAAGCAGAATATTAGATGAGGATGATGACGACGACGACGACGATGATGATGATGGTGGCGACGAAGATGACGACGATGATGCTGGCAATAATGATGACATTTTTCTAAAGACGTTGAAACATGGAAAAGAAAGTGGAAAGTCTTTCGGAAAGGAATTTTTAAAAAGTTGATGTTTTCCAGATTTTCGAGCAAAAACACCTTCCTGAGTTTTCCTCAGGTGTTGAACACGATCGAGCATATCAGGTGACGCGTAAAACACGTGCTAATAAACCAATTATTATTCCTCCAACGAGACGTTCCAGCGTTCTTTCATTCCCTTCTCCTTTCTTTTTACTCATTCATTCATTCGTTCGTTCATTCACTCACTCATTTATTCACTCACTCACTCACTTATTGACTGAGACATTCATTCTTTCCAAAGAAAAAGAAAGCCACTGAGAAAGGAAAAACTGCGCTTAGAAAGGAAATATCGAGATGAGGATTGTAGGATGATCCCTGATGGTGATGACGATGATGATGATAATAACGACCACTACGATGACGATGACAATAGATTGTAGCCTCATCTAATGACTTAACCAGTAGCCGAAACGATGGCTCATCATAGCATCATTTGGAAAATAATGTCGTCGTCGTCGTCGTCGTCGTTGTTGTTGTTGTCTTTATTTTTGTTGGCGTGCAGCGGAACAAGATTTACGCCGCCAATAAATACGAAACAACTTCAGAAACGCGAGAGAAACAAAGAGACGGAGAGAAGGAAAGAAAAAAGAAAGAAGGCGATGGAAGGAAAGAAGACGGATGGAAGAGCAAAGACAGAAGGATATGAAGGAGAGCGCATCGCATACCGGAGCCTGGAAGTCTGACTGAAGGACGGACGAACGGACGGACGGATGGATAGATAGACGGAGGGACGGACGGATGGATGGAGCGATAGATGAAGGAACGGATGAGCGTCATCCACGCATCCTCCCTTCCATCCATCAGACTGATATCTGGAGATCACCATTAATCCAGGCACTTAAGTCCGGCTCGTGTGTTTTCCTTCACCTGTTTTGCGCTAGAGAATTTTTCCGGTCCTCATCGATGCCCGTCAGTCCATCTGCTAATGACCTAATGGCCTGATTTGCTGATGTCAGTGCTTCGGTGAGACAGATGGACAGACCGGACGGACAGAAAAAATGTTAGAAAGGCATTGATTGAGCGTTGAGGGGATTGATGGATGAAAATGTGGATGAGTGGTTGAATGGAATAACGAACAGTTGGATAAGACAGAGGAGTGAAGGATGGATGGATGGATCTGGTGTACATGGGTGAATGAATTGAGACGAATGGAGCAATCCGGACGGACATCTTCCCTCTGGATGTCTCCAGACAATTTATTTCTGACCTCTGTTCATTCATTCATCCATCCGTCCGTCCGTCCATCCATCCATCCGTCCGTTCGTTCGTCCGTTCGTTCGTTCGTTCATTCGTTCATTCATTCATTCATTCATTTAGTCTCCAGTAATGCAATCAATAATGCAATGCTTCTGAGACTGCTTTACAGACTTTCGCGAGTCCTAACTTTGCTCGAAAACTGCACTTAATGCATCTGAATTATTGAGGTCATTCATCTTTTAGATGTTCTTTTCATCATCTCCCAAGTCAAACGATCGATTATCTAATTCATCATTTCACTCATACGTCCATCCGAGCATCCGTATTTTCTTTCATCCACCCGTCCGTCCATTCATCCTTCTATCTATCCATCCAACCGTCCATCCACCCATCTATCCCCTCAAGAGATCTCCCCACGCGGAACGATGAACGGCCAGCATTTACAGTCAACAAACATTCAGCCATCATGTGGAATGTTTTCCTTCTTCGGAAGTCGACATCTTCTTCGATGCTTCAACTCCGATTCTAGATGTTCGATGACCTGTAACCTCTTCCGGACAATTCCTTATTGCATTTCATTTCAAAGCACTCTTCTTACATGGCCTACATCCATGCATCTACTAGCAATTCAGGTATGAATTCATGCATCTCCTCGCAACGCATTACTTAATATAATTCATTCACGTTTGTGCTCGATACAACGTTATGCATTGATGCATCTTCATGTCCACTTGAATATCAAGCTTCCATCCAATTCATTCAGCTATCCATTCATTGTACGTTTCGTCCATCCGATGGCTTCCTCCGGCAGGTCGCCATGAATTTACAGAACAGCTGAGTTAATTACGGAATTAATTGTCACTGAATTAATCGTCAAAAATAACTTCTTTTTGTTAAAACCAATTATCGACTTAATCCCATTATTTCGGATAATTTATCTTTTTTTGGGAAAAAGATTTGTGGAATGGATGGACGTTGAAGTCCCACGTAACCGAATCTTGGAGAAGAAAATTTATTTCCTCATAAATTCTTTTCCAACGGTGTCAAGTGGCGCATTAATAATCAAAACAACAAAAAAGACTGTCATCATCATCGTCGTCATCGTCATCATCATCATCGTCGTCGGCATCGTCGTCATCATCATCATCGCAACCACCAAGGAGCCTTCGATTACATTATCCCTTCTTCCCATCCTTTCATTGATCTTCACCAATCCATCCGCCCGTCCGATTCTTTGTTTGTCTGTCTATCAATGCAGGCACCCAATTATACAGGCATGCATACATCCACCCAAACGTCCATCCATCTGTCCATCCATCCGTCCGTCCTCCTGTCCGTCAAGCCATCTATCCGCATAAACCCGTTCAACCACCGAATCTTCTTTCTGACCCAAATAATCATCTTTATGAGGGTTAACCTTGGGTTAGGCACTTTCAAGGAAGAAGCGTTGATCCTTCCGACAAAGAACAGGAAGATGTGGAAAATGTGCTGTTGTTCGTTTGTGCGTCTTGTTGTTGTTTGTTTGTTGTTGTTGTTGCTGTCGGTTTTGTTATCTGCGTGATGTTTCTGGGGTAATAAAGAATCATTTTGCTGGAAAACCCTCAAGACAAGATAAGTGGAAGGATGCGTGGATGGATGGATGGGTGGATGGGTGGATGGGTGGATGAATGGATGGATGGGTGGATGGATGGATGGATGGATGGATGGATGGATGGATGGATGGATGGATGGATGGATGGATGGATGGATGGATGGATGGATGGATGGATGGATGGATGGATGGATGGATGGATGGATGGATGGATGGATGGATGGATGGATGGATGGATGGATGGGTGGGTGGATGGGTGGATGGATGGATGGGTGGATGGGTGGATGGATGGATGGATGGACCTAACCCTAACCCTAACCCTGAATGAATGGATGGGCTGATATGGAAAGATCTAGCACCATCCTGAGGTGATAATTCGCTGAAAATGAAGACAGAAAATAGATTCGGTGCGAATTCCATTCCACAAAGAACACATCAAGGTCACTCATCGTACGATTTCGATTTATATGATGGTGTGCTGACAGCAATATATTAAATTATAATTAAATCAATTACAACTTTTAATATGATAATCACTTTAATACCAAAAATAAAAACGTTGTTTATAAATTAATTTTAAATTATTTTATTACCGATCAAAACAAGTCCAAAGGTGAACTCAATCTGAGATGGTAAGACAAAGACAGTGAAAGACAAGGAAGTATGGAAGGTCGAACGAAAGAGTTCTTATCAGAGATAAGAAGCCGGTCAAAGATAAGGAGGCTGAACACAT
>CM067537.1:7305000-7340000 GCA_034509925.1 Hirudinaria manillensis
ATTTCTACGTCCAGTCACACTGGAGATTAAGTGGAGTTTGTTTATTTCCGACTTGAGTAGCAATAAACTTTGACGATAAAAGTAAAAATGTCTTTCGAATGAAAAGTTAATATTTATTTTATAATAATAATATTTATTTTATAATAATAATATTTATTTTATATTAATAATATTTATTTTTAATTAATTTTATAAATTATTTTATTAAATTTAAATTGTTTACTTCGCTGATTACAAAAAAAAACTGTTTTTATTTGAGGACTTAACAAATAGCAATTTAAATCGAATACATCATCATCATCATCATCGTCAACGTCATCGTCATCATCATCGTCATCATCATCACCAGTGAGCATGCGCAGAACCAGCAACAACAACAACATGGGGTCCTTGAATTTATCGCTTGACGTTCAAATGAGCAAAACCCTAACAGCAACAAAAGCAACAACAACAACAACAGTTATTTGTTTTTGTTCGTTATTTATTCATTTTATTTGTTTTAATTTTATTTAATTTTAATTAAATTAATTAATTGAATTAATTGGCAACAAGTTCCAAGTCTTGCTCTGGAATGAACTGGATACACTTGGCTGCGCTCTTGGTGATAACCATGGCAATAGTCACTCAAACGACGACGACTATGCCGATGCAGATGATGATGATGATGAAGAAGAAGAAGAAGAAGAAGAAGAAGAAGAAAAAGAAGATGATGATGATGATGATGATGATGATGGCTAACATATGATAAATAATGAATTTTTATTGACAAATTGCGACTTATACTTTTTAATGCATCAAAAATAATTTCGTCGAACGAATATTTATTGCATTTCACCAACGACGACGTCCATTGTAATTCGTCTTGATTGTGAAAAAAAAAAATTTTTAAATGAAAATAAAAATAATGACTTCCCGACATTCTGTTTGTGGATTTGTGAGGAGGATGACGACGACGACGACGAAGACGATGGTGATGAGACTGGGGCAAAATTTTCGATGGTTGATTGCCGGCCGAGTTTGGTGGTAAAGCGGATTGGATGGATAGACAGATAGATAGACGGATGGCAGGATGGATGGATGGATGAGTGGATGGACGGTGTCATATGGTGGACAGATGGAAAATGATGGCGAAGAATTTGAGTAACATTTAAAAAAATGTTTATGTTTAGAATTGCTGTCATTAGATGCTGGACACTGGCGACCTCTGCTGGTCTGTTTATCTCTTTTGATAATTTCTCCACGCCGACTTTAGTTTGACCAACAATGACACCAAAATCATCATCATCATCATCATCAACAACAGCAATAACAATAACAAGGAATATTAATGACGACGATAACAATTTTAATTAATAATTCCTCGAAAAAAAGGCAATAGAATAATCTCAAGAGATCCTCTTAATGGGCACCCGCTTATGAAAACATTACGACCTTGTCGTGGCTGTTTCCACGACTCAATTACACTATTAAATAAATAAATAAATAAAAATATCTTGACTTATTACAAAGTCAAACGTAGCAAGAGAAGCACAAGAGAGAGAGAGAGAGAGAGAGAGAGAGAGAAAAGCACAGAGAGCCACACACACACACACAAACATAGAGCAACAAAGAGTAAAACAGAAACAAACTCCAACCGACTTGTCACTCCGAAAGTACTTGGATTTCCAAAAAGCAGTAAATTAAAACCATCAGAGAAACACGTAGAGACCACGCAAGCAGAAAGATAAACATTGCTTGCATTAGCCGAGAAAAATGTAAACAAAAATCTATGAAACAATCCAGCTGACCCAATTCTTGAGGCAGTCATTGGCTGGCAGGAGGCGGTCCTAAGGTGCCGGGTTCAAAACTTGGCTCGAACCTGGACGTGAAAATTTCATCGTCAGACAAGAAGCTGTAATGATTCAAGCGTGTCCACCTTTTTTTAGGATTTTCGGGAGAAAAATGTTTAATAAAAGGGTTATAAGTTAATAAATAATTGGAATAATATGTAGATAAAAATAATAAATTATTAATTAATTAATAATGATTAATAAATAAATAAATTAGTTATTAATTATTTTCACGATTGTAATGATCAAATTTAGAAGCAAAAATTGACCAGCAAACGTCCAAAGGTCAAAACCAATTTTAAAATCATTTTTGAAATAATTATCAGTATTTAAAAAGAAAATCATCATAAAAATAAAAATTTAAAATCTGAAACTCAGGCAGAATAATTATTTTAAAAATTAAAAAAAATGCCATTTCGACTTTTTTTTTTAAATTTACGAATTGAAATTCAATTAAACTTTTTAAAAATTCAATTTCAAATTCGAATTTTGAAAAATAAAAATTTATTTTTAAAAATTAATAATTAAATTGGAAAATTGGAGAAACTCTCGTAAAAAAAAAGCTATGACACGAAAAGAGTTGCCGCAGACGGTCTCAATAATATTATTTCATAATATAAATATTAATAAATATAAATTAAATAATATTATTTAATAATATAATTGCATTTCGAAAAATGATTATTATTAACTATGTTAACTTATTATTATTATTATTATTATTATTATTATTATTATTATTATTATTATTATTATTATTATTATTATTATTATTATTATTATTATTATTATTATTATTATTATTATTATTATTATTATTATTGTTATTATTATTATTATTATTATTATTATTATTATTATTATTATTATTATTATTATTATTATTATTATTATTATTATTATTATTATTATTATTATTATTATTATTATTATTATTATTATTATTATTATTATTATTATTATTATTATTATTATTATTATTATTATTATTATTATTATTATTATTATTATTATTATTATTATTTGTTTATTCACAATCACGGCCTCCGCCGGAAAACAGTGACCCCAGATCCCAACAAGGGATCACAGGCAGTCACAACACAATAAGCACAAATAAAAACAGAAAAACAGTCATGAAATAAATCATAAATGCTGATAATTATTATTATTATTATTATTATTATTATTATTATCTGCCGAATATGTAGTAAAAGAAATTTTTTAAATAAAACCGTCAAGAACAAGATAAGATGATTAGTTGATAAGTTGCCACTTGGCAGATTTACACGTCGACTGAGTTGATGATGATGATGATAATGATTATGATGATGATGATGATGATGATGACGATGACGTCAATGATGATAATGATTATGATGATGATGATAATGATGATGGCAGGACTATGTATATAATTCTCCATCTCAAACCTACATTAAAATTCCCCAATAAACACAGAAATCTTAAAAACCTTTCCATGACCTTTTCCAATAAATTCAGGGAATGACTGAACGTAATGTTGGTTGGAAAGGTAGACAGATGGATGGACGGGAAAAGTGACAGAATGAATCGGGTGAATGAGTAGAAGAATGAAAGAGTATGCGAATGAATGAATGAATGAAGGAAAGATTGAATGAATGGATGAATAAATGAGAAGATAAAAGAATCTGAGCTTGGAGAAGAAACAATTAAGACCGAATTAGGAAGAAGAAAGTCGAATACCTCAGAAGGCACGCGAGTTGTTATCCAACAAAAACAACAACAACAAAAACAACAACAACAACAACGACTACGATAACTACGACGACAAAGATGTCGGATCTACAGAAGCAATTTCATGCCAAATTTTTTAATAATAAGATCTCCTACAGTCTAATGAGTAATTTAAAATAATTAATTAATAATAACAACAACATCATATATATTATCACATGAGCATCATCGTCATCATCTTCATCAGCATCCATCCCTACCAATATTACGATCATCATCATCGTCATCTTCTTCTTCTTCATCACCATTCTTTCGATTACTATGTAGTCATCATACGAACATCACAAGAACATCATTAGAAGCACAACCGTTAAAAACACCACCATCATCATCATCACCACCATCATCATCATCATCACCATCATCATCACCACCACCACCACCAACGTCGTCGTCGTCGTCACCTCGAGCGTCAAATTCCCCATAAACGGATGGCCAGAGGAAGACTTTAATTTTGTCGGAATCGTTGTCTCATTGGTTGTTAAATAGGGTCGAACGATTTCATTGGTCGTTAGGACGGGGTTTAAGATTATGCCCCGCCCCTGGATGGCACATGATGAGGACGTATTGGAGTCGTTACGGAGATGATGTTACACGGAGCATCATCTCAACAACATCGACACGAAGATTGTAATCAAGAACACAACGACGACAACAACAACAATCTCGTTAAATACTAATAATGGAGAGGTTTACATGCGTTTTATGTTTGTGAAACATACCATATAAACGAATTTTGGAAAAGCATAACATTCCATCCATCCATCCGTCCGTCCGTCCATCCATCCAACCATCCATCGAATCCAACCAATATGCTCATCTCTCCAACCGCCCGTCCGTCCATCAATGAGCCTCAATCGGTCCATTAAGTTTTGCTCGGAGCCGACTTAATGACGAGGTGGTCCTTGGCGCATCTGTGGCCTAAAATCCCCCCAAAGGATGACAAACGCGAGCCGCTAAAGGACTCGAGAAGCACCAAATTATTCTCAACTTGGCTCGCTATAAAGACTCCTCCACGTTCTTTCCCAATGGGGATTTTTGAGGGTCTCCAACTTTCGAAAGATGGCAGTTGGGGTGAAGGTTTATTGGGGGTGATAGGGGGTGGAAAGGATGGATGCGTTGGTGGGTGAGTAGGCGGGTGGGTGGGTGGTTGGGTGGTTAGAGAGAGGGGGAATTAGTTTCTGTGGGGAATTGCTTTCCTCGGACACTGTGATGGTGACGGAGATGAAGTTTACAGAGAGCGAACGAGACCCGGGTTTCATAGTCATCCTGATAATGATGGTGGTAGTGACGATGACGACGACGATGATGATGATGTCGACTACAACGATGCTGGCGATATACAGGCAGCACTAGGATTCCAGAAAAAGTTAGCATTGATATTTTATTTTTTTTTGCGGCTTTCTTTTAAATCTTCAAAATAACTCAAAAGATTTTTTTTTTAATGTTGAATTATTATGACGAATCTGTTTCTTGTTTTTCAACTTTGCAGTAATACCGACGACGACGATGACGATGATGATGTTGTTGCCAGTAGCAACATTAATATTAATATTAATACCAATACTAAATAACAACGTCGTCATCACCATCGTCATCAAAACCATCATCGCCGTCACCATCATCATCATCGTCATCGTCATCGTCATCATCGTCATCATGGCTTCCCCATGGAAAATATTTTGAAGTAAAAATATGATGAAAATGTCTCCCAACTTTCTTTATTACGTCACCGAATGGAATCTACCGCTTCGAAACGCGTTACCATGGAAACAATTTGAACTATGACCCCGGTTCGGGTCAACGGGTCGGATGTGATACTTCTTTCTGGAGGTAAGACGAGATCGGATGGTGATGATGATGACGATGACGATGGTGGGGGTGATGATGATAATGATGACGTTTTTCCTTTGCGAACGAGTGAGGGTAGGCAAAGAAACATAAAAGAGCAACACTATAAATAATACAAATAGCAGCATCTAGAGACGTTTACAATGGCATTACAAACAAATAAACAAACAAGACCAAACAATCATACAATCACAGATACAAACAAACGTACAAATACATACAAAATGCATACAACGATGCTCAGCGATAGACAAGAGGATGGCGCCAACATCGACGCCAACAACGAGACAAACGCAGAGCGACATGCACACGGTCACAAGAGCACAACTGTAAACAACAATAAGCTGGAAATCAGTTCCATATCGAGCGACACAGGAAACAATGGAGGTCGTTAGCTTTGCTTTTCTTTATTCCGGCCAGGTGGACAATCCTCACACTGTAATTACTTTATTGTCGCTTTTATTATTCCATAATATTAATAATAATTTTATAATAATAATAATAATAATAATGACTCCATAATAATAATAAAATTATCATCACCAATTTATTATTATTATAATCAATAATTATTGTTTATTATTATTATTATTATTGTACTATGGTATTATTTTTAATTCGCCAGCATTACTGTTATTTATTATTAAATAACATTATTGTATATATAATATAAATTTAGATATTTATAATTTAGAATAAGTTATTATATTAGTTTTTATTGCATTATTATTATAATTACTTTTAAATGTTGTTGTTGTTGTTGTTATAAATTACAGTTACAAGTTATGTATAAAATACCATCGTAACATAATTATTATTAATATTATTAAAATAATATGATATTATTCGCATAATATTAACATTTTGAGAATTATTTCATGGAAAAAAATATTTTAAAAGTTGATTTTGAAAATTCAAAAAGCACTTCCATTCCAGGAATGGATATTAAAAGTCTTTATGATTTTGGATGGTATCCAATAAATGATGATGTTGCTAGAGACGACGATGATGATGATGACGATGACGACGATGTGTCAGATGGAAGATGGGCGGAAATGAAGGATTGCCTGGATAGGCATGCCTCTTGAAAATGTCAAAGTGATGAGCGACCTAAGGTCGTTCAGTTCATAGGGCTCAAGTGGATATCCTTTGTTGCTCCCCACGTGACCGAGGGGAGCCAATGGTAATGCTTCTAATTTGCTTGATAAGCAGGCGCTTCTCATGCAAACCGAGGCGCGGTAATTATTCAGTTGCTGTTCGTAATGTTCACACCTTCATCCATCAATCAGTGCATCATCATCATCATCATCATCATGATCACATTCATTAGTTCACTCTTCCACCCATCAATCGGTCAATCATCCATCTATGATTTATTCATTCATTCACTCACTCCTCAAATCATCAATCAATCAATCGATCGATCAGAATCCTCATCATTCATTCATCCACCCACTCATTCGCCCCATCAGTCGATCGTCCACTCACTCGCTTAGCTTCCTCTGATAGGCAAGTGACCACATAATGGGTGAAGTTCACGCTTGAGTGAATCTTCACACTTCATCAAATTGCCACTCAGCTGGAGAACTACTCATTCACCTCCTCTTCCATCCTTTCTTCTCTTACTTCTCCATCTATCCATCTGTCCCCTCAACCATCCACCCAGCCACCCAATTTGTTAAACTCCATCTATTCGTCCATCTATTATTCTATTTGGTCAACCTTATCTATTCTCGGTTACTCTTTTGATCATTTCCCTCTTCAAACTTATCTGCGTTTTGGCTCGTACGACCTTTAACTGAACAATGTAAATTGATTGATTCATGCATTGACGGACGGATGAATGAACGGACAGACGGATAGATGAATGGATAAACGAATGAATGGATAGATAGATGGATGGATAGATGGATGGATAGATGGATATGGAAGTGGAGAAAAGAGCAACAAGAGGTTCCTGGTCTAATGAATGCAATTACCCGGGTCTTATCTGCTTTGCAAAGCGAGAACCAGAAAAAGGTCGTTAGGCTCTCATTCCTCCTACAATCCATTCATCCTTCTGTCCCTCAATCCGTATGTTTGTCCATCCATCCATCTATCCGTCAACCCAAGCACAATTTTTTTTCTCTCTAACACGTGAGACGTGCAATATTTTTGCAATGAATCTATACCGACACAACCTTAGAACGTATGACCGTAAGGCCATGTCAAGATCGTCATCATCATCGATATCAATAACGTCCACAGGATTAGCAGATTTCCAAGCAGAGGCAGGTCTTCCAAGCCGACATCATAATTTAGCGGCAAATAATTGATGACGTCATAACAGGCACGTGATCATTCCAATTCGTCACGCATGGCTGATCGTTCGATTTCGAATTTCCATCAAATCCGACAGCGTCTTTCGAGGTGATGCTTGTCACGCTGTTGGCAATAACGATGATGATGATGATGATGACGACGCCGATGATGATGATGGTCATGATGACGTTCAGTGGGTAAATCTCCTCATTTAGACCCCAACGATAGCGGTGAAGCCCAGAGAAAATTGGGGCACAACACTCTTCTTAAAATGCGTGGCTTCTGGTTATTTGCATGTGACACTATATAAATGAAGAGCGAACAATGACAACAACATTTCTTTTACGCTTTCATCGATCCACTCATTGCATTATCGCCAGGCATCGTCGTCATCATCATCATCTTTACCAGATATGTAGTACCGAATACTGGTAAAAAGTACTGTATACTCGAGGTGCAAGTACTGGTACTGATATTATAAAACAAATAGAAACTGATAGAAAACAAAGAGTACTGCCAAGTTACAAGTCTGATCATCACTAGGTCGCCATCGTCGTCTTCGTCGTCATCACCATCGCTCTGTTTCTTCTCAGCTAATGACATGTGACCTCGGAACATGTGCCCGTTTCGTGAGCAGAGATAAGAATTCACGCCTCACTGAGCAGCCACCTGACCCAATTAGCTCACCTGTGCAGGTGTCAGCTTTACGTTCTCAGGGCGTTAGAAAGGTGGCTCCGAAGCCGTCATGCTTTTTGGAAAGGATTGGAAATAATACATGATTCGATGGTCTACGGTGACGATGATGAAGACGACGATGGCGTTGCCATGGAGATTGTGATGCTGTTTGATAACCGGAGAGAAGTTCGAAGGGTCGCACGAGGTACCCGATGAGTGTTTATGCGATTTCGGCGTAGTAAAGATTTCATCCCGTCTTTTCTTCCTTCACTCATCAGAATTTGAACTTTTGACCCCTCGTAGAGACGCACCTCCGAAAGCGCGGGGTCACGGTAAAGGAAAGACGCGAGTCACATGATGGAAGAATAAAAGATGGATGGATGGATTGGTGGATGGAGAATTGAACGGATGAAAGAAAGAATGGATGGATGAATGAATGAATGAAAGAATTAATGGATGGACAAATGTGATTCATCGTAACAACAGAATACCAATGGAAATCTAGCTCTCAATTCGCTCATCTATCCAGTCCTCCTGCCAGCCTTCCATCCATCCATCCGTCCATCTATCCATCCATCCTTCCTTCCATCTTCTCCTTTGAAGCCGAACAAAACGAATGCCTTCTCTCCTCGGAAAGCGTCACGCGTCAGCGATCACGGACGCCATTTTAAATCCTCCAGGTCACGTGGTACCTTCGCTGAAGCGAGTGATTGGATCTCGGTGGAAGAGGCGTCCAGGAAAGAGGAGGAAGAAAATGAGGATGATGAAGACGACGACGACGATGACGACTCCTATGTCAGCGAAGACGATTTTCATTGGAAAATAGGAATTTATTAAAGAATTGAAAATGTTTCATTCCGATCAAAGATTAGAAATATCTTCTATAAATTCCCAAAAGGAACATAAAATTTGCGAAACAAACGCAAAAACCACGTTGAAACAACCACGACAAACAAGAAATACTTTTTCTGAGACAATTTTTATTTATTTCGAAATAAAAAATTAATTAAAATGCTTTCATAATTTATTGAAAATCATTTTTTTTGTCCGGACCAGTTTTAAAATCTTCGAAAATATATTAACAAATATAAATTATCAATAATTTATCAAATGTTTATTAACACAAATATACAAATTATATAAAAAAATATATTATAAATAAATAACTTATAAACAATATAAATCATATTAGATATGATACTAAATATAAATGTAATTATGAAAGATATAATTGCAAATATAAATTTTTAACGATAAATTAACAAATATATAAATTATAAAAGATAAATTATAACAGATATAAATTATAATTTACAAGTTCCATTCGGAAGGCACATCTGCTCTTCAGAGTTCACTCAATTGATGGACATTTTGCCGTTCAACGGATGCTGTTGTTGTTGTCGTCGCTGATAATGATCTCAGTGATGATGATGATGATGACGATAATGATGATGACGACGACGATGATGATGAATACAGCGACAAATTTGCACTAGCACCATCACTACCACCACCACCATCGTCTTCACCATCACGTTGGTGATTTTATAGCTTGAAACACGATAAATTTAATAAATTAAAATTAAAATTAAAATTAAATAAAATAAACAAAAATGAATGCAAAATGAATGTCAAAGTATTCGACCAAAAACGACGTTTGCAAATATTTCGAGAGAAAACAAAATAAAAAAGAAAGTCAATAAATTTAATTGCTTGTCGGAATTAAAATCTGAAAATGTTATTTGAACTGAAAATATGTTCGAATAATTACGATAGGATTATTGTTATTTTTGAAAAAATATAAAAAATGTTATTTTATTCGCATTAAAATAAATATTAATGATTTTTTAAACAATTCGACGTGGAAATATCGAAAGAGCCGAATAAGTCAGGATGATTCGACTGCTCATCAAACAAATCCTGTGACGTAGGAATGACGTCATTGAGATTCTTGTCACGTGTCACAAACAGATGACGCTGAGCTGGAGATATTGCAATGTCAAGAGTGCACTGGAAATTATAATTTCATTTTGACGTTTTCTTTTTCATTATTTTTTGTGTTAAATATTTTAAATTTTGATTTATTATTATTATTATTATTATTATTATTATTATTATTATTATTATAAATAGATAATTTATGGAGCCTAAGTCGCAAATGATTTTCAAAGATTCCGTCATTGAGAGTATCGATTTTTTAGACATAAGTTGTTTGCTTGGTTAAACTTTAAAACAATATTTTTATAATAAAAAAAAAATCACTGAATGAGTGATAATGTTACTTCTTATCAAAAGCATAAAAGCAGATTAAAAGACTCGATTTAACTTATTTACAACAAAAACAACAGCTACGACAACATCAACAACAACAAAAACAACAACGACGAGGACGACGACAACAACAACAATGATAAGTCAGTCATTTGCTGGACCTGGAATTAATCAACTGGCCTCGTACATTTATAATCTTTGGAGAAACCCTTCGCAACCGGAAGTGGTGAGGAATCGATGGTGGCAACGATAGGGGGCTCTCCATCATCCGCTTCCGGTCCGAGGGAGTCGCTGCCATTGGCTGCGGCAGAACTGGAGATCACGTGATCAGACATTACCGTATCATTCCGATGCCGTTCCGTTGTGCGGCACAATAAACCATTTGCTTCGATTGTGCCATCGAGGTGCACGCTCGATGGGGGTCCAAAGGCGATGATGACGACTATGATGATGATGATGATGATGATGATGACAATGATGATGACGATGATGATGATGGTGATGATGACAACGACTACGACGACGGTGATGGTGGTATCGATGGTTCTTATGACATCAAAGCTGAAGGAAAGTGTTGCGGCTATAAACAAAGAAGAAAGTGACGACGACGATGACGACGATGGCGTTAACGATGACGTCACCTCCATCGATCCATCGGCGTCACGAATGGAAAAGTGATGAATGGATTTGTGGCGAGAATCCCTCTTAGAATCAATGAATTCCAAGGCTGTCACACCTTGGAGATGAAGGAAAATAAGGGATTGATGGATAAACGGATGGATCAAAAAGGGAAGGATGGATAGATGGATGGATCAATCAATGTATAACAAATAACGGATGGTTAGATGGATAATAAGAGAAATATGGATGGATGGATGGATGGATGGATGAGTGGATGAGTGGATTGATGGATGAATGAATGCCTTCATGACTGAAACTCTTCGTCAACATCGGAGAAAAATCTCATCACGTGACCCCGGATGACCTCAAATTTATAACCTCACGAAATTTACATCCCGCGGAAGCAATAAAGAAACGAAATACATTTGAAAAACATTTTTTTGCCCGGATGACTCACGGAATAAAAATTAAAAAAAAAATGTTAATAGTAAAAATTATTCCATTAAATATATTAATTAATTAATCAATCAATGTCTCTCAAAGAACTGAAATAATTTTATGAAATGTTTAGAAATTCAAGAAAATTGCAAGTAATCAATCAAAAAAACATTCCTAGAAGAAACGGCGATGTGTCTGGGTCGTGCTTTGGCTTCACCCCATTTCTCTCAACCTGATTGGGCGAGAGGAACAAGCCACGCCCATTTCCCTGCGGAGTTCCGCCCTCTTAATAACGACAAATAATGATGATCACATGGTTCTGTCAGAAGGATGGAATGAATTCAAGGCCCACGAGAAGATAATTTCAGTTCCAGTTTGAAGGTGACGACGACGACGATGATGGTGATTATGGCGATGATGATATCGATTATTGTGGTGATGATGATGATGATATCGATTATTGTGGCGATGATGATGATGATAGCGATTATTGTGCTGCTGATGATGATGATGATAACGATTACTTTGGCGATGATGATGATGATGGAGAAGAAGAAGAGGAGGACGAGGAATTCTAAAGGAACTTTCTGAATGAAATATCGAGACGTCTTGAGATTATTAAATTCTCGAATTAAATTAAAATCACAAGTGAAGACTTAAATAAATAAAATCACAAGTGAAGACTTAAATAAATAAATAAATAAATAAATAAATAAATAAATAAACAGAAAAACATGAAATGAAATTAAACCAAAATAAATCTGATTTAAAAAAAAAATTCTTTTTTCAATTCCATAATTTAATCCAATAATCCCCGTAATTGGAAATGCTTGCGACTCCAGGGCTGGAAAAGTTCCAAGTGGTCGTCTGCCTCGAGGTGAAGTTTGAGGCGGGAATTTTAATGAACACCAACACGACATGCTGAACTGGAAAGTCGTTTATAATTAATCCGCTGATGATGATGATGATGATGCTTGTGATACCGGTGATGATGATGATGATGATGATGATGATGCCGGTGATGAAGACGAAGAAGAATAAGAAGATCATTATCATGAGGATACTGGTGGTGCTCACGCTGATGATGATGAAGATGATGATCATGATGATGGCGATGATTACGATTTGAGAAAGAAATTGATGAAGTTTGAATTGGCATTTGAATTGTGACAGCCGTTTATGTTAGTGGTCAGTAAGTATTCCTCGATTCGTAAACAATTGATTTACGCTTAGATGGACGGGCGGACGGACGGACGGACGGGTGGACGCTTGAATCCACATACGGATGGAGGGACTGATTAAGGGAGGAATAGGGATATCGTAGTTTTGATCGCACTGTACAAGAGGCACGCAGCTGATTGATCGTCATTCCTACCTGGTCGCAAGGGGGCACGCGTGATGTTTTCCTACCTTCAATCAATCAATCCTGGTAATTACACCGACCGGCCGTTGCTACGTGCTCCTAAAGATTGTTGTTCAATCACACCGTTGATGGGCCGCTCCGCTTCGTCGGCGTCACAAATGAAGCGTGACGGTCAGTCCATGACCGGACTACGGCATCGATTGAATGAAGCTTTCAATAGGGTTGACCTCTGAAGACTGACTCTGAGTACTTGAGGTGATTCAATCAGACCTCCATGTAATTGGTCGCCCGGATTGTTTAGATTTTCCGGGCGGAAATATAATTGGCTGTGTTTTTTTTTTCTTGAACCGGTGAACTTTGAAAATAATATTCGCAGTTTTTTCTACTTTTGTGAAATTCATAATAATTTAGTAATAAAAAATTCTAATCATTTTATATGTAATTTCTAGTGGATTTTATATTAATTTGAAAAAAAAAGTATAAAGACGGAAATAATTGAAACATTTGAACGAAAGTTTACATTGGATTTGATTAAATTAAAGCATTAAATCATGAAATAATTGCCGAAGTCATTAGAGGTAATTTACTTGGCGCAGATTTTCATCCGCAGAATTCTTCAAAAATTATTTTCCAATTTAATTCCATTTTAATTGACCGGAAGTTGCCGAAAAGCTGACTTCCGGCAATCACGCGAGCGCATGCGCAGTCATTCTTCTTCTAAAATTCTGGAGGCCACTTGAACTTCACTCGAAGCATTTCCTTCCATTTTATCATCATTTAATTATTTTTTGAAAAATTATTATTTTTTTGAATAATAAAATAAGATGTTGTCCAATAAAAAATTAAGTCTTTAAATCTCGATTCAGAAATAATTATGATTTATTATTGATAACATTTATTCTGGGCTTCATTTCGGGAGAATTATTGAAGATATTTTAGACATTTTACGACGATGATGAAGACGATGTTGCCAGAAACGATGATGATGACGACGACGATGAAGATGATGATGACGATGACAATCATTATGGTGAAAACTTTGGGGCTATCATTACCCATAATTTTTACTTTATTTTTACTAAAATATATTTCCAATAAATAATTTAAAAACTGTAATAATTTTTACAGAATAATTTTAGAAAATAATTTTTAAATCCAGTATTTCACGATCATAATCATAACCGTGCCTTTCTCCTGAATTTCTCCGTGGTTTTTGCACATCATTATTCCAGCCAACAAGTGTCTAAAGAAGGACCAGCTTAATTATAACCTAAAATAATATATGCTATTATATGTAAAATATATTGAAATATATTTAATAATACAATTATCCTATTATAATAAAATATATAACAAAATTATTAGCTAAAATAATTAAAATTATTAATAAATTAGTAATAAAATGCATAATAAAAACATAATCATTATTATTATTATTCATGCGTTCCACTTGGCAGCACCCGGCAATTTTGTTCAGCCTTGCGTGACTGGTTCCTCAGAATCAATGAAGCAGGAAATGCTTTCACACCTTTCCAGTGGAAACAGAAAGAGACGGACTTCTGATCCTGGTCATGTGCTGACCTCGGCTGACCTCGTGGCCTTCGCTCGAACCCGGATTTGGGGTCGCCAACTTTTTGTGACCGGGATATTACAGTTCATTAAGCGAATTGAAGGGGATTTAAATTATTTAAATTTAAATGCTTTTTTATTTTAAATTTTCATTTTGTTGTTTTTAAAGACGGATTTATTGAATTGAATTTGAATTTATTTACTGAATAATTAAGAGATAAATGGTTTTTAATATGAAAAGATTTATCTAATATATTTAGTTTATATTTCTACCTTATTTTACTTTATAACATTTCTATTTTTTATCAATATTAATAAATACATAAAAAAAGTATTTAATAATAATAATATTTTATTAAATTGTTATTTGACGTTCACCTATATATTTGTTAATTACAACTCAATAATAATATTTAATTAACATCTAAAATCGGGAAAAATTAAAAACCAAATAATCTTTTCGTCTATTGTCCAGCCAACTGACCAACCTCAAGCATAGCATTTATTTAGCGCGTTCCCAAGGTGGGTCTTGAACACGACTTCTTCCATTCTCACGTCAGCTCCAGGAACGTAAAGCAAGAAAATGTGACATCTGTTTCTACAAAGAGAGGAAGGGGGGTGTGGTTGGATTGGGCGGCAAAAATGGGGTCCGTTTGTAGGCCTCGGGGCGATTTCCTCCCCACGTGAGTGTAAAGTTATGTCAGGACTGGCGGAGTGCATTTTCTGACCGCGACGCAACATAAACAAGGCGTGGAAAGTCATTCATTTGATATTAAAAGAAAGATTTCTTTTGCATTAAAAAAGATTTAGGTTTGAAAATGTGAAATAATGCATGACAATGAAAATAATTTAGAAAGGAATTGGCCGTCGTAAATTAAGCTTTAAATTAGCCCGGAATTAAATTTTAAATGAAAAAATAACAAAATAAAAATAAAAAAGATTTGAATTTCCAGAGCCGTGATTAATGATGGAATGGAAGATATTTGAATGAAATAAATTTCAACCGATAATAATTGCATTTGTTACTTAAATATTAAAAAAAATTTTTTAATTTAAAACAAATTGTTTTACTTAATCAAAAATTAAATAGCAACAGGTAATTATAAACATTTATGACGTAATTTTAGGAAAATTTAGGCTCCGAATTTGACTTCATTTATGATTTTAAAATTAAAAATATAATTTAAACAAATTTAATAATTTATTTTGTTAAATGACTTTTAATGAAAATACAATTCAACAGGAACTATGCCAATTAGTTTTTTTGTTTGAATATTTCTTGAATTTACACAATTTTTGAATATATATTTTAATTCATAATTAATTTCACGATGGATGGATAGAAGGATGGATTGATGGATGGATTGATGGATGGATGGATGAGAGAAAATTAAAGAAACGCTTACTTTTGTTGGGCTATTTTGTCACTATTAAATCTCATGAAAATAATATTAATATAATAAAAGAATTATTTACGGCTAAATAAATATTAATAAAATATTAAATAAATATATGATATTATTCAGATATAAACAAATAACATCAATGAATAAATCTTTTAATTAAATCCCACTCGGAGAGAACTTGATGGAAAATATTTTTAGATAGCCTGGTTATGATAGTGATGTCATCAGATTTTCATTGAACTTTTAAAAATTATGAAAAAAATTATACAAAGAAACTTTAATGGGTTTCTGAAGAGCTTAAAAGAAAAGATGCTTATCTGAATATTCATGGATGAGTGGGTGAGTGAGTGAGTGAGTGAGTGAGTGAGTGAGTGAGTGAGTGAGTGAGTGAGTGAGTGAGTGAGTGAGTGAGTGAGTGAGTGAGTGAGTGAGTGAGTGAGTGAGTGAGTGAGTGAGTGAGTGAGTGAGTGAGTGAGTGAGTGAGTGAGTGAGTGAGTGAGTGAGTGAGTGAGTGAGTGAGTGAGTGAGTGAGTGAGTGAGTGAGTGAGTGAGTGAGTGAGTGAGTGAGTGAGTGAGTGACAATGATGATTATGATGATGCAGAGAAAAATGAAGACTGAACATGGTTTGGGCAAAATCTGTAGACAAAAAATGTCAGCACAAATGAAATCATTAAATAAATTTGCGAGGAAAATTGCGGACATTTTTTCTCATTTTCCAGACGTTCATCCATTCATTCGTCCTTTCACTCCTTCATCCGTTCGTTTATTTTTTCAGAAATTTCCATCATTTTCAACTTTTTTCAGGATCTAATTAATCATGAAATGAGTTATTTTAAATATTTTAAAATGTCAAAAATAACATATTATTATTATTATATTTAATATTAAAATAATTATAAACATAATCAATTTAATATTATTATTATTATTATATTATATTATAAATAATTATTATGCAAAATAACTTTGATAAATATCTCCAAGCATGAGCGCACCTAATGATAACATCGGCATAATTACCTTGCAATAGAAATAAATAACAGTCGAAGATGACGTCATAAAATAATTTATTGCCAAAATTATTTGGCAACACCTATAATTACTTCCCATTCATAATTCATGGCCCTCACCCACTCTCACTCTCTCTCTCCGTAATCTTTACTGAGACTATGCGTGATGTATCAGCCTACGAAATGGTTGATGATGACGACGACGATGACCGTGCTCAAGATGATGATGATGATGATGACGACGACGACGACGATGACGATGATGATGATGATGATGACGACGACGACGACGACGACAATAATAATAATAATAATAATAATAATAATAATAATAATAATAATAATTTGAAAGATAAGATCAAAGATGATTTAGCAACTCGAGTGCAAACAGCAGCGATTTCCCGCCAAAAGCAGAGCGTTCGACTGGTACCTGCGACTTCCGGTGTTTTATGCTCGCGTTCTCCGAAGCGTGTCCCGGTTTTGGGCGATAATAAGTAAGCGATTGAAGTGATTGAAACGGTTGATTTGGTTGAAACGATTGAAGTGATTGAAATGGTTGATCAAAAGTACATTGCTTCTTAATAAGAGTTCATTTCAGACTAGAACGTGGACCATAAATAAGGGAGTCAAACGATGATTGGTTCATCGACAGAGTTTGTACGTCTTGAGGGGTTAACGAGGTACGTAAATTGTACTATAGTTCGTTAGACTCGATCTTTGTACAAAAATACCAATTGCTATGTTTTGTATTTGTCAATTGAATTCTTAACCACTTAATAATAATTTATTAAGTTAAATTGTTAACCAAATAATAATAATAATAATAATAGTTTTATTATATAAGGCGAAAGTTATTCAAATTGATTGCAATTATGTTGGTGTCTTAAATAAAATTAAACTGGAGATTAAAATAAATTCATTTTAAAATCATTTTAAAATAATATCATATTTAAAATAATTTTAAAATAATTTCATATTTAAAATAATTTTTATTCGTCATTCCTCTCCATAAATTAACTCCAGAAACGTAGTCGTGCGTTTTTCCTTAGCAATTTTTAAAAGCGAAATAAATATTAATAATTGGATTTATGAATTAATTCTTAGAAATTTAATTTTTCTCTCATGTCTGGAGGTATTTCAAAAATTTTCTTGGAGGATAATTTATAGCTTAGATATCCGAAAGTTTTTAATAGCAATAATAATAATAATATTAATAATAATAATAATATAATAATAATCACAATAATCATAATCATAGTAATATAATTAATAATCATCACCATCATCAAATTAATAATAACAATAATAATAATAATAATAACAATTTTGCAAACATCAATCCAAATTAAATAAAACTTATATCATTTAAATTAAAAATCGTTTTAAACAAAATTTAAAATATCTTTATTTTTAACATTCCATCCAAACTTTACTATAAATTCCGCCCTTAAAAAGTAAAATGAAACTTTAAAAAAAAATATATTTTCTAAAACACATTTTTAAATATCGTAAAATATTATAAATTAAATTTATAAATATTTTAAATTTATATGCAAAAGAATTCTAAATTTTAAAGTTCTAAATTAAGTTCTAAAAAAACATTAACATTTTAGAATTATTTTAAGCTATTTCTTAATAACTTTTTGACAGAAAATAAGTTTCAATATTTCAATGTAAATTTAATTAACATGGTTCTTCTTCACGTTTTAGAGTTATTTTATAATATGTCTTAATAACTGGTTTATAAAAAAATAATTATTATAATAAATAACAATTATAAATATTTTCATGATTCTAAACACTTTTTATTATTTAACATTTAATTAATTACAATTATTTTAAAATATATTTCCATGAGTTCATCTTTTAATTGAAAATATTTTCAAATATTTGTAAATATTTTTAAAATTCAAAATATTCAGCAGCAAATCCACTTTAAAATTCTTTTCTTTTCACTTTTGCAAAGTCTCTCTGTCAATCATTTTCAGATGTTTTTTTGTGATTTTTGTTTTTAAATATTTAAATTATTGTTCTCAATATTTTTAATTATTTTAAATATTATTTAATTAATCGAATAAATCTATTTCTATATTTGTATATCGAGCAATAAAAGAGTAAAATGATGATGATGATGTTGATAATGATGAAGATGATGACAATGATTAGCTAACGATGATGGGTGGCAGTGGGAATACCAACAAGCGAACAATATATAATTTATTTAATTATTTTATTATCACGATGACGTAATCATAATAACATATTACATGTCTTTGAAAGCTATAAAACACATCATGCAATACGATGGCTTTATTATGAATGACATGACATTATGACTTATGTCATGACATTACATCGTATGACGTGACATTCAACCGTTTCAAGATTGAAATTTTTGAATTACCAACATGGATTATTATTATTATTATTATTATTATTATTATTATTATTATTATTATTATTATTATTATTATTATTATTATTATTATTATTATTATTATTATTATTATTATTATTATTTCTTGAGTCACATGATGAGGTGATTTCATGAAACTTTTCCAGCGGTTATCAAAACCACGTACATTCTGTTAGAATGTTGAAGGTTGGATGGATAGATGGATGAATGAATGAATGAATAAACATCAAAGTAAGTGAATGAATGAATGAATGAACTATTGGATGATGAATAAACTCAGGCTGACTAACCAACACCATCATGAACAACAACAACAACAACAACAACAACAAAAACAACAAACAAACAAAAGTGGTTAAACCGAAGTTAATAAAAACAAAAAAATAAACTTTTTTTGGTCACTTGACATGAATTCCCAGCCCAACCAGGTGAGTTAATTAACAGCGGTGGTTCAGGTGTTTCCGACGCTCCTTTTAATTGGTTGCGTTTGATGACGTCAGAGGGCCACGTGGGGACACCCGATGAATCCCTTTGTTCTGATTGGTCAACAATAAAATTGGAGCGAAATGGTTTATCAACTGTTTTTGGTTTTAAACTTTGTTTTAATGTCATGTTTAATTTAAGTTTTGTTAAATTTTTTTATTATATTTAAATAAAAAATATTTTAAATTGCAAAATCAATGTCACGTGAAATTGTGAATCTAAAATGTTTAATTTGGAACAATTAATAATTTAATATTGTGTAAAATATATATATAAGGTAATTATATGTTTAATAATTTATTAATAATAATTAATAATATTTATTAATATTTTATATTATAAAAGAATTTAAATAAATTAAAACGAATAAGAATGAAATTTAAAAAAAAAACTTTTTTTTTTATTTTCTAATTAAACGGCAGAAATCACGCAATTATTCGAGAGTCAATTGAGAGAGATAATGAAGGTTCGTGAGACTCTGACATCACGAACAGGTGAACTTTTAAAGGTCACGGGGTCGTGAACTGGGTTCAAAGTTCATTTTGATTACTCATGGTTTCCACGCGATGAGGTAAATTCCAATTCAAACAACGATTCTGATGATGATGATGATGATGTTGATGATGATGTTGATGGTTGGTAATTATTACGATGTGTGGAATAATAACATTTAAAATAAATAATAATGTCTATATAATAATAATAAATAATAATAACATTCGATGTTGTTGTTAACACAACAGCGAGGTCATCAAGTGCCAAATCTTATTTTTCTCCTTTATTGACAATCAGTCGTCCCATCATTGAGTCGCCAATCCAATCATCAATTCGTCTGACTGTCCGTTTGTCCCTCCAACCATCCATCCATCCATCAATCCATCCATTCATCCATCCATCCATCCATCCATCCATCCATCCATCCATCCATCCATCCATCCATCCATCCATCCATCCATCCATCCATCCATCCATCCATCCATCCATCCATCCATCCATCCATCCATCCATCCATCCATCCATCCATCCATCCATCCATCCATCCATCCATCCATCCATCCATCCATCCATCCATCCATCCATCCATCCATCCATCCGTCCGTCCGTCCGTCCGTCCGTCCGTCCGTCCGTCCGTCCGTCCATCCGTCCGTCCGTCCGTCCGTCCGTCCATCCATCCATCCATCCATCCATCCATCCATCCATCCATCCATCCATCCATCCATCCATCCATCCATCCATCCATCCATCCATCCATCCATCCATCCATCCATCCGTCCATCCGTCCATCCGTCCATCCGTCCGTCCGTCCGTCCGTCCGTCCATCCATCCATCCATCCATCCATCCATCCATCCATTCATCCATCTATCCGGATGGTTGAATGTGAATCTCCTGCTGATTCACTCCAAACGTGTGGTTAGGTATTTCCATCCGATAATCACGGTTTAATTTCAGACGAGGACCTTCTTTGTTGACAGCCTCCTTCAAGGGAATTAAGTTTATCTTTTCTTTTCTTTATTCGGGATAATTAAGGTTTTTTTCTCTTTAAAATCCTATAAGATTTTCAACGTCCATTTCTATCAAGATTAATGTAAATATATACATACAAATATATACATACATTAAATTATATTATATATTATATTATATATCCATCCATCAATCCATCCATCCATCCATAATATATTATTTTATATAATATATTTATTATATTATATTATTTATATATATTACGTTATTATATATATATAACGAGATTAATAATATTATAGTAATAATAATAATATATATGTATATTTTTGAATAGATATTAAAAATTGTTTTTGAATTTTGAACCATAAATATTTTAATTTACACGAAATTTAAAAAAAAAATTGTTTTTCAAATTTAAACCATTAAAATTTTATTTCGTTTTTTATTTTTTATTTTCATCGAAGAACATTGAAAATAATTCGAATTCTTAAACAAACTCTGAAAACATTTTCAGCAATTAAATTGTTTTTGCATTAAAATCGTGAAATATCAGAGAAATAATATCAATATCAATATAATATAATATTAATATAATATAATATAATATCAATTTAATATAATATCAATATAATTAGTCAGAAATTTGACGCAATAAACATTGTTGTATAAACTTAAATTTTACTAATTTACTATACACATTTGTCAATAAACAAGTGATGGATGGGTGGATGGATGGATGGATGGATGGACGGATGGACGGATGGACGGATGGATGGATGGATGGATGGACGGATGGACGGATGGACGGATGGATGGATGGATGGATGGATGGATGGATGGATGGACGGATGGATGGACAAACGAAATTAGTTTTGTTTTTTAATGTTAAGTAATTTATTATGATGAGGATAAACATCACAAACAGGAAGTTGCTTTGATTCCTGTTTCAATTTTCCTCCTATTTTTTTCTTTATGAATTTATAAAATCAAAATGATTTTAAATTATTGAAATAATACATTGAATGATGATGATGATAATGATAATAATAATAATAATAATAATAATAATAATAATAATAATAATAATAATAATAATAATAATTATTATAATAATTATATAATATAATTATTATTATTATTATAATAATACTTTTAAGTGGATAATTTATTGACCTCTCGTATGTTGTAATTCTTTTGTTTTGCAATTCTTACTTCCGAGATCGACCATACTTCAATCATGAAAGGATGGTTATGGAGTTAACCTTTGACCTCAATAACTGACCAATAAGAGGAGAGAACAGCGGCCAATCAGCTGTCGAGGTCAATCGCTTGTCATTGCTCGTCAAATAATTTTTCTCTTTATTTTATTTACTCACTTGCTCACCCACCCACTCACCCAATCATCCACCCACTCATTCATTCATCCACCCATTCACCCATTCATCCATCCACTCATCCGTTCACCCACCCATTCATCCACCCACTCACCTATTCATTCACCAACCCACCCATTCACCCACTCACTCACTCACTCACTAAGTGCCCGGCTACCCACAGTTTCTTTGATTCCTCTTATAAATCATTCACCGACCTTTCTTTTTCTCGGGCGTTCAATCCATCAATTCATTTCACTTAATCTTTTCCAAAGCCATTTGTCGGATTTTTTCTGCTTTTAAAAAATAGTCTTAAATTTTAAATTTATTGCTGTTTCTTTAAATAATTATTTTGCCGACAATTGCAGACAATGGCATTACTAGGAATTGTTTGTCACGTGACTGATAAATGATGAGAAATAAAATAATTTAAATTATTTTTATTAATTACTAAAATAACGCTTAAGATTAGTACAAATTATTTCAATAATCTAAGTAATAATAATAATAATAATCTAAGTATTAATAATAATAATAATAATAATAATAATAATATAAAATATATTTGCTGATATAAACTTTATTATTTCCAAATTATAACTTAATTATAAACGGACGTTGCCAAAGCAACTGACATGAGTCACAACACCGGACCAATCATCGGGAAACCTCCCTTCACCTGTTGAATAATTAATTTATGATAATTAGAAGCACGTGACGGACCTATCAACTCCTTCACTGACACCAATTACGTTTGGCAAGAACCAACCACTCCCACTCATCGTCGTTGTCGTCATCATCATCATCATCGTCGTCGTCGTCATCATCATCATCATCATCGTCGTCGTCATCATCATCATCATCATCATCGTCGTCGTCGTCGTCGTCCCCATCATCATCATCATCATCATCATCTAACCGGAAATTCCAAAGGAATCCCAAGGTGCTTGCCGAGAATTAGGTAATTGAAGGTTAACTAAAGGCTTGAACATGTCGATCAAGAACATGTCGATGATGAGGATGATGATGATAACGATAATGATAACGATAATGATGATATTGACGATGATGATGCTGATGATGCCGACGACGATTACGTTACTGGCGCTTACACTGATGCTTTAAATAAACTCAGTTTTTTTTTTATATATCAAAGTGCGAAAATCAATTTAAAATTACAGTGACCATCTCGAACGAAATCACGAACGATTCCAAAAAACAAAAAACAAAATTGGCACAAAATAATTTAAAATGAATTTAAATAAATTAATAAATGCAACGAAATTAAAATAGAAAATGGGAATCATTTTTATTTTTCGAAAAATACGAAAATATTCCTTCGAAGAAATCATAATTGTCCCAATTAGAAGCTGAAAGTTTGAAAATAATTGAAGACTTCTTTGAAATTCGTTTGTCCCCTCGTTTTCTTTCTATTGATTTTGAGGGAAAATTGGGGTGGATGGGTGGAGTTGGGTTGGGGTATCTGAAGTGGGGATTGGCTTGGGTTGGGTGGTACTGTTAAACGACGAGTATTGTTAATAATTAGTTAATTGTTATTAATATTAATTTATTTGATATTTTATTTTATAATAACCATTTTAAATTATTTGCGATATTATTTATTAGAGGTTAAATTATTAAATTATTATAGACTGTACCCTACTTTAAATCCTTGACATCTCATCCTGTAAGTACGCAATTGACACCGTCTGTCATATTATATTATATTATATTATATTATATTATATTATATTATATTATATTATATTATATTATATTATATTATATTATATTATATTATATTATATTATATTATATTATATTATATTATATTATATTATATTATATTATATTATATTATATTATATTATAATTATATAATATAATATTATAATTATATAATTATATTATATTATATTATAATTTTAATTATAATATTTTTAAATATTAAACGAAATACTTCGAATATATTCTTAAAGACCGAATTACCTCATTGTTTTTTATTTTTGTGACAAATGTAGGAAATTGAAAATCGAATATAATAAAAATAAAAGGTATTATTATTATTATTATTAAATATAGAATATCGAAATATTCTCAAGCAAATATTTATTTTGAAAAAATGAAATTTATTTTTAATTTATTATTATTATTATTTAGAGAAATCATTGGAAAATATTTGACGAGAAAATGATTTTCATTGAAAGCGAAAGCAAATCCCTCTTTTTTTTTTTCAAATTTCAGAAAAAATTTCCGACAAGGAAAGAATTCCAGAGCGCATGTCACGTCCGAATAACCGGAAGTCAGGATCTTCTGACGTCTGCCTTATTTTGGTTTTTTTTTTTAGTTTTTAAAGTACGGGTTGAAAAAAGGGGATTTTCTAATTTCAAATTATACGAATAATATTTAAATTGATATAATATTTTTAAAATAAAAATAAAATTAAATAAAAATAAAATATAAAAAAAATAAAAATATAATATAATTATAATTTTTATCATAATAGCGCAATTAATTTAATTATATTATTGATATAAATAAAAATACAACAGAATAATAAATGATGGATTAATTGTTAATTAAATATTAATTAAATAAATACAAATGTTGGGGTTTTCCATCAGCATTGGAATTGAAGGAAAAATGGAAATTTATGGCTCTTGGAAACTGTTTGACGGTTTCGTGGTTTTGAAAGTCTTTTAAAATTATTTTAAAATTATTTTAAAATAATATTTCGTTATGATTGATAATCATATTCTGTTAATTGCTTTCAATTTACGTAATTATTTGCCGATACTTTTATTATAATAATAATATTGTAAATATTATTGCAATTATTATTATTATTATTATTATTATTATTATTATTATTATTATTATTATTATTATTATTATCTTGTTTTTAACTCTGTTGATTGCTATTGTTTCAATAGCACGTGACATAAAATAAGGCATCGGGTTCTCAAGAACTTTCATATTTGGATTCCAACAAAGATGTTTGTATGTTTGCGTTTCGTTTGTTTGTATTCCTTGGCGTCCATCATTTGTATGAAACAAAAGTCTATGTTTTCCGCCGTCGCGTGTTGCCTCCCTACTCCGTACAGCAAGTCAGACAAGTGTCTTTGTACTGCGTACAGACGTTGTCTTAAGTTCTTTGCTTTTCTATTCAAAGGGATTTTCTTCCTTTCCAGACGATATTGAAAGAATTTTCGAGAAATTTTTTCAAACGTGGTGGAGAAAAATTCCAGTCCTTTGAGTTTGATGTCCGCGTTTCAATAGAGTAATGGAATAAAACGAAGGTATCATCATCATCATCGTCATCATCATCATCATTATCGTCGTCGTCGTCATCATCATCATCATCATCATCCATGGCAAGAGTCATTATTCGTGCTCCATCTTCCTGTGTTAATTGAATTGAATCCTCTGACAACCCTTCCTCATCCTCAAAACTGGTCCTGGTTACCTTGGCAACCGCAAGACCGTTTGATGCTGAAAATTATGACAATGATCTTGAGCGCGGTGATTAATTATTTATAACTATCATTATTATCATTGTCGTTATTATTATTATTATTATTATTATTATTATTATTATTATTATTATTACTATTATTAGTAGTACCAGTAGTATTAGTAACAGTATTAGTATGGCTACGATGACCATAGTAACGATTTGAATATGTCCTGATTTAGAATGTTTGGAAATTGCACCTAATGACTTCCGCATGCAGAACAGAAGGACATCATCATCATCATCGTCATCATCGTCGTCGTCATCATCATCATCATCTTCATCATCATCATCATCTTCATCATCGTCATCGTAATCGTCATCGTCATCATCATATTTTTCTCATTCCAGGCAAAATCCTTAAATCATGATTTATTTACAATATCATTTAGATCTCATCATCATCATCACCACCATCGTCCTCGTCTTTGTCCTCGTCATCATTATCATCGTCGTGGGAAATCCCCAGCATTTTCAATGACCTCCACGAATGACCTTACGGGCAGGACGTCACGAATCATGTATAACCTGGAGACAAATTGTTTCCAAAGGAAAAAGAATCGAGCAAACAGAAACCAACTCTGACGGGTTTTTCTAATGTTTTTTTTTAAGTCGCAGAGGTCTTTGCTAATTGATGCCCGCTAATTAATTGATAGATGACGTCATTGATTCTCAAGATTGATTGATTGATTGATTGATTGATTGATTGATTGATTGATTGATTGATTGATTGATTGATTGATTGATTGATTGATTGATTGATTGATTGATTGATTGATTGATTGATTGATTGATTGATTGATTGATTGATTGATTGATTGATTGATTGATTGATTGATTGATTGATTGATTGATTGATTGATTGATTGATTGATTGATTGATTGATTGATTGATTGATTGATTGATTGATTGATTGATTGATTGATTGATTGATTGATTGATTGATTGATTGATTGATTGATTGATTGATTGATTGATTGATTGATTGATTGATTGATTGATTGATTGATTGATTGATTGATTGATTGATTGATTGATTGATTGATTGATTGATTGATTGATTGATTGATTGATTGATTGATTGATTGATTGATTGATTGATTGATTGATTGATTGATTGATTGATTGATCAATTGCACGAATATAAGTTGTAATATTTTAAAATTGGAATATTTATAGATCTGAAGCTTTATGAAAACTTAAAAATGAATTTAACGGCGAGAATTCGTTTTATATTCCAGAAAGAATTTTATTCCAAAATTTTCAAAATTCAATTCATCTAAATAATTTTTTTTAAAACATGTTAATTTAAATTTATACCACTAATAATATTATTAATATTATATTTAAACAATATATTAATATTATTATCATACTATGGGTATACTGTCGTCATCATCATCATCATCATCGTCGTCGTCGTCAACTTAAAACTTTTTAAAGTCAAATTTGGTGACCAAGAATTTTAATTTTTTTAGTGCTTTAACAGCATGCGAGATCTCCATTAATCCTATTGACTGATCAAGTCGATTCTCCATCATCATCATCATCACCACCACCGTCGTCGTCGTCATCACCATCATCATCATCATCATCGGGAATAATTCTGGGACGCAGGTGTAGAGAGTTCTGTGGGGCTTGGAAAGTGGGTGTTGTAATGATTGAAGGAAGTTGATTGATGAAGTCCTAACGGTGACGATGACGACGATAACGTTTATTTCATTAAAGTCAGCAGTATATTAACATCAATTAAATATATTATCACCAAATATAATAAAATACAATTATTATTATCAACATAGATTGATAGAATATGGCTAGAATATTTGTGATTAATAATTTAATTGGTAATTATTTAATTCACCTAATCATTAATTGGCCATTCCTCCTCCTCCTCCTCCTCATCATCATCATCCTCTTCCTCAACATCTACCTCTTCCGACATTAACATCTCTCCAATTTCTCGACCGTCGTCACTGATGTACGACCACAATGAGTGGAGTTCAGAGAAATAAGGACATAAATCCGGGCCATGCACGCCCCAACAACGACAACAGCAACAAAGAACAACAACAACAACAACAATAGCAACATAGCACCAACAAACAAACAAACAAACCAAAAAACCATTAAATTTTGACGGCATGCTGTGAAAGTTTATTTTTAAAAGTCAGAGGAAAAAAATAGTTCAAAAGTCTCTGGGTCTTCTGCTGCGAATTTCCATTTACGAAATTGAAGGATGGACGGACGGACGACTGGACAGACGTATGGATGAATGGACGGACGGGTGAATGGCAGGTGGGAAGATGATGATCGGTCGTCAGGAGCGTAATCACGGTTGGACGAGTGAAGAGTTGATGCTAGAGTTGGGGCTGGTGTGAGGATTGGGTGGGTGCTAGAGTTGGGGCTGGGGTGAGGAGTGGGTGGTTGGGTGGGGATTACGGTTGAGAGGAGATTTGTGTTTTAATGAAATGTCGTCGGTTGTCGTGAAAAATGGTTCCTCATATGCTCGGCGAGTCGTCTGCATTGAGGAAGCTCTTTCCGCTTCATTATGAACCACCGCCATCGTCGTCGTTTTCGTTATTATCATCATCATCGTCGTCGTCATCATGGTCATCAAGATCTAAGTTTAAATTTGAATAATAATTCCTTCCATCCATCCATCGATGTCGAGGATGATGATGATGACGACGACGACGAAGAAGAAAATGTCCTCCACCAAGTAATTAAACATTTTTATCTTAATTTATGATCGGTTTTTGAAGAATTTCCAATTCTCCGTTTTTAGGTTGCATTTTTTTAGTTTACAATCATTTCTACAATTATTCATTACTTTGTAATTTAATTACCATTAATTTACAATTATTCATTACAATAATTTTTAAAATTATTCATTACGATATAATTTTATTTATAATCAATTTACAACTTCTTGTCAACAGCCACTTCCACCTGACAAATTTTTTTATTTCAGTTTTCTTGAATAAAATCTGAAACGTCAACACATCATCTCACGAGGCCTTTGGAAAATTTTTCTTAAATTTTAGCAGTTCGACGACCAGACTGGGGGACGGATGGAGCGAAGGTGCACTCACCTCCACCCACTCAGGTCTCCTCTTCGACCCTGTTGAATCTAAGATGCCCGGATGATATACTGCTTTGAAATACATCACCGCAACAACGACATCAATTATTTGATGCAGTGACGACCTCAGACCTCAGACCTCAGACCCACCCGGTTTCCACTCCGCCCTGAAGACCTTCCTCTTCAGGGAAAGTCATCTTCATCCCCCTCAGTGGCCTTAAAGTCCATCGGACATACGCCACTTTAACGAACTGAATTATTATTATTATTATTATTATTATTATTATTATTATTATTTCGTAAACTGCAAATCTTGAACAACAGTAGCAACAACAACAACAAGAGTTGGGTTTTAAATTGATTGAATGTGGTCTTGATGTGATCTTCGTCCAACGATCCTCTGTCCATCACTGAACTTACTCAACTGAACCCTGCTGGACTTCATGAACTTATTGACCCCATCGCACTTACTGACCCTATTGAACTATTAATGTTCTAACTGACCGCCACCAAAATGATAAATTAAAATGATATTTTTAAGTCTTAAGACTTAAGGCTTAAGGCTTTTTTTAAACGATATGTAGCGATAATACCAAGCAATAATAAGCCGGCGATGACGACGACGATGATGATTGGTATTCACGATGATGATGACGACAACGACGACGGTCATGGCGATATTGACTTGCCGCTTTATTTTGTATTAAGATTTGTTTTTGAAATTAAATCACCAAAGAAAATGACAAAATGAATGGTTTACAATATTTATTAAAAAATATTATTAAAATGATATAAATAATGATTATAATTATTCAAATAAATGATATAATAAATCAATTATTATTAATATTAATTAATTATTAATAAATCAATTTAATTATGAAGTCAAAAATACAGAAAATTTAAATAAATAAATTAAAATTAACATAAAATATGCAAAGAAAAGAATTATAAATGAAACAACCCACCTACCTACCCCTTTTCTGATTTTTTCTGATTCAAAATCGGCAAAAATAATTTCAATATTTAGAATTAAAATCAATTTATTTCGGGAAAAAATAATTTTAAATTTATTTAGACTTTTTAAAATTTAAAATTTAAAACACGAAATTCGTCCGAGATTCGATTAGAAACATCAGTGCTATGTTAACCTTAAAAATTGTTATCTCTAATTTTATTCTCTAATTTAAAAAAAAATATTAATCTCTAATTTTCAGAATATTAAATTTTAAATTCAAAAACGTTAATCTTAATAATAATTTAAAGATAATTATTCCTTAATTATCTTTTTTTCCCGGCGATTGCTGAAAAGTCACGTGTTCAGAATTGAGACGAGGATGATGCATTTTTGGAAGCCAATGGAGCTTTATAAGGACTGCTCTGCAGGCCCAACTTCATCGGCAGATTGGACATCATAATCATCATCGTTGTCGTCATCATCGTCGTCGTCATCACCATCATCGTCGTCGTCATCGTTCAGCACAAATTGAAGGGGCATACTGAATTTCTAGCTGGGAAAAGTTATTTTAAAGAATTTCAATAAATTAAATTACATTCAATAATTAAACACTAATAAATAAACAATAAATAATAAATAATAACAATAATAATAATAATATTAATTCTCTCGACGATCATTACCATGCACACGTAATCATTATCATGACCTCGACCTGGACTACTGCGTGTCCAAGTGCAATTCCAGAGATTCGTGCAACAATTGATGGATGGAGTGAGCGGTGAATGGATATTATAGATCTATAATTATTTCATATTACAATTACTTTGTGTTCAGCACGTAATTACCATTGCTATAATTTCTCTGTTCGCAATTATTTTTACTAATATTTATTTATTTATTTATTTATTTATTAGTTTCTAGAAAATGCAAACTCTTGAGTTTTGTTAAATTAACCGCGAATTATATTTAAATGCTGTAATTAAAGTTACATTCCTGAAATCTAAAATTGGAGTTATGCATGACACGACGAAAGTACGGAAACATTACGCCTTTAATCACTTCATCGTTGCCATCATCATCATCGTCGTCGTCGTCGTCACCATCATCATTACCATCATCATCATCACCATCATCATCATCATTTTCGTTGTCGTCATCATTATCTGCTGCCAACCTGATCCTCTGCACTGATCCTAACACAGGAGTTCTTTAATCCACTACCATCCACCGATCAGTCCATTTCTCTCAAACTCTGTCCGTCCGTCCATTTATCCATCCATCCATTCATCCATCCATTCATCTGTCCTCCTGCTCGCCCGGCCGTTCATTCATCCTTCCATCATTCTTCGCAGTCATCTGTCAACGTCAATATCGCTCCAGTGATGAGGCTGCACCCGTTCATCCATCCATCCGTCTATCTATCCATTCATTCATATTTTCCGCCTTTCTTTTTCTCTCTTTCTCTCATTCATGGAACTGAGGAAAGGAAAGCGTTCCAGGGTTATCCAGGGTGGGATCTTGGCGTACTCGTGGAAGAAAATTGACGTTATAAAGTGGCATTAGGGAGCTCAGGACTCTAGGCTCGAAGTGGCAGTCTACGTTAGAACACGTGACGTAACTTATCGCAACACTTGCAACATCTGCGTAATGTTTTCAACTCTGGTCAAGTGGTGGCTCCTTTTTTCTTTAAGTTTGAATTTATTTACTTTTATTTTATCATTTGGATGCAACCAAATGCATGAAAACATTCAACCGTGCTTTCAATCATTGAATCCTCTTCATTCAGTTGGCTTTCCTTCACCCATACATTCACTCACTCACTCACTCACTCACTCACTCACTCACTCACTCACTCACTCACTCACTCACTCACTCACTCACTCACTCACTCACTCACTCACTCACTCACTCACTCACTCACTCACTCACAACAATTTCATTAAATTTACAGATTTTTTTTTAAATTAAAATTTAAAATTACCAGAGTTGATGAGATTTTCTGAAAAGTCATAGGATTAAAAAGGTTCGATCCATACATTCGTTTAGTTATTTACGCTCTGCCTATCCTTCACTTATTTATCATTCATCCATCTATCCTTCCGTCAAGCCATCCATCGGCGGTCCATCCTTCCGTCAAGCCATCCATCAGCGGTCCATCCATCCTCCATTGATAAAGAGAATGGTTTCCATGGCAACCAACACCTCCAACTGAAACTCCATTCCAGTATTTCTGTCAAATTCTGAACTGAAAAAAAAACCAAAGTAATTCCCAACAGATGGATGGATGGATGGATGGATGGATCAACTCGATCTCAACTCGGCAACAATAACAACAACGACGATGGCAACAACCTGCTTTAAAATTGAAATTAAAATGAATTTCCAACCACTTGTTCAGCTCCGAATGGAAGCAGTTTTTTTTTACAGCGAATTCCAAACGAAACATCCGCCATTTCCATCGTGGTCATCGTCATCATCATCATCACCACCAAACATGGACGACCATCATAATCATCACCGTCGTCGTCGTCGTCGTCGTCAATCAGTCGAGCGTGGAGAGAACCCTGAGCAAGAAGTGGATCCACTCTGCTCGTTGGTCCGTGGCCGGTCGTCACATGATCATTAGGAAAGGAGTACATTGCAGACGTTGTCGTAATGACGATGACGACGATGATGACGATGATGCTGATGATGATGTCAACGACGATGAAGACGACGACGATGAAGACGACGACGACGACGATGATGACGACGACCATCTTAATGACGAAAGACTGCCTAATTTCCTCAACAAAATGTCAGGTTCTTTCCTTGACCAGAAGGAAAAAAACAAGAAAAAAAGAAGAAAAAAAAATGAAACGAAAAGTCGAGGAATTCCAGTCCCAAATTTCCCACAGGAGCACTTACAGGACATGGAGACCAATTACTTTGATTAACTAATTCATTATAATAATAATTAACATTATGTTATTAGTTAATATTAAATTATTATTATTATTATTATTATTATTATTATTATTATTATTATTATTATTATTATTATTATTATTATTATTATTATTATTATTATTATTATTAATTTCAATAATAATAGTAATTAATAATTTCCTAAATTATAAAAATTGTAAAAATAATTTCCTAAATTTATTTTGAAAAAGACTTTGCAAAGAAAACAATAATAGACAAAAAGTAATTTCGAAATTTAATTTTGAAATTAAAGATTTTTACATTTTCACATTAATTCTTGAATTGATTAAATTATATTTTACATTATGCTCTACAAAGTACATAAAATATCCCATAATAATTATCAAATCTTATTAATAATGGTTAAATAATACATTATATTTTATATTCAATTTTTATATTTCAAAATATATTATGTTATATTATAAATTCACAAATTAAAAAAAACAATAATAACAATACAAATTAATAATAATAATAATAAAATATTTTCATTCAAAAACATTTTTTTTAATTTTAAAAAGCGAGAAAATGAGACAATAAACACGATTAGCGAGTAATTGTTGCCAATTACGTCCGAAATAAATGCCTGAAATTATGAAATTTTATAATTTAATAAATTTTAAAAAGAGGAAAAATCCCCAGAAATGATTAAATTACTAATTATTACTAATAAAATCATTAAATTACTAATAAATTATTAAATTATTTTAATAAATTAAATTATTTCGAAACTTTTTCTTGACGGAAAAAAAAAATATACAAGACAGGAAGACAGAAAGAAGAGAAAATAAAGCAAAGATGAGGGACTTGACAGTGGCAGTACCAAATGAGGGTGATGAATTGCAGTTACCGGAAGGCTGGAAAATTTGAAATATTAGTCAAAGTGCCAACGTTCCTGTCCTGCCAGAAGGCGTCTTTTCCAGGAGGCTCAAGTGAAAGGAGCAGTTGGACCCCATGCTGTGGAGTCCATTACCCACCTATGCCCCCCGTGTGTGTGTGTGTGTGGTCGGAGGGTGGTTGGATAGAGGGTGGATGGTTATAAGTAGCTGTGGCAGTGGATTTCTTAAATTATTTATAATAAATTGCAAGTTGTATCACCAAGTTCCTGTAACCTATAATAACGTATTCAGCGTATTATTTGGAATATCCATTAATAAATAAATAAATAAATTATTTTTCGCTCCATTAAAAATGGATTTGTTTTAAAATATTCCTTTTTTTTTTAAATTAACGGCACAGAAAACAATTTTTTTCCTCCTCTGTGAAATTATGACACAATAAACGAGGGTGCCAATCATTTTTTACTGCAACTCATAAAACACTCGAGCAATATTTCACTTGTTAAGCGTGAATTTCAAGAAGTAGAAATAATAATAATAATAATAATAATAATAATTATAACATATTAAACAGTTGATTGGTTTAAAGAAAGATGTTGCCAGCAGACATACTGGACGCTTGAGGATTGAAATGAAAAAGAAATTTGGCGACTCGTCTTGGATCCTATCAATGGTTGGATGGACGGACAGAAGAATAGACGGACGGATGGATGGACGGACGGACGGAAGGATAGATGGACGGACGGATGGATTTATGGGCGGAGTGCAAGAGTCCTCTTAGA
>CM067537.1:7345000-7355000 GCA_034509925.1 Hirudinaria manillensis
TGGCGGACAACAAGAACGTCTGGAAGTCGTCGTAGTCGATGGAACGACTGACGTTGTAAATCTGATCCTTGAATCCCCTGGAAAGCATTTCGTCGGCTTCGTCGAGCACGAAGATCCTCAAATATTTCGTGTTCAAGTGCTTCCTCTGTATCATGTCGTTGACTCTACCCGGAGTACCGATGACCACGTGGACGCCACCTTCCTGGAGTTTCCTGGCATCCTCTCTGACGTTCGTACCTCCGATGCAAGCGTGACAAACGACCTGCGTATACTGACCGATGGCCGTCATGACCTTCAGTATCTGGGTTGCCAATTCCCTGGTAGGAGCCATGACGAGAGCCTGAACTGATTTCAGATTGACGTCGATCCTCTGGAGAATGGAGATGGAGAATGTGGCAGTTTTGCCAGTACCGGACTGAGCTTGGGCGAGCGTGTCACGGCCGCTTAGACTTGGAACTATGGCCCGCTGCTGGATCATCGACGGCTTCTCAAAGCCGTATCCGTAAATGCCTCGAAGCAATTCTTCGCTCAAGTTCATATCGTCGAAGCTTTCGTAAACTTCGTTGCAGTTTCCTTCGATGAGTCCATCTGAGTTGACCATTGAAGATGCCATTGTAGAAGTTATACTTTGAAGTTGTAGTCGTATCTGGTAATTCGCTTGTGTTGAATTTTTGTGGCTCTTGATTCGAGCTTGCTTCGGAAGACGCTGAATATTTTATTAAGATAATAAAATTTTAATTATTAATTAAATTTTTAAATTAATTTTACTAAATCGTTAAATTTTATTGCTTTTTTGTTATTTAATTTTAATTTTGATGTAAATATTTGATTTGATCAAGGTTGATTTGATACACTTTTAGGATTAATCCATATTTCCAAAAAGGAACACTTTGAATCTTCATGACGCCATACAAGTGAATAGCTGAAGTACTGAAAATAATTATTTTTCACCTTCCTTTTATAGGCTTTAATAAATAATATTTTTGTTTTTATAAAATTATAAACAATAGGTTTAACGATTCGAAAAATTGGCATTATTGCCTCTGAGACATACCGAAAATTTCATAGGCTCAAAAAAAGCAATGAAAGCATAATTAAAGTTTGTAATATGTTTATTTAGAAAATTTGTTGTTAAATATATTATGTTATAACTGTCGCATTAAGTCTTAACATATGTACACATATGTATGTACAGTATGTTACTTTAATATTCACATTACAAGTTCAATTGCCGCTAAACGATAAAGTTCAGGGATTTCTATGACTTAAAATGAACATCCACTTGCCAATTCTGTTAGTTTCTAATGAGGTGGCTGTCATCTCACAAGTTTTTAATATGAAAACATCCTACTGTTGTACGCCTTTGACTCTTATGACCCAAGCAATGCTTTAATTTTCGATTTGTGAACTTTCCTTGCAGGTTTACAGTTTATATTGGTAGTTTACAGGTCGTTGTTCTCCCATTTTCCCCCATGAACAACACCTGCTGCCAACGTCAAAAACTGAAAGAAAATTTGAGCTAATAGGTTACAATCCCAAAAGCTTTCAAATAATTACGAATAATTTTAATGTTCTCAAATTAACTACATTTCATGTCGCCAGCAGACATCTTAAGAGAGCTATGTTGGAGTTGAAGATATCACATAGTCTTAACTGATTGAGTTGATTAGTCTAGTGATTTAAATTCACCGCATTTCATGCCAGTATCAAACATCTTGATTCACACCAGACTTGCGACCATATTTTCAGCTTCACCCTGCACTGTCTTGATCGTGATATCGTAGCGATTCTTTGAATTGTCCAGCCAAACGTTCCCTTGCGTTTCTGAGCCTAGATTTACTAATCTTCACTCCAACTCGCAAGTCTTACATAAAATCACGACATTCACTCTCAGCCCTTTTTACACTCCCAGTCAACATTGAACAATCAAATTCCATCGATTGTTCCATCACTTTCCTTAATCATCCCTCACCAACATGTCCTGGGAAAGTATTAACCTGATCAAATCTTAAAAATACAAGATTTACTACATTCGTAAATTAGTTCGCAAAAAAAGGAAAACAATTGGTAACAATAAAAAATAACGACGCAATTGAAAGCCCAAAAATAGTTTATTATCACTAACTGACAACAACGAATATGAAGTGAAAAGAGAAATTAGTTAAATTAATTAACAATATTGGCAATATCGGACGGCATCTCTTCGATGACGGTTCCGTAGAATTGTTCGATGTCCTTCATCATCGTACGTTCCTCCAAACTGACGAAGTTGATGGCAACTCCCTTCCTGCCAAACCTTCCACTACGTCCGATCCTGTGAATGTAGTTTTCTCTGTATATCGGCAACTCGAAGTTTATGACCAGAGACACTTGCTGGACGTCGATTCCTCTGGCCAAAAGGTCGGTCGTGATGAGAACTCTGCTGGATCCCGATCTGAATTCCTTCATGATCACGTCCCTAAGGCTCTGCTCCATGTCTCCGTGTATGGCAGAAACGGTGAAGTTCCTCTCGGTCATGCGCTCCTGGAGCCATTCCACGCTCCTCCTCTTGTTGACGAAGATGACGGCCTGAGAGATGGATATCGCGTTGTAAAGATCGGACAAAGTGTCGAGTTTCCACTCCTCTTTCTCGATGTCGATGTAGAATTGCCTGATTCCCTCGAGAGTCAATTCTTCCTTCTTGACCAGAATCCTTAGCGGATCCCTCATGAACTTCTTGGTCACTTCGAGCACCTCGTCGGACATGGTGGCGGACAACAAGAACGTCTGGAACTCGTCGTAGTCGATGGAACGACTGACGTTGTAAATCTGATCCTTGAATCCCCTGGAAAGCATTTCGTCGGCTTCGTCGAGCACGAAGATCCTCAAATATTTCGTGTTCAAGTGCTTCCTCTGTATCATGTCGTTGACTCTACCCGGAGTACCGATGACCACGTGGAAGCCACCTTCCTGGAGTTTCCTGGCATCCTCTCTGACGTTCGTACCTCCGATGCAAGCGTGACAAACGACCTGCGTATACTGACCGATGGCCGTCATGACCTTCAGTATCTGGGTTGCCAATTCCCTGGTAGGAGCCATGACGAGAGCCTGAACTGATTTCAGATTGACGTCGATCCTCTGGAGAATGGAGATGGAGAATGTGGCAGTTTTGCCAGTACCGGACTGAGCTTGGGCGAGCGTGTCACGGCCGCTGAGACTTGGAACTATGGCCCGCTGCTGGATCATCGACGGCTTCTCAAAGCCGTATCCGTAAATGCCTCGAAGCAATTCTTCGCTCAAGTTCATGTCGTCGAAGCTTTCGTAAACTTCGTTGCAGTTTCCTTCGATGAGTCCATCTGAGTTGACCATTGAAGATGCCATTGTAGAAGTTATACTTTGAAGTTGTAGTCGTATCTGGTAATTCGCTTGTGTTGAATTGTTGTGGCTCTTGATTCGAGGTTGCTTCGGAAGACGCTGAATATTTTATTTTTATAATAAAATTTTAATTATTAATTATATTTTTTAATTAATTTTACTCGTAATTAATTTAAATCGTTAAATTTTATTGCATTTTTGTTATTTAATTTTAATTTTGATATAAATATTTGATTTGATCAAGGTTGATTTGATACACTCTTAGGATTAATCCATATTTCCAAAAAGGAACACTTTGAATCTTCATGACGCCATACAAATGAAGAGCAGAAGTATTGAATATAATTAGTTTTCTCCTTCCTTTTACCAATATAGGCTTTAATAAATAATATTTTTGTTTTTATAAAATTATAAACATTAGGTTTAACGATACGACTAATTGGCATTAATGCCTCTGATAAATACTAAACATTTCATATGCTCAAGAAAAGCGAGGAGAGCACAACTAAAGTTTGTAATATGTTTATTCAGAAAATTTGTTTAGATTACGTTTTTACTTACGCATTATCTTATAACTTATACACATATTAATAAATTAATTTATTTGATTTAAAATAAAATTTTGTTTACAAAACTCATAAATTACCATTTTTCTATGTGTGGCCACAAGCTTATTTCTATGCCCAATAATGATTTTTTGTTGAATTTACACTTAATTCTTAATCAAAGAAAAAAAATTAAGAAATATATTCTGTGTGAATAATATACATATCCTCTTATTTTGGGTTTTGTATGACCATTTAAATTAGGGTTATCGTAAATAAGTGATAGGTGTATCATAAAGTGTCTTCTACCACTGTATGTACACACCGCCCAATAATAATAGGAATTTCCAAATTTCTGGAAAACTAAACTATGAAATTTATTCAAATTTGGACATTACATCAATTTATCAAACACAATACATCTTGTAAAATTTGAGCTTCCTATGACTAATAAAACTTAGAATTTGCATAAAAATGTGTTTTTAGATCGCATAATAATAGCGATTTCAATGGGAAGTTTTTGCATATGTGCTATAAAATTTATTTTACAAGATTCACATGTATATATAATATGTCACTTTAATTTTCAAATTACTAGTTCAATTATCGCTAAGTGCTAAAGTTCAGGGATTTCCATGAGTTAAAGTGAACATTCACTTGCCCACTCTGTTACTTTCTGATGAGATGAAAGCCAGTCTTACAAAAGTTTAATATGAAAACGTTCTACGCTTGGCTGCCTTTGACTCTTATGAGCCAAGCTTTGCTTTGAGTTTCGAATGAATTTTTTGAGTTTTGAGTAATCATGCCTTGCAGACATCTTGATTCACAATTAGATTTACTACATTCGTAAATTAGATCGCAAGAAAACGAAGATAATTAGTAACATTAAAAAATATATAAAGACGCAATTTAAAGCCCAAAAATAGTTTATTATCACTAACTGACAACAACGAATATGAAGTGAAAAGAGAAATTAGTTAAATTAATTAACAATATTGGCAATATCGGACGGCATCTCTTCGATGACGGTTCCGTAGAATTGTTCGATGTCCTTCATCATCGTACGTTCCTCCAAACTGACGAAGTTGATGGCAACTCCCTTCCTGCCAAACCTTCCACTACGTCCGATCCTGTGAATATAGTTTTCTCTGTATATCGGCAACTCGAAGTTTATGACCAGAGACACTTGCTGGACGTCGATTCCTCTGGCCAAAAGGTCGGTCGTGATGAGAACTCTGCTGGATCCCGATCTGAATTCCTTCATGATCACGTCCCTAAGGTTCTGCTCCATGTCTCCGTGTATGGCAGAAACGGTGAAGTTCCTCTCGGTCATGCGCTCCTGGAGCCATTCCACGCTCCTCCTCTTGTTGACGAAGATGACGGCCTGAGAGATGGATATCGCGTTGTAAAGATCGGACAAAGTGTCGAGTTTCCACTCCTCTTTCTCGATGTCGATGTAGAATTGCCTGATTCCTTCGAGAGTCAATTCTTCCTTCTTGACCAGGATCCTTAGCGGATCCCTCATGAACTTCTTGGTCACTTCGAGCACCTCGTCGGACATGGTGGCGGACAACAAGAACGTCTGGAACTCGTCGTAGTCGATGGAACGACTGACGTTGTAAATCTGATCCTTGAATCCCCTGGAAAGCATTTCGTCGGCTTCGTCGAGCACGAAGATTCTCAAGTATTTCGTGTTCAAGTGCTTCCTCTGTATCATGTCGTTGACTCTACCCGGAGTACCGATGACCACGTGGACGCCTCCTTCCTGGAGTTTCCTGGCATCCTCTCTGACGTTCGTACCTCCGATGCAAGCGTGACAAACGACCTGCGTATACTGACCGATGGCCGTCATGACCTTCAGTATTTGCGTTGCCAATTCCCTGGTAGGTGCCATGACGAGAGCCTGAACGGATTTCAGATTGACGTCGATCCTCTGGAGAATGGAGATGGAGAATGTGGCAGTTTTGCCAGTTCCGGACTGAGCTTGGGCGAGCGTGTCACGGCCGCTTAGACTTGGAACTATGGCCCGCTGCTGGATCATCGACGGCTTCTCAAAGCCGTATCCGTAAATGCCTCGAAGCAATTCTTCGCTCAAGTTCATGTCGTCGAAGCTTTCGTAAACTTCGTTGCAGTTTCCTTCGATGAGTCCATCTGAGTTGACCATTGAAGATGCCATTGTAGAAGTTATACTTTGAAGTTGTAGTCGTATCTGGTAATTCGCTTGTGTTGAATTGTTGTGGCTCTTGATTCGAGCTTGCTTCGGAAGACGCTGAATATTTTATTAACAAAATAAAATTTTATTTGATAATTAATTTTTTTAATTAATTTTACTAAATCTTTATTTTTGTTACTTTAAAATTGTGAATATGTCCAATTGGCATTAATGCCTCTTAGACTCACTATACATTTCATTGGCTCAAGAAAAGCGATGAAAGCATAAATAAAGATTGTAATATGTTTATTTAGAAAATTTGTTTGTATCGGTTAAATATATTATAACTGTCGTATTATAATATATGTATACATGTATATATAATATGCTACTTTATTGTTCACATTCCAAGTTCAATTGTCGCTAAAGGATACAGTTCGGAGATTTCCATGACTTAAAATGCATGGCACTTGAATATGGTCCATAACTCAGAAAATTTAATTCAACAACTTACAATAATTTGGTTTACATTGTATGAAAATGATAATCCATTTTTTAAAAAATACTAATCCTAATTCTCCAAAGTAAAATACGTTTGGAAATAGTGAAAATTTTAAATTATTGCGATTATATACTGGATTACTTTTATAATTTATCTCTGATTAGTTTAGCAAAACTAATTTCATAAAATATCTTTTTAAAAACCTTTTTTTTAACAAATTAAAAAAAACCTCTCTTTGATATCTTTTTATATGTTGTATCATTCCAAATTTCCCTTTCGGCTTTCGAGTTACATCTAAGACGAGATAAACAAGAAGCTGAAATGGGAAAGGGTAACAACGCTATTCCTAACGGACATGCGCACAAGTCGATCAAGAAGAGTGTCAAGAGTTGGTCCAACCAGCAGGCAAGGTTGAAACGTAGGAGGGATGAACGTTTGGTGCAAGCGGAAGACCCGGGATTTCTCAGACCCGTGGTCAGAGAAACGACCTTCCAACACAATACGAAGGTTAGGGCCGGCAGGGGATTCACTCTTTTGGAACTCAAGGTAAGTTATTGAAATAAGTAGAAGTCTGACGTACAATGGTGATGTTATTGCTTTGAATCTTTGCAGGAAGCCAAAATCGATTTGAAATTCGCAAAAACTGTCGGAATATCTGTCGACTACAGAAGGAGGAATAAATCTGATGAGAATCTTCAACTCAACGTTCAAAGACTGAAGGAATATTTGAGCAAATTAGTCATAATCCCACAAAGCTTTTAAATAATTGCCAATTATTTGTTTGAAATAAAATACTCTACTGCAATATACTAGACTATGTTATAAACATTCAACTGTTTCAAAGACCATTGTGCCTAGGAATGGGTAACCATTCATTAAGTCAACAATCATACACGTGTGAGTATTGCTTCCAAGGAAAATATATTGCAATGGCAGGCAATATTCCAGCTGAAAGACTCTTTGGAAAAGGCCTAGAAAGAGCTGGACGAGGACAGTCTAAAAACCTTTCCTGGATTCATTAAAAACAGAATTAAAGAGGTAATTATGAAGAAAGGAGACAACTTATTATTGACTTTCATATAAACCCTAACTTTAACATAAGTTTAAATCCAATAAATTTGAAAATTTATGCTCTACAGTGTTCTTCCTTGTGCAATTTCGGGGATTTCTAGTGTTTTGCTAAACTCTCACAAAATATTTATTTCTGTACAATAAATTTGATAAATCTGTAAATGTAACGTATTTTACTATATCATATAAAAAAAATGGTTTACATAATTCCACTACAAAATATGCACCTGTCCTATCTTTATGACGATCACTGTATATTCGGCTATGATATGCTTGAACTAAGATGTTCTGTTGACAAGAAAATGTATCCTTGCTGTCATTGCTTCATTTCATTTCAAGTTGCCATTTTATAAATCAAATTTGTGTCTCGCCAAAGTTTATCTCAATGGATTTCAATCCTGATTCAAGATAATAAACAAAACAGGATTTATAAATATGGGCAAATTCAATCATAACTGAGAGAAGAGAATGGTAAATGTGGCTAGGAATAGTTTTATGCCATCTGAGTTTCCTTGTTTTACTTTTCAAAATAAAATATCCAAATAGACAGCATAATCGTTCAGATCATAATCTCAAAGTGGCTTAGCCAAAGTTTTTTTACTAAAGAAACCATTTTCGCTGTGGGTAAAAACCCACATGTTTTCCCCCTTATCTCTCAGATACTCCCTCTTGCCGTGTTTGAAATAAAGGAAAGATAAACAAAAAATAAACTTTATTACAAACAATTATAACAAAGCATCCATTCATTCAATCATTCATTTGATTTCTTTTCAGCTTCAGCTTCCTTCTGCCTTATGGCTCTCTTTCCTGCCAGTCTGGCATGGGCACGAGCTTGCCTGAGAGCGACGAAGGCGGAATACTTCTTCTCCTCCTCCGTGATGGGGCGTGCCTTCTCCTTCTGCACTTCCACCTTGATGGGGATGATGTCCTTGCTCGTCTTTCTACATGCCAAGAGAATCATCTCCTCCCTGGAAACCTTGAATTGAGAGAGATTGATTGTAGGATAGTTCATTTCGATAATATCTGCTGAATCAATAGAAGGAGAACGTATTTCTAACGAAAGGAAGCGGTGAGCTGAGTGGCGCCATAACAAAAGATATTGAATTTTGCCGACTTTTCGAATACAAACGAAAAAATATTTTTTAATAATTAAGAAAAAATGAGACTAAAAAGTACATAAAATTGCTTCATATTTTTGGGAAAAATTTAAATTGTGATTTTAAAAACCAATTTCGAACTTCAAAAGTCGAGTTGTAACGTCTCACCATTAGGCGGCATTAAGACAAAGAAATTTCTGATTGCTTTGTGCATGACCTTTTAACCTTAACCCTAAATTAGAATGAGGAACAACAAATTTCAATGAGTCAGGATATGCTTGGAATAAGTTGCTCTGACGCTAAGAAAGCGAGAAAGAGTCCTTGTTGGCAATAAATTCTTACTTTCTCAAACTCGAATGAAACTCTCTATGACCTCGGCTTTGAACATATTTATGAATCACACGTTGGAATGTCAAGGATAAGACATAGAGACGTAGATAAATAAAACTTAAAGAGTGTAATTGAATGTGATAAAAGTTATTCTGTTATCATGTCAGAGTCCTTGTATTGTATTGTCTTGTTGTAAAGTTGCACTGATATCTTGTTGGATGTCTTTCAAGCCTTGAGCTGTTGTCTTGCTGTCTTGATGCATTGCTGTATCGTCGTCCTGTTACTTTCGATTTGTTGTTTGTCGTCTCAGTTTGTGACACTACAACAACTGCCTTTGACAACCGTCACGGCGTCGTGGTGAAATTGAATTCGGTTTGAAATCTTATCATTAAATTCGTCTGTGAAAAGCTTAAAAAGAAATTATTAAGTATTACGAAATTAAAATATGTTATTGAAGAAATTAAAATATTATAAATATAAATATAAATTTTATTTAAAAACGTAAATTATATCATTAGATTAACAATAAAATAGTGAAGCATTAATAAAAACAGAAGCGTGACCGATAACATTTCTGCGCGTTAATAAATCCCTTTTAAGAAGCTACAAGTGATTTACGAATAACATTCGGTACTTTCTTTTTGGTTTAAGTCGAGTTTAATCAAAGTTTGTAAGTTCTGGTATTGAATATTAATTAATCAATATCAATTAAATAAAGTTATTCAATTTATTAGTTATTATATCATTGAAATTATTATTATTATTATTAGTTATGCAATTTTATTTACAAAGCAGAGAAAAATGTTCAGGCAGCGTACGAATAACAAATCACCTGATCATAAACGTCAATGAAGAATTTAGTTACGCCCTGATTGCCATTATTATTATCATTACTATTATTAATGTTATTATTATTATTATTATTGTTATTATTATTATTATTATTATT
>CM067537.1:7357500-7610000 GCA_034509925.1 Hirudinaria manillensis
TCTTTCAATAACAGTGGTCACGTCATGACGAGGTCAACGTCATCATCATCATCGTTGCCATGACTTCACTACGTCAGGATCATCATGATCATGATCATCATCATCATCATCATCATCATAATCATCATCGATTTGATCAATATCATTATCATCATCGCGTTCAATATGCTCGTCGGTTGAACAAAAATTTCAATAAAAACGATTGAGCTGCGAATTGAAACAAAAGGAATTGAAATAATAAAAAAATAATTATTATTATTATTATTGATAATAATAATATTTAATATTAATATTTTATCGATGTGTCCTTTTATCTTATTCATTCCATATCCGTCAATTCATCCATTCAGTTCAATGCAATTGATTTCAATTTCAAACCTGCTTCACATCAACAAACACAACAACAACAACAACAACAAACCACAACAACAAAATCTTCAAATGAATTTGATAGATACAACAAGAACAACAGTGTTCTTTATATGTTCATAGACTCATATACATGTATAGGTTCGTTGTAACCAGCACACATCACGTGGCACATTGAAAACCTTACATTGTCCTTTCAATCGATTTCAATCAATGTCAATCCATCAACCAGCGATGCTGAAATATCGCTGACTTGATTTCAGCATAGAATAACTATCATATTTATATGACGATGATTTATATTTATATTATATTAATAATTAAATTTTATAAATATGTAACGTTCTTTATAATGTATTACTTAATAAATTTATTTATTTATTACTTAGTACAAAATGTAATTAATTACTTAATTATTCCAATTTAAAGATGACGTCACGTGGACCAATCAGGACAATGTCGAAGTTCAAGGACGATACCACTGAAGTGCACCACGTCAAAAGTGATTTCAACCGTCGTCATCATCATCATCAACCGTCTATTCATCTTCCTACTCCTCCTCTTCCGCAACATCATTATCATCATCATCAAGACCATCATTATCATAACCATATGGGTACGTATCGATCCCACCTGAATGGATACGCCTATAAAATGCAGGTACTTCATGTGGCAAAATTTGAAATGATGATGATGATGACGACGTCGAAGATGATGATGGTGATGCTGATGATGACGAAGATTGAGTATGGGGACTATAGAGTTGGAAAAAAAGGATTGTTGCTATTCAATGTAGACGATTTTCGTGGAAATTTGTTAAAATCATTTTTGTCAAAAAACGTTAAATAAAATAATTCATTATATAAGTAAATGTTCATTAACTGTAATAATAATATATAATATTTATTAAAATGTAATAATAATATTGAATTATTATTGTTTATTCGAAAAGACCCATTCCCTTCATGCGACCAATGCTCGGTGCCAAGTTCAGAAAGTTACCGTTTGCAGCAACAACGACACCAACAACAACGGGAGCTTCAAGCAACAACAACAACGGCAACACAAGCGAGCTCAGGAAGACAAATTCCAGGCAACGACATCGCCTGAAGGTCAACAACAACAACATCAACATCATCATCATCTACAGGAACACCTTCATGTCTCAAATGAGGCCTGCGCCCCAAATCATTGCGACTACAACAATAACATTGACATAAATAACGACAATAGCGCCACCAATGTAGCTAATGTTGCGCAAAGGAAATCATCATCGTCATCGTCGTCGTCGTCATCGTTGAGTTTTGATCTTGAAAACTCCTCACCGAAAGAAAGTGTATGGAAAACAACGACGGGAATCGTCGGCCGCAGTTTCGCAGCCGTTGTGGCGGCATCGGCGACATCAACTTCTTCCATTGCCGACGCTCTGGAAGTCGACGACAAAATGGCTGAGGACTGCACTGACGAGGAGGTGGACGATGGCTTCGAAGACAGCAACTCGATCTCCCATCAAAACAACAACTGCCAGGGAGCCACTGAAGCGCCGAGAATCAATCCAGGCGCAGACGAGTTTCAACTTTCCGGCAGCCAGGAAGAGAATGGGATGCAAAGTATCGCGAAACCCAATCCGCCGGTCATCAGGGACATCCCGGTGCGATTCAAGAAGCTGCTGAAGGCAGCAGCTGACAAGGCTACGGCTCAGAGGCTGAGAGTCGAGGGTGTTCCTCTCATACGCAGCTTTCACCAACCCGCGGTCGCCCCAGCCGGGTACGTCTTACCCCAATCGGTACCCCAAACGGTCATCCTTCCTACCTACTCATCCCTGCCTCAGCATCTGTACAACCAGTCGCCGGGTTATGAAGTTCAAGTTTCTATGGACCAAGGAACGCAGAAAAATCCAAGCCCCGCTGTCCATGGTACATTCCAAACAGCCATGGTCCAACAACAGGCCGATGAGTACGTCCAGCCAGAATCCGAATACTACATCAACGCTCTCCCAGTTCAAATGTCCGGCCCCAACCACGCCGTACCTGTGGTATCAGCGACACCTTACGGTCAGGTGACGTATTACGTGACACCTGCACATCCTCAGTACCAGATGATTTGCAGTCCAGACGGTCAGTACTACTGCTGCAACGCCAGTATTGCGTACTTGGATCAACAACAACAGCAACAAGCTTCTTACGTCCAGGTTCAGCAGCAACAACATCTCAACTTTCAAGATACCATGATGGCTTGCTGAGCCAATTTAATGTTCTCGAGGAAAGGGGGAGGGGGCGTGGTCAAGCCCTTAAGGTCCGAGGTCATCTAGAGGCAACTGAATTTAAGCAGAACGTTGAACCCGTTGACCCTCCAAAGATTACGAAGGACACACGAGTTGCTTCACGTCAGTCCGTGCTTCCGTAGGTTTTTGTGAAATTAAGAAGCAACAAAGTTCTTCGAATTGTTGTTGTCATCGTCGTCTTCACATTCGTCGTTGTTGTGGTTGTTATCGTCGTTGATATTGTGGTTGTTGTTGTGGTTGTTATTGTGGTTGTTATTGTGGTTGTTGTTACTATGTTGCTATATTTTCTGCTTTAATCGTTAGGCCATTCGTATTCATGTGTCGCGCCAAATCTCCGTTTAAAATCATTTATAATCTCGCAGAAAATTCTCAAAATTTTATATTATTATTACTACTGTTATCCATCTGTTATTGTTGTTATTATCATTATTTATTATTATTATTATTATTATTATTATTATTATTTATTATTTATTATTATTATTTATTGTTATTATTATTTATTATTATTATTTCCTTTCGCCTGGTGACATCTGGTAGACTCTGAGACACGCGGATTAAAATCTTTAAACAAATCGACCATAAGAACACCTGGCTGCAGACTGTACTCCTGTAAATTTACATGTAATCTCACACTCTTTAAACTTGTAATGCGTAACATGGAAGTGCCTGCTGCCATCTTTCGGACTTTCCAATCATTGCTATCCGACTACTTAAGAAAATATTTTTATGTTAATGAAGAAACTCTCAGAAATTGAAATTTATTCGAAGATATGAATATTTAAATATTGTTATTATGTTGCTATATTTATAATTATATTTACCATATAATCATAAATTATTATAATCATTAATAATCATTATTATTAATTAACGAATTTAGTTATTAATTCTATTTTATTTTCATACAGTTTAACACTGACACAGTTTAAAATAAAATCATGGTTGATCTCCTTTTCGTGGATTTATGGATCAATGGTTTAAATGTCAAATACCTAATAAAAAGTATTTTAAATAAAGTTTGCAATATTATTATTATTATTATTAATTTTAGATTTTTTAAATTAATTTATAAAATGTTTTTCAAACATTATAATCAGTGAATAGAACGTCATAAATCATATTTATGTTTAAAATCACGGTTAAGTTAGAATCAGATAGGAAGCTAATTACTAAGTTCAATATCGGTTCAATTTTCAACTTAAAAAAAATTTACTTCTTGAAATTATTAAATATTATTATAAAATTTAAAAATATTTCTTCAATAATTTTAATAAACCGGAAACAAAATCATAAAAATGTCAAGAGGTCACTCGGAATTTCAAGTCACAATTCTGAGAATTCGTAGATATCAAGAGAGACTCAAGAAAAGTTTAATCAGGCAAGGAATTCTGGTGGTCTTATAAAAAATTTCTTATGACAAATTAGAAATAAATTAAAATTAATATTAAATTATTTAATAAATTTATTTAATAAGTAAAGAAATTGAGATAAATTAAAATATGTTTGTTGTAAAATCATTGGGAAATTATAAATTATGTCTGAAATGTCTCGTAAATCAAATAAAAGCAAATTATTATATTAAAAAAATATAACAGGTCTATAACAATAAAATTATTATGTGCCGTTATATTTTTATATATTTATAATAATAATAATAATAATAATATATAATAAATAATAATAATAATAATAATATAAATGTTATTACAAATATTATGGTGTGGACTTTGTAAATATGTTTTAATAATTCATTTGTGTTGAAATGTGTTTACAATCGCAGTTTTTTTACTCTGTGAAAGATTTTACAGCAACAATGAAAATTGTGGCACTAGTTTTTAAGTACCAACAATAACAGAAGTAATAACGATAATAATAATAATAATAATAATAATAATAATAATAATAATAGTAATAATAATAATAAAAATAATAACAATAATAATAATAATAATAATAGTAATAATAATAATAATAATATATTAAATAATGTACCAAATGCACCCAACAATACTAATCAGCTTTCTATTCTTGTGATTCAAACCCAGGAAATGGCTGGTCGTCGTTGTGAAGACGTTGTATCCGTTCAATTGTCGTCTGCTATCAAATATCCCTTCACTGCTCAAACTTATTATTATATTGGTATTATTATTATTGTTATTATTATTATTACCATTATTACTAATTTTTTTTATCTTTATTATTATTATTACACAACAATTGAAATATTCAAATGGCAAAGATTGACATTCCCAAGTTATCGATTTAAATTTATTTTTGAAGAAAAGAGAACAATTAAGTTCATTATTTTTGAAATAAAAAAATAATCGATTATAAAAATATCTCTTCGAAAGGTGGACTCAAACAATTCGAACTTGTTTCGTGAATGATTAAAAATAATTTCACAGAATTTATTTAGTTAAATATTAATTAATGTTAAAATAAAATATTACGTGCCATATATTTAATAACAATATTAATTATTATTGTTATTATTATTATTATTATATTTCAGTATTATACTAGTATTAATACAAATTAAGTTTTATGGTATAAAAATTATATTAAATATGAAATAAGATTAAAACATTTAAAATCACGAAATAAAAATTATATTTTATGAAATCGATTTCTCAAATGAAGATAAATCGATCCCCTTACTCAATGTTAAATACTTTTTTTTAATTTGAACAAATAATAAATAAATAAATAAATAAATTATTCCAGCGCATAATAGTTATATTTCTCTCCTCCAATCTTCCTGTCTTTCCATCGCAATCCATCGTTCCAACGATCGAAAGCACTGGAAGAGATCCGGACGGAGCTGTTAAAAGTGAACGTCCGAGGCAAATGAAATCAGTTCCATTGATAAACGACGATGACGACGACGACGATGATGAAGAGCTGGTTATGATGATGATGGTCTTAGGAAGAGCTGGCGATGATGATGATGACAAAATGATTTTTGATGAAATACATATTTTTCTGGGTAAATCAAAAAGCATTTAAAACTCTTTAATTTTTTTTTTTCATTTCGAATGAAACCTGTGACGTTGGTAATTCATGTACAAGTTAAGGTTATCGTCTTGTTGAGTGAATAGAAACGAATTTTGCTGATCGTTTCAGACTGAGCAATAAAAATTCATTCAATGAAGCAATTCACGAAATTCAAGACCTCTGCGATAAAATCTCGATAAAAATGTTAAGAAAAGCAGCGTCCGTTGTGGCCTGCGTTCGTTCCCAGGTATGTTGTCGCAAGGCAGTGCTCAGATAATACAGGCTCTCAGGTAAACATCAGGTGTGTAATTACAAAGTGCAACCCGACGACCCGGCTTGAAGGGAAGGTAGGTGGGAAGTTACCACCCCTTTGGGGATTCGAACCCTTGCTGTCAAAGGTAGATCCTTTTAAACTCTGAACTTTGCACTTTAAGAGTTCATCAACATCTCATCCTGTCTTTCACTCGCTCATTCAATCTATCTTTAGTCTTTGTGCATCTTCCTTTTTTTTAATTTAACATCTAATTTCATTTATTCAACTTGCAACTCATCAAGGAATATGCTAATTTTCTAATCAATATTCTAATTCTTGGTATTAAAAACAACTGGTGGATGTATCACAGAGAATGATTAGCTCCAAAAACTTCGAACGAGGAAGGTCTTGAACACGAGACTCGGCGATCGAACATTGTCACTTTCACAAGATGATCCTGTTTTAATCTCTTCCATCCTTCCATCCATCAATCCATCTATCCAATCGTCCCTCCGTCCGTCCGTCCGTCCATCAATCCGATCAGCGCCATCTGTAGCGGTGATGAAAAAAATATTAATCAACTCCGACTTGGAAAAAACGTTCGCGTTTCCAGGAGGTGTCAGTCTTGGGGATTGCTAAGGCAGTGCCTGACGTCATGAATGACCCTCTCATTAAGGAGAGAGATGCTGACGTTGCGTGACAAGATGGCCGCGGAATGTTTGTTAATCTAATCTCTTTCGTACCTGCAGATCAAAGAGCAGATGGAATGTTACGGAGAGGAACTCAGAACGATACCCAGAGGGACTGGCAGAGGAGGACGGGCGTCTACTCAGTTCGATTGCAGGCGGAGAAAAAATAGGCGCAGAAGAAGAGACAATTCATTAACACCTCTCTATTCATTAAGTTCACTTTTCCTCAAATCCCAGGACTCGCCTATATATAGGCGACCTCCATCCATCTTTCCGGGCGATCGTCAGATCTTAGTCACTCAGTGAAGAATCCATTTGTCTGGAACTGGAATGAAGTAGACGTATAAATCCATTTCCTGGATCTCCAGAGCGGTTTCCTTCTGAGTTGTTAGTGGCCTTTTCGAAACTGTCATTACAATTTTTCCGGCCACGAGATTTTATTTTTTAAAAATGTTTAGAAATTTGTTTTTAATTACAGGAGCTTTGAGGGTTCTTGCGGAAGTTGAAGCAAGGACAATTTTCTTTCAATTCAGTCGACAGATCGCTTAAAAAAAAGATCGACTGCTCTGACGAACAAGTAAGAAACTTATAGATATTTTCATCAAAGAACCATGAACAATCCAAGAGACAAAGAGAAGCTGAGGTACCAACCCTCTGACCTCTGCTTCCGTAACCTTCAGTCGGACTCAGCCCTGGGCGTCATACGCTACACTTCAGGTCAGTTGGCCAGAGAAGCCTCGCCTGACTGCCTCCCTTTCCATCCGTGTTATTCCTCTTCCATGTACTTCAAGTGCTCTCCAAATCCGTGGCCAATTTCTCTGCCTCAATTCTATTCTCTCTGGTCTTTTTACTGGTCTTGTTTGGGCAGGAAATGCCAAGATTACGACCAGAGTCGAATCCTCGGAGCAAATCGTGAATGCGAAACTCAGGCCACTGTTGACGCTGAAGAAGTGAAGTTCCCACCTGATCCTAGAAAGGTCCACCACTTTCAAAAATCATCAGCCAACAACTTCAAGATTACCGGCCAACAGCAACAGAGAATCCGAATCAATCCGATGACCAGGAATTCTCCAGTACAACCAGTGCCATCTACCTGTAGTCGGTGTAACTTTCACTTCAGGTCTCCCGTGGAGCTCCAAGTCCACTGGCCCCGCCATGGAAAACACATCTGCTCGATTTGCGGGCGATCGTTCGCCCAAAAGGCCAACAGGGATCGCCACATGTGCCTCCACACCGGGGCAAGACCCTACCCCTGTGATGTCTGCGGGGAGAAATTCTCCAGGGGTGACAAGCTGAAGATACACAAGAACAGAAGCCACGGTCTGAAATATTGACGACGGTGATGACTATGATGTTGATTCAGAATTTTTCAGTAATTTTTCGTGCTAATTTCATAGACAATCTATATTGCGAATTTACTTATTTATATTTTTATCTGACAAAAATAAATTGTGAAATGAAATTCTTGGCATAAACTCATACCTTAGATACTACATGTATACCTAAGATGAACTTTTCCGTTTTTTCTAAATTGTTCTTAAATAAACATTTGTAAATCGAAACAAATTCTGATATAATCTTAAATTAAATAATATAAATGATAATATTATAATTATAATATTAAATATCATAAATTAATCTTAAAGCCACTGGACATCTGCTGACGCCAAGTACAGAATTTAACTACGTTTTCCAAGCAAAAAACACGGAAGCTTTTCTTTTTGTCTCTTAAAAAATCCTTCAACCTAAGCAAATTGACGAGCAAAACTTCAGCAAAACTACAAAAATTTCGAAATTTGATTTCATAAAAGAAGCAAATTAGAACCAAGTTACGAACGTAAACGGAATTACATAAACAGAAATTATACAGAAACGAATAATATTCACAAAACTCATGTACAACTTTAGAAACTTGGAAAGTTAAAGTTTCGATTTAACAAAATAAACAAACAAACAAAGAATCCCGTTTATTACCTAAAAATTTAAAATTTAAGAACAGTATAAAATCCTATAAAAGCTTAATTAAAATATTTCTGAATCAATCAACTTCGAATGGTTGAGAATCAAAAGCGATAATTTCAAACCATTTGTTAAACAATAGATCGACCAAAACCTACTTTTGAAACCCTACTTCGTAGGGCCATAAAAAATACACCCCCCACCCCCTACGTCAGTCGGACCAACCAACCAATGATAAGCGTTTCAACAGATTTTAAACAAAAGAAAAAAGATACCAAAAAATCCAAACCAGAACGAACTCGACGGTGACAAATGAAGTTGAATTTACAATCGATATTTTCGAAATATCTCAGCATTTAACATGCATCATCCTATAGTATCACCATCACCATCGTCGTCATCATCATCATCATCATCATCATTACGGTGCAGTGGATCCAAAAATTGAGAACCAGTTTGGATGCAGGCCCCTGTCCACCTTAGTTTATCCAACCTCGTCTCTCAACACAAATTGAAACAAAAAAAAATGTATAGGGTTCGTGTTTCAATCAATCAACTTCCAATCGCTGCTTGCAATCATCGAAGTCAATCAATCCAAAATGGCTGCCTAAGAAGCGAGTACAAAACCTAAGCACAAAACTCAGTCTTGAAGCTCCAATGTTCCCATCATCTGCTGGCGTCACTGAGTCGTGGAAGAGAATCAAAAGAACATCTTCGAGTTTTTATTGCCAGCTCTTCTGACGTATCTTCGACAGTCAGAGATCAAACCGAATTTGTACCTCCAAAGGTCAAGGGTTCCAATAGCTCGTCAGATGCGTGGGTCGGGATAACCATAATTAGACTTCATTAGAAGTGAGCAAGACGGGTTTTTACGCACCTAAGTATTGAAAACTCCAGGTGGTATCTCTTTACACTACTTTGTGAAAGCAACGTGCAAAAAGACAGCAATGGAATAGAAACATGAAATTGGATTAACAAAATACAAACATATAAGTGTGATTAGTAATTCGGGTGGATATTAAAAGAACTTTGTGGATCGTGGCGGGTATGGTTTCTAGCCCAGCGTTCCTTCGCTGGTCGGTACTACGAAAGTCGGAAGGCTGACGAATTGGGTGGTGATTCCGCTCTGGACGAGGGTAGCGGTGGCCGTGCTCGTACTGGACGATGCCTGGGTGGAGCTCGGAAATCCGAAGCGAAAGTGCATCTTTATGTGGGACTTGCACTTGTCTTTCCTGTAGAAGGACTTCTGGCAGATGCCGCAGGCAAATCTCCTCAGACCCGTGTGTATGGGCCTGTGCCTCAGTAGGGAACTCTTCGTTGAGAAATCCTTGCCGCACTGGTGGCAGACGAAGGCGTTGTGGACTTTGAGGGTGTGTCTGAAGTATTCGAGCAGGTTGTGCAGCGTCTTGTCGCAGCAGTTGCACTTGTAAGGTCTCTGGAGAGCGGCACTGGAGGCCGCCTCGTCCGTCGATCCAACGTATTCCACGATTTCCTCGGGCGTCAGAACGTCCTCGTAGATGCGTCGCCTATGCGTCTTCTTAGAAGCGCCCGGGTCGGTATTGAGACTGGACGATTTCAGGCCGATCTTCGTCAGAAGTTCGGGCTCGGCAGCGAACGAATCGAGGAGATAGTCGCTCTCGTTGTTCGGTTGCCTGTTCAGGGCAATCAGGGTACTGCCCTGACTGTTGCTCGGACTTTTTATAATCGGAATCTGATTCGTCACCGTCTGGGCGCTGGCATTGTCTGGAAGTTTGAGAACGTTTTTGGCCATCTGAGTAAGCTGAAGGGAGAAGCAGTTGTTGGTGCTGCTTTGGACGTTTTTGTCGGTGACCGTGTAGAAGGTGGTAGGCTGAAGGAGTCTCGCCAGGCCGCTGGTTTGGGCCTGGGGTTGGACGTTGGCCGTGTTCGGCAGGATGGCAAATATTTGGTTGGAAAGGAGGGCAGACGGAGCTGGAAGAAGTTGCCTCGCAACCGGAGCGACCGTCTGAACTACCCTCGAATCCACTTGATACTGAGACGCTTCGAGGACATTCTTCTGCTTCGGCTTCGATTTGTCGGCCTTCAGGAGTCTCTCCAGTTCCGTCGAACCGATGTGGTCGTCGTCTGGAAAGATGGGCTCCTCTTTGATGTGTATGATGTCACCGCTTTGTAGCTTCGGATCCGACATGTCGACCTCGCTCAAATTCGCCAGGGCGGCGTCGAAGGAAGGCATAGTGGATTCGTTCATCTGATCCGGATCCTCCACGTTGTTCTCCAGCGGTTCGATGATGACCAATCTCTTCAAGTCTTCGTCCGACTCTGCGTCCAGCAAGGCACTGGCATCTTCGATCTCCTGGAATTCCAGCTCGTCGTGCGGCAGTTTGGAGATTTTGGCCAGGTTCTCGTCCAAGGGTTCGAGGTCCTCCAAGGGTCTCTTCCTGCTGCTGGTAGTGTTCGTGGGGACTTCCTCGTCGACGGAATCCTTCGCTCCATCGTAGTCCTTCTGCGAATCGTCGTCAGGCTCGGTATTGTTGTTGTCGGGTTCGAGTTCGTTGTTCTTGTCTGCGGCGATATCGTCGTTGCTCGAATGCTCGTTGGCGAAGTCCGCCTGTTGAGTGTGACTGACTTTCAACGGTTTGGACTGTTTCCTTCCATGGGCCTTTCTCAGTACTTTGCCGGAGCGGAGACCCATCTTGGACTTCGATGATCCGCCTCCGTGTGAGGTGGAAGCCTTGGAGAAACTTTTCGTCTCCGGATTTTCCTGCGTCACCCCCTGAGGTAGGGAAATGTTGAGCAGCTTCGCAGCTTTGGCATCGGCTTTCTGGAGGCTGTTGATGAGATTGATGGAGTCCGGTTCTTTGAATCTCTTCAAGGTGTTGTTGACCTTGACTACGATCTCAGGCTGCTGGTCGTCAATGGTGAGACAGATGACGCCGAGTACCTGAAGCGTCCTGTCATACGTGATGTACTCGTTGCACAACTGGAGTATTGCGTGCTGAAGTTTCTTTGAGGGAGAAATCTGACTGCCCGCCGTGTCGGTGTCCATCATGTCAACACCTAGGAGATTGCTCGTCATGGCGTACGGGTTGTTACTAATTGAGGAGCGAGATTGTCGTGGATAGTTTTCTTTTGAGTTACTTCTTAGTTGTGAATGGCTTAGTTCTATATCTCAGTGGTGGTTTTGATGTTCATGTGTATGGACTGGGTAAGCCTGAAAAATGAAATGCAACGGTTAACCGACGGAAGATAGCAGCAATAAAATAGAGAATAAAAAATCAGAAAACATATAAAAATAAATAAATACATAAATAAAGACACCATTAATCTGGATTGTTTTAAAAATCCAATGAAATCCAATCAAAATCCACTAAAAACTGAGCACGAAAAATTGAAATACTGCCAAAGGTCAGATAAGTTTAACGAATTTAACAAAACAAAAATATAAACATAATGTTCCATAGTCGGAAATTAGTTACATCGGCCAATACGTATACCCCAATTAATCGCGCATAAATTATGCACGCTCAATTGTGAGCATATTGTAACAATGCAAATCACTCCAGAGTTGGCGCTAAGGTGGACCATCGTAATGAATATGCAAATGAAAACGGTGATTGATACAACCTGCTCAAAATGGTAAATTGCCCTAGCAGAGATAGCCCGGAGCCAACTAACTTCCACAGGTCGACGTACTTAATGAGGACGATATGAGTTTACAATTTTTAGCCTAATTTAACACAAATCGAATTTAAACAAATTAAATTTTCAAATAAACGACAAAGTCCTACAAAACGTCTAGCCACGTGATAATGACCAGCGAAAGGTCACTTTGTGTGTCAAACTCTAAAAATAGCAACTGCGTTTCGGTCATTCGACGCGATTGGACGATAGGTCCTCACGTGACCAACAAAAGGAGACAAAGATTGTTGCAATCCACTCATGTAATTGACCCAAGGACTGGATTGTTACAACCGTTGTAATTTACAATGATTATGATTTATCGTGATTATTATTTATTTATCTGGCTCTGTTATCACCTGGTTCTGAAAGGGCCAATATAAAGGCATCGTAGAAGCTTAAAAATATCTGCTCCCGTACAATGACACAGATTCTAAGTTCGCACGTCTAAGTCCGAGTAAGCGTCCATAACCAATGTGGACGAAGCAAAAAAAAATAGACTCCCTGGTTACCATGACGACACCTTTGAGCGAGGAAAAGGTGAAGGGTCGGTGAATGAATTAGTAGCAACCCTCGAGTCTTAAAATTTGCTTTTGAAGCTACCAGCAGTAATCAGAGAAGCCACTGAAACTGTGTGAACCGCGCACTTGAAAGATAAGGAGGTCGGATATTGGGGGAACATTCGACTGCGCGAGCGGATGACGCAGTCGATGAAAACAGGCACAGAAACCCTAGCCAAAATGTCGACTGAGAGTTAAGTATTTACAAGATGATTTAAGGTCTTGTCTCTTGTCACTTCTAGAGATATTTTACCCGATTTAGGAAACAGCATTTCCAATTGTGAACGCAAATTTTTGTAAACTCTCGCACGATCATTAATTAATTATTTGCGCTAATTCCAATAATTGCAAGCGCGCATCTAAGATTCTACCTTTACTGCTCCTGCAATTCTGAGAGGTCAGATAGAAGCAGGAAGCTGGCTCACTAGGCCACTCCACCCGCCTAGCTAGCTCTAAAATTATGCAAATGAACCCATTCGTTCTGTTGATTAATAAACACCAAAAAAAAAGAAATTAATAATCGAATCAGCAATCCACTTTTAACCTATTTGAATTATCTACCATTTAATCGTTAATAAATTAATCAGTTCATCGTTTGCAACCTCTACACAATCATCCTTCAGCGAGGGGCTTCGAGCTACGCACCGTCTATAGCAAGCCCTGAGGTCCCGAAAGCCACGCCCATTCGATATGCCGAACTTGCTGTTCTACGGACTACCACAAAAACGCCTCCGCGCATGCTTCAAAGTCCGTAGAGGATAATTCGACCCATTAAATCGTACTGCGTTTAATGATTTAATCGCTTTTAATTTAATATTAATTGTGGAATAAACGAGGTCATTTAAATCAAAAATCGATGAACGAGCCCGAACACGTCACAGTTTGCCAGGCTGATGAGAGAATCAAAACAAAAAACCGGTAAACGGCCTCTTTTTTGTTCCTAAAACTGAAAGTGGCGACGGAAATGACCCCTCGTTGCTTTAGAATGAAATCATCTGGCTCGTTACGATGATCAAAATAAAAACTAGTCAAATAAAAACATCCGAGTAATAAACCAGCACGACGATCGAGATAAGCTTGACCGCATCTCGTCTCAATTAAAATTTTAAAATCGTAAAGAATAAATAAAAACAAATTAATTAATAAATTTATTAAATAACAAGTGATGACATAGTCGAGTGCGGCCGTGACACAAACCATATCCATTGAAAAGCGCCTGTCTGAACAAAACCGGGCAAGCCAGCTTACCGGCTCAGCCACTCGGTACATTATGCAGTAGGCCTGCCATTCATCGCATCTGAGCCGATGTTTGTCAGATTCAAACGCTTTCTCACAAGGGGTCCGCCTCGTATCAGCTTTTCTTTTTCAGAGGAAAACGAAAAAAAAATCATTTTGAAAATTCTCACCTCCGACGATGCTCTGAAAGCGGCCAGGAATTTTGTAAACAAATGATCGAAGCGAGAGAACGGGTAGCGCCCCAGAGGGTAGTAGGTAGAACATAATGCTCTTTCTGTCGTACGCGATGTATTTGAACAACTTGGGGCAGAGATGGGCGGGGCTTGTGGCTCGGTGGGCGGGGCTTAAATGACATGGCCTAATTATTACGACCTTCATTTTAGGACGAATAACAAATAGAGTGAAAATTGTTTTTTATTTAACTAAATATTAGAAAAGTATCTTTTTTAAATAATTAATTGCATTCGACGACATTTCAATAAAATAAGTTTTACTTTTAAGCGCTTTTGCCTATAAACAGGTTACTTGAAAGCAGTTCGTTGCGGCTTTTGTTTTGGGTTCAGTTGCATCGTTAAAGGTTTATATTGACTTAATAGTTTAATATTAGTTGATTTGATCAATTTGCTTTGTAGTAATAAAAATTTAAGGAAGCATGTCACTATTAGCGACCTTATTGCGTAACATTAAGACAGGATTTTCTTTTTTAAGGCCAATAAATTTTCGACAAATGGCCGATCTTGAAAAGTTGCAGACAGTTGTAATTGATCCAACGGGTACATTCAAATATATATTGATTGAGGCTTCCTGTGGCAAGAACAAGAAGAACATTGTGAGAGGCGATGCAGAATCAGAATACCATGGTATGAAACTTATAAACCTTCTAAAGAATTGATTTGTACATAAAGAAATATAGAATGAATGTATTATTACTTTAAATTAACTTTAAATATTCTTAGTTTGACCCATTTTCTCAGCAAGGCTATGGACATGCTATTCGTAAGAAAATATTAAATACTTCCAGCCGATATTTTTGAGAAATGCGAGCAATACGTGGATACAAACAATTTGAAAGTCAAACTCAAATGTCTGGGAGGAGGCAGGATAAAACATGAATCAGATAAGAAGCACATACTTATCTACGGCCACTCTGTGGTAAGTCAATAATTCACTCTTCAGATTCATTTAATGGGCAGAAATCGACCATTTTAAACCTGCCTCTACACTAAAAGAGCTGGCAAGCAACTACAAATTGTTCTTTGTACTTTATAAACAAACATTTAAAATATATTCTCACCCACGTTTTCCAGGGATTTGGAAAAGCTGACCACTCCATAACGTGCCAGTTGGTGAAGGAACACTACAAGGACTACAAGGTTGAATGGAACGATGAGGGGTACTGAGAACCCCAACCACTCTTTCATAATTTTCACCAAGTGCTAACAACCCTCTCCCACTTCAATTGCCAGCAAAATGTTTGAAACAACAACGTGTTTATTTCTGGTCAAGCGATAAAATTTCGTCATCGACACAAACTACAAGCTTTTTGTAGAAATTAAAAATACAAGTCACGATTGGACAGCTAAATTCGAAGGTCCGAAATTAAGATGTGGCAGATTAAGGCAGGCCCTGAAATTGCATTTCACATTGAGGAGGACCGCAGCCTCTGATGATTCACGCTCGCAGCTCTTATCAATGAAAGCGATAAGGCCGACTGGCTAAAAGCATTTAGGACGAACACGAGACACGAAATTCTTCGATTAGGGAAATCGGAAAACCTCACAGAAGCGACGGAAGGGAAATAATGAAAAGCAGACGAAGAGGTTATGGCACGACACGAAGAGCAAGAGAACTTTGCAAGGTGACCTCTGAAAAATAAGAGCCGACGACGACCATTTTGCGTCGAACGGGATCAGCGAGGAGTGAGTCGTCGTCGAGGTCCTGCAATTAAAATGTGGAATCTTTTTGAAGGAATAATTGAAAGTGAAAGCAATTTTCAGACAAAGACGGCAAAGTCAAAGTTGGATGAAACACGAAATTAAAAAAAAAACAAACAAATAAACTTTGAAATCTGAAAAATATCAAAAGCTTCAGGCTACACTCCTTATGCAAGCCGACGATTTGGTTCTAGTTACAGAGAGTTATTTATTGTTCAAATTACGAAATATCTCCAGGGAAAAGTCAATTCAAATGAATGACGGCGACGATGACGACGACAGTTGACCCTCGAGTTCTTAGGGGGCAGTGGTCGGGATCTTCTTGGGGTGTCTGATCCTGTTGACAAGGAGGACGCAGTTGCTCAATCTGCCTCCCCTCTTGAGTGGTTCGACCATGTGAATGGCCACCCTAGGGTAGTCTATCTTGTTGGTGTACACCTACGTGAGAAAAATTAAACGCTTGACCGTAATGAGGATCTAAAATTGCATGATGTTGTTAAGGACACGTTATGATAAATAGGGAGTTGTTAAGTTCACAGACGTTAATAATAGACGAATTATTTTCTTTTCAACAGCAGCCTCTCTCCTTATTCGGTATTAGCTGTTTGTCAAACTTAGGACAACATTTTTAGAAAACTTAAAGGTCTATATGGGAAGCAAGACTCTCTTAAAAAATAATGACCCATAACAAGGAGATCCTATTGGTCTATACACTGCCTGGAATAACTCTAAATAATTAAAATAGTTAAAATAATAATAATTCTAGATACATAAACAGACAGAACTCCTTTCAAATCTTGTCCTCAATAACTTATTATAGAAAATATTTATAATATTATAAAATTACTATATTAATTATAAATTATAAAATTTATAGTAATACTAACGAGGGTGTTGAGGATAATTCGATAGTGCAAAGAAATTGAATAAAGTCATGCTTGACCCACGACAACATAACTTTAAGGCAAAAAACTAGAACCTCACTTTAAGGTCCAGTCGCACGCTCACAAAACACATAATTATAACTTGAAACGAGAGCAATAAGCATCCTAATGCCTTTGTCAACAGAATGATCCAGCACATTTCCAACTTCCATCCACACATCCATCCATCTGCACATCCATCCATCCACACGAACCATGGATCCATTGGGTATCTGTTCGCTGGAGAGATGCAAGAGTACGTTGTTTGCGTAGATGACGTTGGCCGCTTCGTCCTCTTCAACGGTGATGTACTTGTATCCGACCGCTCCAGAGTTCTTGATCTCCTGGAAGTTAAAAATTAATTAACGACTTACCGAAGGAGTAGGATAAGTCATTAGTGGTTAGACTTCAGATAATCTCTAGTCATCATTATCTAGCAACTGGTAGAAATGTACTGTGCAGTTGCAAATTCACCTTCTACTTGAGAGATTCATTGTTTGTTAATGTTAACTATTATAAAGTTTTATGAACTCCAACATCATTCAGGACTTGCAATTATTATTACTCCATTATAAGATCATTTTAAGCTGATAATAAGAATATTTCTTAAACAAAAAAGTGATCTTAATCTCCAAAGATGCACTGCATCCATTGCAACAAACTGCACTCGTTGACTTGATCCAGAAATCCAGTGATGAATATTACAAAAATCTCCTTAAAGTTGATCAATATTTTCTCTGCCTTTGCTCAATCTGAACAATAAATGGGACACTCTTCTTCTGCAGAATGATATTATTGTGGGCAGCCATGTCTTTTTGATTAGGATACTATTCTATTTTGTCAGTAATTCATTGATGCTGTCAACAACACTTATCGCAGCTTGTCTCAAACTAAAATTCAATCTGTTGGTTCTTGGACTTTCAGTAACATTGTAGGTCAACTATCTGTTAGGAATACATACTTTGGCTGATTTGGACATCTAGTTACTCATATGTTGTGTGATGACATATGCAATAATCATTATCAAAACATTATCAATGCATTGTCAACACAACAACCTTTAAATTCTTTCTATCTGGCAATATTACTGAGGCATTTAAACACCCTTCAGTAGCCTAAGTGCTGCATCAATGATTTCAATGATTGTTCAATTGCTAGCAGTTAGTACAAGTGATTAAAGTCAATTAACTTCTTGGAAGTAATTGCCAAATAATTTCTACAACTGATAATCAAGCATCAATATGAATTATGATTTTAATTATTATAATAATCATCATCATCACAGTCATGGACCTTAGCATAACCACATCTTCATCTTAAAATTCCTAAATCGGCATGCAACAGGTTATCTGTATAAACCACATTCTTATGATATTAGTGGCATCAATAGTAACTTGTAGACACAACAGTATCAATGGTAACTTGTAGCATTCAAAAACACCAAAGATTGCAACACTAGACACTACATTACGTCTGGCAATTGTAGCAGACGCAAAGTCACTTGAATGTAAATATAAAACCAAGAAATAACTTGTAGTACTTGTGCAGTTAAGCACTGTTGTTCTAGTGGCCTAAAAAGTTTCAAACAAACCGGAGGAGCAAATTATTGAGCAAAGCAACCACATCGCAGTGCATGAAGGCAAAAAAAACAGAATAATTAAAAGAATTATAATATATAATTATAATATCACAGAATAATTAAAAGAATAAATTTGTACATTTAAAAAAAACCATCTTGTGCATCTTACAGATAAAATCAACAGTTTATCAACAAATTGCAAGGAAATTCATAGGAAATAAATTCAAATGAAGCCAAATATCAAAACAGCTAAAGACACAAAGAAGCAATAGGATGCAATGAACATACACTGAATGTGTGATGCCCAGATAATTAATTATCACGTAACTAAATCATCTTAACCTCATAAACAACAATTTTACGAAATAAAAACAAAGTAATAGCCTAAAAATCAACTTTAAAAAGTAAATAAGGATTTTAAATATTTAAAAATTAGATTTTTTTTTCTATATATAATCCTAAACCAACTTGGAATGTGGCCTGTGCAGCCTTGCTCTTTCCAACAGTCATGACCTCAGGACCAGCCATACTGATGTAATCCTTGAGGTGAATGGCAGGTGGGTAGACCCTGACCACCGTGGTTGAATATTCAGGGAAAGCCTTGGCAACTGCCTGTGCCCCCAGCATGTTAGTCCTGGTTGAGAGACCCACGAAGATTTCTCTGCCTGTTAGGATTTATTCTAAATGTTTTAAATGTTTCTAAATCAATATGGCTTCATTTTTGTTGTGTTCACATTGTCAAGTGGCGATCTGTATGTGACAATATAATTACTACACTTTCTGGTGCATGGCAATTAGTTTTTAAGAAGTGGATGTAAATTGTCTAGATTATGAAGAGAAAGTGCATTAGCAAGAAAAATTCGTGGGATGTTTTTTAATTTCCACTCTAAAAGTAAATGATTAATAATAATAATAATATTTCAGAGAACATGTTGTACCAACTTCCTGCTATTTGGATGTTAACCCCTATTAACTGAAAATGTTTCTAAATGTCTAGTATTTTTAAAAATAATTTCAACGACTTGAATTCATCTTCACCTGTGAAGAGAACATCGCCTCCTTCTACCAAAGCCTTCTCCGTGTCAACCTCGACAATCTTCAGACCGATTTCCTTGCGGAGAACTTGCCTCACAACGGCCAACTAGAACAAAAATAAGTCCAAAACTCACTGGGCACTCCAATCCAAGATGCACAAAATACAAATTTGGAATACGTTCAATAAATAATAGAAGGACGAAACCACCTCTCCCTGTCTTGAAGGCTTGTTGGGGAGTGAAGGTGGATTGCAAATGAGAGCAGTTCCGTTTATGACGACTGCGATGTCATCGACAAACAAACCGTCGGGTTGTCTCTCGTCACATGGCAATTCGATGACGTCCACACCAATTCTTCTGAGGGCATCGACCAATTCTTCATGCTCCCTCCTGGCTCTCTCTATATCGATGGCCAACTTCGGATCGACCAAATCGTAGGACGAAGTTTCGGCAAACGAGTTGGCGACTCGAGATACCAGTGCGAAGTTATATTTGAAACAAACGCTTTCGTTATTCATGTTTAATGCTATTCCAAGGTAACGAGACAAATTTTCTCGAAAGCTCAAAGCGAACTGCTGGCCTGTGGGACAACAAACAACTTTACAATTCTAAATGCCGGTGTCTGGTTCCAGCTATCGAACGAACTTGGTACCGGCGAAGCTAGCAAACTTTTGAATTGATAAGTTCTTAATTACTAAATCTTTAAAAAAAAAATAAGTAATCTTACAAATGAGCGTTTAGTAGTTTGTAAATCAACCGCCCAGCTACTAATTTTTGAGTAAGAAACTGATGAAGAGATCACGTTCCGATAAACAGGATGTTGGCTCAACCTAACACTTAAGCCGCTGAACAATTATCGCTGGCAATTTGAATATGCTAATAGAGTGATTGATACTCTGGAATCTTGCTCTCTCTCAATCTTGAGTGAAGATTTTCAAACTTAAGATCAATGAACGGCAACTTATTTAAACTTTCACCTGACTTTCACGCAATATTTTAAAACCAAAATTACTTAAAAGTTTAATATAGCGTAGTATGATCTAGTTTGTAAGATTTGTTTAAAAAAAAAACCTAATTTGAAGGACTTGAGATGACTTAACCTGAGCGATTATCGGCTGACTGCGCAATATGAGTTCCAGATCTGTTAGTCATCAGAGATTTGTTCAATGGCTGGCTCACACACATTCATTTCGTTCCATTCACGGATTTATTCCAGGAACAGATAATTGCTCTGCACACTCACGAGTTTCCCGATAAAATACAACGATAAATAAACATAAAAATGTTGAAATTAAATGCTAATGTTACATAAAGATTCTAATCACAGTGCCAGTCGAAACAAAGATCTTGAACTGATTACAAATCACCCTGCCGTCTAGTTGGTCTTGCCCGCTAGAACAAGTTCTAAACTCGCCCATTTCGTCATCATCATTATTTTTGTTATCATCACCATAATCATGTCTGTCCAATCTATCCATAAGCTGTACATACCAGACCTCGATTAAACATTCACAGAGTTTCGCAAAGTAAATCTCGAAAGAACACTTTGCCACTTTGGTGAAAGTAAAGTAAAGATATGCAAACAACTTCAGCAAAATTAATTATCTTGAATGTTGCCTGTGATTGAGATTATTGGCAATAAACACATCAGTGCCACTGATTGCAATCTGCAAGTTGCGACTTAATTACAATCAATTAGATGTAATTTCGTGAGTAATTGGATATTTCGATTAACGATGTTCGCTAAAGGAATGTTTTCCACGAAACAGTTGAACTCATAAACCTGAATGATTTTAATCCATGTTAACCCTAAACCCGACACTGACGGACAGTTGGGGGATAATAGAAAACCACTTAATTAAGAATAATTATAATTTTTATAATTGACAACATATTTGAATATTTTTTTATTAACATTCCAATATAATTAGTTTTATTTCTATACTTTTAAAATTTTATATCATTACCATTTTTCAATAATTCCCGTCTAAACCTTAAATATTGTTCATCAAACTTTTACTCAGTCTCTACCCAACTCCCGCCCACCCTCAGCCAGCCCTCACTCATATTTAAAATAAAAAAATTTTAGCGCTGTTTTGAAAGTTTCACCAGATGGGACTAACATCAAGGAATTAGTGTCACCACTAAAAATTCTTTTTTCCAAGATACAAAAGCATTTTGCAGAAACAGTGTTAATGTTATTTTAATATCAGCTAATAAATTAACTAGAGGCAGGAATTAACTACTAATTAATTAATTTTCCTGCTTAATAAAACAGAAGTTGTTTGTGTAAATCCTTCCAACAACAAGCTTTACAGTGTAAAGTTTACACTTTTGTAACCTGGCATGACTGCCCATAATTGTTACAAGCATAATCCACATGAACGTAAGCCTTGTCAACCCAGTTTAATCTTTCCAGTCTCAACCTGAGTAGCTCCCCAATGTCATGTGATTCTTTGAGTCCCAAGTCATGGGGTAAAATGATGTCCACCTCCACCACATAACCCTCACCTGAGTGGTAATAAGCCCTTAGGTCATCGATGTATCTGATTAAATAAAAATTAATTTTAATGTTCGATTTTGATGTAGTAATAAATTTGATAAATAAATAAATAAATTGATACCTATTTAATAAATAACTATTTATATTTATTAATTGTTTCTTTGAAATATTTAAAAAAAAATGATTTTTGACCTGATTTCAGGATGGTGACCCAAAATAAACCATGTGAGAGCATTGAGGAGTTCCTTATTGGCCGTCAGACCTGTTATGACCCTGATTTGTTCTGCATTGAAAATTATCATCCATTAATTGTTCCATAATTATTATAATTTAATTATTACATGTTAATTTAAAATTGTAAATAATTTAACATTTAAAAAAATGTTACGCTTACAAATTCCTTTTCAATTTCAACAGTAATTGCGATGAATCAGCTCTTACCTGTAGCGGTGATTGACCAGGTGATAATGATGTAGAAAGCTATGGCCACAGCGCCAATAGGATCGATGTATTTGAAGACTTTGTAACCTTTTTATGGATTTAATAAGCTATTTCAATGTGAATTTATTTACAATATCAAGTACATTTATTACGTCCGATGGTTAAAGCTAAACTCTTAAGCTTTTATTAAAAATAAATATTGTGGGTAAATTATGAATATTTAAATTTCTTAAATTGTAAATTATACAATGCTGTGCAATAAATCATAAAAATCTTAAAAACCTAAAAATCCAAAAGCAAGAGCAATGCTGTTGGATACGACATCATTCCTGTGATCCTGGGCCAAAGCCCTTACGGTTGAGTTTGAAAATCTTCGGTAGGTCAAGAACAAGACCAACTTGATGACTAAAATGTTAAGTATTATTATAATGTTAATTATCATATAAATAAATACTTGGAAAATAAAGCATTTTTTGCTTATTTCGTTTTATTTTGGTACAACTGTGGACAATTAGTTTAAATTTCAATTAAATACTCCGACAAGTCCAGCCAACCTTAAAGTATCTTAAAGCCATTTAACACAAAATATTTCGCTTCAACAGCGTGTGAACATCACCACCACACCACCCTATCGAATACCCCTTTTGAGCAAAATACAAATACAAAGGAGGATACAAAGCCAAAGAGAAACAACCATCTCGCTAAGGTCTTATTTTTTTAAGAAATGAAGAATGTTTATCATAGAAAGCAGACAATTTTGTCATGGCAAAACAAGAAGTCAACCTGGAAATAATGAATGTGAATCGTGAAAATCGTGATTTAAATTTATCCGAACAAATATTAAAATATTTTTCGCGTCTGCATCATCGTAGGTAAACTTTTGAACTAAGTCGCCATCTAGCGATCACAAATAAAACCAAGTTCTAGTCCACGCGGTGTCCACAGAATCTCGCAACGTAGTTAAAACCACTTCAGCGGTCTTATTATTCTAATAATAAACAATTAATATTAAATTTGCTAACAGTTTAAAATCAAATAAAGAGCTTATTGATGTCACAACCCTATCGATCCCCTACCCCATAAAGTGAACCAACTCGGCCCCTGACGACATCAAGACCACAGCAGGCAAAGAAAGACTGACCCAGAGGCGCTTTGGGCACCATCCAAAAATACAATAGCAAAGATTCTGCAAAAGTAGGGACTTTTTATTTATTTAGGAATATCTAAGAAAATAAAATGCATTTTCAGTGGTGGCTTCTGATTTTACAGTCCATTTATTTATTTTTTTAAATTATCACCTGTGGAGTTTCTTGAAATTATCAAAATTATTTTATTTCGCTTACATTTTCGTTTGTTTTATTTTATTTACGAAATTTCTGTATTTAACCGCGTTTCGAGGTTAAACCTTCATTCTCGACTAAACCACCGAATTGCCGGGACAAATTAATCCACTTTTAAAATTAATTACTACTAAAAAAACTCCCTAAATTCAAAAAAAAAAAACAAACAGTGCCGTAAATCAAGCAACCAGTCCGTAGGTAACCATAACAACAGCAGATCAATAACGAGCACTGACCAATAGTGAAGCAGCAGATGAGAATGGTCGATAGGTCCATGACGGGGCCCTTCTGCCCTTCGGCACAGGGCTGAAAGATGGCGGTCCAGTTTTCCCTGGTGGTGCAGAACTGTTCGGTACCATTGAAGTAGTCATCCTGAAATTAAAATTAAATTAAATTAGATTTAAAATCGCAATCATTTAGCGCGGTGTCTTCTTTTTTTTCTATGAGTTTGTTAATAAGCGTGATTGTTTAATAAAATAATCTTATTATTATTATACCTTAGCACAATATAATTATTAAGATATGAGTGGGATCCAATAATGACGGAAAAAAAGTAAGAATGTTGGAAGTTTATGGAATTGATATATGGAAATGCCCAATGACGAAAGCATACGTAATGTCACAGTGTACCTATGTCATGACAATTTCTAATTTCTATTATAATGTGACGCCGCCACACTCACTAGGTGGCAGTTGAAGTCATAGTTGGCGTACTTAGCGATGGTTTCTATGGAGTTCACTGCTACCTGGAAACTAGCGAGACTCATTATTACCGCCAAGATTACGATGGAAACCGGTTCGAGACGAGCTCTGCCTGGAAATTAAAATTTAATCAAGAATATAATATTATAATTATACTATCAATTATTATTATAATATTATAATTTATTATAATATATAATTTATAATTTAATTAGTATAATAATTATTATTATTATAATAATTATAAAATCAATAATATAAATAATCATAATCGAGTCGGCAAAATGGATAATGGAATATTAATATAATATTACATGTAATATGAATATTCAACAAGTAATAATATAATTATTATCCCACGAATATTTAAATAATAAGATAATATTGAGAACATACTGTATTCTCTTCTGTCGTCGTGAGTAATTACGATATACAGATCAAGTAATATCCATAACTACAACGACCACAACAACCACAACTGCACTGTACACTCCAACAACAAACAACTATAACAACAACCATACTATATACAAATAGCCCCCTCCCTCATTATCCCCCCCCCCCAGTTCCACCCACACACCTCTTGGGTAGACGGTCTGATCGGCATTCTTGATGGCCCTGTTGCTGAACCACAACAAGATGCCCGAAACGAGGTCGACAGCCGAGTCCAGGACAGAAGAAAGAACAGACAAAGACCCGGAAGAGATCGCTGCAACGACTTTGCCGCAGAAGAGAAACTGTGGGAGGTCAATTGATGGAAATTGGTAAAGTACTTGCGAGTTGAATGTCAGTAGTGACTAGAATGGAGTCATAGCTGATTCTCATAAATTATAATCACCGTTTTGTGTATCACGTAATTAATTATAGGTAAATTATAATAATTATTAAATTAAATTATAATAATTATTAAATTAAATTATATTATTTATTATATTAATATTGATCGCATATATTATGATAATTATTCTTCATAATGGAGAATTTAAGCGAGTTTTTAATGCGACTTAAATTGGTGAAATGATTGTGAGTCGAAGGTCATGTGATTAGAATTTAGAACTTTATATTGTAAGACCAATACAAATTGTAATAACTTATATTTGAAGTGATATAATATAATTGAATTAAATCATTTACAATAACATTAGAATATTTAATTATTATATTTATTATGATAAATTATGATAAATAACGTAATAATAACTAATTATAATGGGTTCAAGTGAGTTTTTAATTAGACTGCCTTCCTGCATTCTATTTCAGTATGCCGCTCTTTAGATAGAGCCGTCGTTACATATTCAAGTAAATATAAATAATAATAATAATAATAATAACATAATAATAATAATAATTAGTTAATAATAGCATTAATCAGTTGTAGATAGGTTGTATCCATTGACCTGTCACTATACTTTTTCGGGTGTTAAAGTTCGGAGAAAACCGCTTTAACGAACGATGATGATGATGATTATGGTGATGATGATGATAATAATAATTATGATAAGTGTGAAAATAATTATGCTGATAATATTCGTTTGGTCGTCATAGTCGTGATGAATTTTGTGATTGCTATTATGATGATGATGATGATGATGATGCCACGATGACGACGATGGTGGTGATGATGATGACGACTATGGCGGTGGTGATGATTCTCACAAAGTTTATGACGAAAGTGATCTTGGCCATGAGCTGCGGTGAAGCGTGACATCCTTTTCCATCGTTCCCTCCATTTTCATCATTATCTCTCGATTCCTGCTCTAATTCCAGGATACTGTCCAACAGTTCGGACTGAGTCTTGTAGTAAAATCTTGTAGGAATTGGTGACATTTAATGTCATTTTATGTCTAATTATAAACAAATTTGAGTAGAATAACAAAGTAGCCTAATAATTAAATATTGCTAAATGTTATTTAAGGTCTAATAATAACAATATAATAGTTATTCTCATGATAACATTAGTAATGTCATTATTGAGAGCGGCAGTGAAAGTAAGACTACGCTAGCAACGTTGATGGTGATAGATGATAAACATAACTAATAAAATCGACAAAATAATTGTTTAGTTTAATAATTGTATACTATTGTTTACACAAAATTGTCAGTAATTTGGTTTAATTAAATTATTTTATTTCTAAGAAAATGTTAAAAAACCCTACGAAACCTCACCTCACTCTCTTAGACAACTGTTTCTTGACGTCATCCTTCGTCATATCCGGAATGCTTCCGGCGAGCTTTTTCAACCTTTCCACGTTCTCCAGTCTCTGATTTTTGTCTTGTGGAAAAATAAAGAGACGTCACGTGGTTTTTAAAACAGTTTTTTTATCTTTGCCATTCGAGCGATAATGGGCGCGATAAAAAATAGGAAGCACGAGTGCATTATCAAAGCAGGCTCATTGTCTGAGACTTTGACTTCGTGAACGCATTCGTCTCCGAACGTTTATCTTGTAAATGAAATGATAAAAAAACATTGAAACACTTGTCTGATAATTGATGTGATAAGGAATACAATCTAATGGTTTGTCGGTCCGATTGTATATTTCTTAATACTTTGTTGTTGTCTTTTAGAGCGAAATGATTATTCATACCTGGATTTATTTTTAGCTCCGCTTCGTCAACTTCTTCGCAGAAGTTTTGCTGGTCAACGAGTGGAGACATCTTCTCGTCAAGCTTCCATGAATAATTATTCAGTTGCATTGATTATTAATATTAATGATGATGCAATAATAATAATAATGACGCAATAACAATAATAATGATGCAATAATAATAATAATGTTAACAATCACCAGGATAATAATTCTCAATAATAACAACAACACTTAACAGCATTTACAATAAATATTCACATCATATTTGTCTTTATTCCATAGTTGCCACTCATCCAACTCATCATAGAGAAGAAAACTATATACAAACAAACGATTAACCATAACAAACAAATTAATTATAATTAATTAGCTAATTAGTTAAAGGCGGAATTGAAATTCACTTTTGGGAGTCTTTTGAAATCTTTTTCATGCAACAATTTCCTTCCAACTTTCAAGCTAATGTGCTTCCAAAACGTTTGAATGATAAAATATTCTTAAATCCAAGTATGGGGACTAAAAGGAAATAATTTAGTCAAATATTTATTACAAAGAAATGCAAATTAATGAATTAGACCAAAAATAGAAAAAAAAATAACAAGACAGATCAAAGCTGTCTGAAAGGACATGGCTTGTCATAAATATTTTAGTTCCGTCAAACCACAATAAATTAACATTTACTTTAAGTTTACAATAAGTCGTCATAACAAGCAAGTAAACCGTAAAAGATTTCTATTCTCCCAGCTTATTTATACAGACTTTGTTCATAAATCCTCTTCCGACTTGGTTCATGCTAGCAGCGTTTTGATTATACCGGTCCTGATTAGATTAACTTGCCCAAAGTTTAAGGCGATGTTGTTAAAACACAACACTAGCATTGCGTAGACTGATGTGCCTGTTGAATTTGTCATTTTGGTGACCAACAGCTACGCAAAAAAAGGGGGAGGGGGGGGGGACAACGGTCGTCCCATGGGACGATTTTCCATTCTTATCCTGGACAATGCTGAAATGGAGTTTTGCATTTCTTAACTTCAAATTTCCAACACCAGAAACTTGGACGGAAACGGTCATCGGTTAGGTAATGAATAAAGGCGGCCGTCTGACCGGAGTTGAACATCGACTTATTTATCAGACCCAAAACAACCACAAGAAAGAATATTAAAAATAATAATTATTATTATTAAAAATAATTATTGATACTCCTGCTTACGCGAGCTAACTAGGCCAGTGAGGAAGCAGTATGTCCAATAACTTGTCACATGATAAAGTTATTATGATTACGATTATTAAACATATTCGAATCAATAAATTTAAAAAGTGAATCAAGAATCACGTGAACTACAAACGTCACGGCCATTTCCTCTGCGGACGTTGAGATTATTCATGACTTGATTATTTCTTTCTCAAACGAATTCCTTACCAAATGAGTTTAATTTTAATTTTTTTTTTAATAATAGAAAAATAGGTTACTATCAATCAGTCCCAGAACTGATAAACCCTACATGGTAACTTTGATGGTTAGCCTGGGAAGTAATGTATATTATTTTACCACCTGCAAAACTTTGTGCAGATTAAAAATTAAAGCTCCAAAATGAGTGCAATTTTTAAAAAGTCAGTTTGCCTGTCTTAATGCTACTGGAACATTTAGACAGATTTGTCATCACTTTTAGTTGGCATTTAGCATTAAATAATCTAAAGATATTTTAAGAATCCACACATCTGTTTACACCATTGTTTCCCACTTTTCCACTAAAAATGCAATGGACGACTTGATTTTCAAGGATTCTCAACAGAAAAAAAAGGGTGATAAACATCACAATCTCCTGCTCCACGTTAAACAAAAAACAAATCAAATGAAAGCAAAGAACTGACAATGATAAGCGACCCAACAAAAAGAGTCGAAACTCTATGGAACACGATGGAAAAATGGATCCTTTGCAGTTCTCCGATCAACTCCCTCCAAACAAACTAAAAAACAACCTGAACAAATCTTCTAACAATATCTTTTCGAGTCCACAACAAACGGCACAGGCTTGGTTTCAAACTCAATGCCTTTGGACCATAAATAGAAGCCTCCTTCTTTGTCTAAAAAGATCGGACGAACTTCTGCTTCTAAGCAATCAAGTCAACGTCACTGAGAACAAGCCTTTGCAAGAGAAACCTACAAACATCATCAGAGTCATTGCTAGAACTACTAGTACTAGCAACAATAATAATAATAAAGCACAACTAATAATAATCTAAGGTTCAACGAGTACTCACGACAACGCCTCAAAGTTGCTCCTGAAAACAGAACGCCCCGAGAAGTTCTTTGAACACCAGACGAACAAACACCTCAACAAATGTTTAGCAGTCTTTACAGAACTTCCTGACTACGAGTGCGGCTCTAATTGCACTGAAGACATCGCAATCAACTCAGTCGCAATTACTGATCTTCCGAGCATCTCGCCAACAGTAAATTACTGCAAATCCGAGCGAGACGCGACCGAGTTGCGGGGGGTGTTCGGATCGATCGAACGAGAGAAAGAAAAACAAAAACAAAAATTTGCAACGATGACATGGAGATTGTAGCGGTAAAAGATCGTGGAAGAAGTCTGTAAAAAGTAGCAGCGATCGAGAGATGGAGAGAGAGAACGAGCCGAGAGGTCAGGAGTTCGAGACCCGCGACGGACGTCGACGGCTCGTGACGAACGACGAAGACGGATCAGGAACCGCGCTCGAGGACAAAGTTCTGAGTGAAGTCGTACTCGATGGTTGGAATGACTGCCTGCATGAACTTCAGGAATATCAGAAGATATCTGACAATTAAAGGAAAAAAAAATTTAAATAAAAAATTAAGTTGGAATAAACTTAAACCCTAACCACAAGATCAAATTATATCATAAATATATTTTCTAGATAATGATATTATTACTTCTAATAATGTCGTCATCTTCAATGTTGCATCTCTGATGTAACAACAACAACAACAACAATAAGAACAGTAACAGCAACAACTTCAAGAATAACAAAGCAATAATATTGTGAGTGATGATGATGATGATGATGACGACATAATTCCTTACAGGTGCACTCCGAGTTCCTTGCCTCCTTCTGCAACCGTTTCGATGATCTTCTTCATCACCTCTGCATGCCTGCATCAATCGATCGAAAGAAAAATTTATAAAATAAAAAAAGAACGATAACGACTCTCCGCAGCCTCATTCCAAAATATCACGATCGTCCATCCGACCGTCCGCCTGTCGGGTATAAGCCGGTGCACGCTCGCAAGGAACCCTCGCATCCTTTGCTCACCTGCACGGATGGACGGAAGCTACGGGGACGTTGGTGGAGAGGTTCGGGTGGTTCTCCATTGTGACGCTCTTGTGTGCGTGGTCCTCGCTTATGTCCTCGTACATCTCCGTCACATTGAGAGGCTGGCGTTTCTGGCAAAACAGAGATAATTATGACAATCGAGGGTAATTATGTATACTGCTCAGACATAATTAAAACTAATTTATTATTTCAATTTAAATATAAACCTTTTTGCCAAAAATTGTTTATTTTTAAATAGTTATTTGTTTATTTATTTTTGGAAGACAGCTTCTAATTTCTGAACATCTTATTTCTAAGCATCCCATTATCTGATCCTATCCATTTCCGTCCTTCATCTCCTCCTCCTCCTTCTTAATCACCGAGCAGACGACTCTGGCGAGACCACCCACCTCGTTGTAACCTAGCAACCAGAGCCTCGGCGTCTGGTAATACTTGTCATAGGTGATGTGAAGGTCGTAAGTCCTCGTGTGGATGATGTCTGGCTGCTCGTCTGCACAGGCCGAGGGCTCGACTTGTGCCACCTGGTGAGATAATTAATAATGCATAGATGATGCCATAACTCATGTTATAACATAATTATAATGTGTCAACTTGGGCCACATGATAAAATAATTAAATATGTATATTATGATATCGCATCATCATCATCATCTATCAGAATCATCATCATCATCATCATCATCTATCAGAATCATCATCATCAGAATCATGTGTTCTGCTTAAGCAGCTGTACTATCAAAACCACCTTAAAACCGACTCAAACCCAAATACAGTCGTTTCAGATTCACTCACGCATTCATCGACTTCTTCCAGTTTTCCACTGCTGATGAAAGCTTCCATGTCCTCGGCTTCTTCTTCGTCCTCCTCTTCGTAATCGAGGTTACCAACGGCAGTGGTGGTCTTCCTGTCCATGTCGCAAGATGCCTGATTTGGAAAATGAAAACATGAATGTTTACGAAAGCATCCTCGTAACAATCTGCCGAAATGGAGATCTAGATGGATCTGGAGATCATGAATTCATGCAAACTGATTTCAGTCCAAAATTAGTTAATCATAACAAGCCGGCACTAAAATGCTAATAACATTTTGTAGGGTTTTTTTTTTATCAATGGCACAAGTGGTTTTGGCCTTCTGATAGCTTTGTACATAAACAATCGAATGGAATGCTAGAATTTTTATCTTATTAATTAAAAGTTATTAGTTAATAACTTATTCGTAAATAATCAACAATCCAAGCCATGTGATAACAACAACACAAACAACATTTATAATAATTAGCACTTGTTAACCTTGTCGTCCATCCTCAAGTCTGACATTGCAGAGCTGACTTCAGCTGTTTCTATGTGAGGGGTAAGAACGAATAACCAATGATAGACTTACATACAAATTAATAATAAATTAACATAATAAATAATAAAATCAAATTAATAAAATTAGTCATTTCTAGCTGGCAAATCAAATCACTGGTTATGTCCTGAGAATAAATTTATAAATTTCATGCAACAAGTTTAAACGACTAGTGCCACTTGACATTGCACCGAGTGCACTCACTCGAGAAGTGATGCGTGTCCACCCATCCAGATCCAGTCTCATCAACTTCAATCAACTTTTCAAGGTCATCCGTGTGGGTGTCGACCTCTTTGACCCTCTTGTAGCAGGGCACTAGAAACGCACGGATGGATGGCATCATAACTTCATTGTAATGAATTCAACTCGAGCCATATGGTGAAATAATTAAATAAGCATATTATGATATCGATGTAACAATACAAATGACACTTATAACTAATTTAATGCACTAAATACAACAACAGTATGCTTTCAGGGCACTAAATACAACAACTTGTTTTTAAAACTCATTCAAATTCTGGAGGTGAAGTGAAAGTAGAGCCAACCAAAAGTTTAAAAAGTTTGATTTTCATGTCAATTAAAATCATAAAATCAACAAGACATAAACAAAAAGTCATTAAAAATTCAAAAATGGGCATTAACCATTCTTAGTCACCAGAAATTGTTTGTTTGGAGGCAGGAATTCCCTGATCTTCGACTCATCTCCCTTGTCCCAGTGCCAAGTTGGACAGAGGTGAACGAGATGGTCACCAGCTGCCACAAACTGGAATGGATTGGCACAAAGATGGTTAAAATCCCAAAAATACCGATAATTAACATTCTTGTCATGTAATTTAGGTAATTAATTAACGAGTGTGAATTAAACTATCTTATTGAAGTAATAATAAATTAATGCTCATGAATCCTCAGAAAATGCTCAGACAAGCAATTGCTTGCACCCTATTTATGCATTTCAGAAAGTTTACATAAAGTTTTATTCCCCAGCAATAAGATGTCTTAAATTCCAAAAGAGTGGTGATAGAAAATTCCAATACCTCTTCTGGTGTCAAAACTCCAGTCTCTCTGAATTTGGATTCCTAAATTCAAATTAAATGAGACTATTTAGCACAATTCAAGCGACCGTTCTCATTCATAATAGTTTTATTATTTGTATAAACAGGCAAAACATCGAGAATTATTTCAATTTAAAAGTCTTCTAGTAGTGATAAATTTTTCTTTTCAAATAATCAACGCCTCATCGTTCAAACCGATAGCAAAAACGTCCAGTAATGCTAAATGTTTTAGTCTAAACCCATTTAGCAACAACTGGTGAATCAGCAGAAATGCTCAAGAATTTTATCCTCGCTTATTGCAATAATTAACCCCGTCAACATACAAATTTTAAATGATAATACTTTCAAAATGGGAGTGAGATGTTGAGCCACTTCAACAAATCTTTGCGTAAAGAACTGTTTAACAGGCTCCATAGTTCATCAGCTGCTGAATAATCACACGACACTACACTGCCGGAACTCCAGCCTCTCCCTACTGCGCTTTATAAAATTGAAATCGATAAAAAATCTAATTATGATGGAATCAATCGTTTATGCTAATTCCATGACTAGGCAAACATTTTAATTTATTCATTTATTTTATTGCGGGCAATTTCATTGCAAATACTAAAATATTCCGTTTAATGCTACAAATTCATTCCCTTTTAAAGAAGTTATTATTAATTCCAATAACTTAAATTTTTGTTTCATTTGTCTAAACTGGTATAACTGGGTTTTTTCTCAAAAAAAATATCAATTTCCATTATTAATGGATTACAATCATCCAATCCCCAAACTCTCATAAAACATTAATATAGAGACCATTGGATTTATTGGGTTTATATAATAAGAATGTAGTAAGATAAGATTATGGATCATAAGATAAAACACATTTAATATCACGGCAGTCATGACTTGAGAACATAATTGAATAATGCCATCAAAAGAATGATTTCACAGCGCATAGTTCTGAGTGAAATCGTACTCGATAGTCGGAATGACTGTCTGCATAAACTTGAGGAATATCAGAAGATACCTGGCAAAGATAAATTATCAATTAATAAAGTTTCATCCCGAACAAATATCTTTTAAGCAATAGGCGTTAAAGATAATTTGATATGGCTTAAATAACTTAAGATGAAGAGTATTATAATATGACTGAAGTTAATTAAAAACACGGTTATGCTGAAATCGCCCTGAAATCAAAAGGTCAACTGACATATGGACACCAAGTTCTCCACCCTGTTTGTCTGCTTCGTTTATGACCATTTTCATGACATCAGCTTGTCTGAAAGTGATAAATTAAGATAAGATATTTTATTATATATAATTAAAATTATTATTTTCAATATATAACTCAAAATGCATTACGTCGTCGGACTCACCTGCACGGATGAACGGATGCCACGAGGGACAGATCCGAGGGAAGATGGGGATGGGTTTCCATGGTTACACTCCTGTGGGCATGTTCTTCGCTAACATCTTCGAAGATCTCAGTTATGCTGAGCGGCTGACGGTTCTGATGGAAGAAGTTAATCATCGTTAACAATAATAATAATAATGATAATAATAGTAATAGTATTAATACTGGTGTGATAATATAGCTTCCACTGCATAAACAAATATTACTTATCATTTTTAACTATAAAAATAATAAGAGTATAATATAAGCACGTGCAAAACATGAATGTAGTTATGTAATAATAGTAATAGTAATAATAATAATGTTTGAATAAATAATAGTAATAATAATAATAATAAATTAATTACTAGACACATACCTCGCTATAGCCAATAAGCCATAGTCTCGGTGTCCTGTAATAATTGTCGTACGTGATGTGAAGGTCATAGGTACGTGTGAGGATGATCCGTGCTTCAAGCTGTATAATACGACAAACCTCTCATTAATATTAACAAGCAAATATTTAATTTGTTTATATATTATATAACATATTATGGTTACAAATTATGATAACGAAACTACGTAAAGCATCAGTGAAAGTAAGACAGATAAGTTTGACACTCACGTCGTCGTCATCCTCTATTTGTCCGCTATTTATAAAACTCTCCATGTCTTCAGTTTCTTCGCAATCGCCGCTCTCTGAATCTAAATATCATGAATATTAAACTTTTCACTTAATGTAGACATTATTCAACGTCAATGTGATGTTATTACACGGCTAGCATTTAAGTTCGTAACATTTCAATAACAGAATGTAGCGCTCGTTTATCTGGCAACTCTTTAAATCAGGCCAATTATTGAAACTTAGCATAGATTATTCGCTAGCAATTAGATCATTTGAAATGGTTAGAGAAATCCTATGAAACTTGTGATTCTTTCAGAAATATAACTCTAACAAAGTCTGAGCTACTGACTTATGTTGGCAGTGACGACCCATTCTGACCCTCCACTTATTGAGATCTCTTCCTCTCCACGTTCAAACTGCTGGAAGACCTCCTTTACTCTCATTAGACTGGGCACTGAAATATAAAAAAAAAACGGTGACGCCTCCATATCTATGTTGTCGCAATTGTTTTGATTAAAAGTGAAACGGATAATAACCGTTCTTGGTGACGAGATATTGCTTCTTTGGTGGCAAATAATCCTTCATTTTTGTGCCATCACCTCTTTTCCAGTGCCAGGTAGGGCAGATGAGAACCAGGTGATCACCAGCGGCCACAAACTAAACGACATTGATTAAAATGCATATAAACGACAAATCGATAATAATATTTAATTAACACCTAATTTTTAAGAATTTGTTTTTTCGTTAGAATTTTAAGTTATCGATAAGGTAACGATGAGACTAATACAAGGTCGGAGTCTTAAAAGCCATTCAATACCTCTTCTGGTGTCAGCATTCCTGTCTCTTTGAACGTTGAAGTCTAAATTTTAAAAACAAAATTGAACAGTAAGGTCCGTCCTATCCGGAGTTTATTTCAATAAGTCTATATTTTATTATATTGTTTGATTAAGATTTGATTCTAAAAAAGCTTTCAATGGATCTTTCAACGTGGTCGAGGTTTCCATCATTAAGTATTGAAAAAATGTAATACATCAATTTCAAGAATATTAATACATATTTAGCATCCCCTCTGACTTTAATTGCGTAAGTGGAATTATTAATTAGGCTGCGTTAAGGTTAGTTTAAGTTACCTTTAAAGTAGGAGTTAAGTACTGGGCCACATCGACGCATCTTTGTGTAACGTAATTCAGAATGTACTCCATGTTCCAATATTTTCTGGATGGCTCGTTAATATAAAATGGTGATTGACTGTTGATCTTTTGTCAATTCTTCTAGAATCTATTTGTTGTAACTTCCTTTTTATATATTATCGTTCCGCGCGAAGGTTATCAAAAATCATGAATTTTATTTATCATAGGTAATATAAGTAGTTTCAGATAATATTTAAAAAACTAAACGAAGTAATAAATTAGGTTTTTATAAATTAAACCAAATATTCGCTTGAACTCTCAATGTTTGAATTTCTTCTAAGGAAATTGTCAATTCCAATTTATACCATTAATTATATTTCATTTCAGTCATGGTGAAGTTAAATAAAATTGCAAATAAATGACCAATTAAGGAGCAATTTGAAACTAATTAATTTGTGAATTTTTGGCCCGTGGGGTTGAAAATGGAAAATTAAGAAAAACCAGAATTTTTAACTTGAACCATTTTCACCATTCACCTTAACAATGTAGTAGGTAAACTCAAAAATCATTTTTCACGATTGCAGGTTTTCACAAAAAGGAACTGGTGATTGAATACCTCTTCACTTTTAATTCACAATAGCAAAGTTTTAAACGAGCGAGCTAGCCGATCAGAGATATCACATGATAAGGGGATGAGTGCTAGTCTATATTAAGACTGCTAATTAGAAAGGTTATAAATGTGTGTTTCACCTCATTATGTAGGATCGTGATTTATCTGTCTAAATTGGAAGCTTATCAACATCAGAGATGGATCTGTTGTGGACAGTAAAGCTTTTTTCTTTGCTATGCTTTTTCAACGTACCTTCCTCGGAGAGTATTGGTGACCCAAGCACTAATCCAGATTATACCAATTTTCCGTTTTGGGATCACAATTTGCCTATAGAAGAAAGGCTTGATGACCTACTGAAGCGTCTAACTCTTAAAGAAATGGTTGATCAAATGGCAAACGGTGGCGGATATCCTGACAAACCCGCTCCGCCCATAGAAAGACTGGGGATACCTCCTTATAATTTTGACACAGAATGCCTTAGAGGTGTAGCAACAATGAATTCAACATCATTCCCTATGCCCATAGGACTGGCAGCTACTTTCAGGTATTTTTAACGATTTAAATGATTAATTTTAGTGTGAATTGAATTAATCCTTAACTCGTATTTTGGCAAACATATCAAATATATTTTTTAGGGTATGGTTATTTTGTTAGATATTGCTATTTATTAGATAAATTATTTTCACCATCTGAATGAATTTATAAAATGAACTGTATTTAGTCCAGATATCCTGTATGATGTTGCTTCTGCTATTTCCACTGAGGCGAGGGGGATATTCAATAATGCCTCTTCTATGGGGGACTATGGTAACATGAAAGGTTGGTCAATCTACTTTTTTTAAGGTGTTTATATACTCAGAAAAGGTATTACTAAGTCACTCAAACAATAATTTCAAAGTAGTATTATTAATTATATCCAGGGTTGAACTGCTTTGCTCCATGCATAAACCTCATCCATCATCCGATGTGGGGCAGAATCCAAGAAGTATTCGGGGAGGACCCGTTTCTGATCGGTCAACTCACCGCTTCCTACGTCAGGGGACTCCAAGGAAAGCACGAAAAGTACGTCAGGGTCGTTGCCGGCTGCAAGCACGCGTTGGTTCATTCCGGACCCGAGAACATTCCTATCTCTCGATTCCTCTTCGATGCCAAGGTCGGGAGTTTGGTATAACGTCTGGGATCCACTTATCAACAGCTAAGCCACCGCAGAGATATGAAAGCTTGATCAATAGCTAGAAGTAGTATTGTTAACTTAATAGCAATAATTTAATTTAATTTGAGCTTAATTTGAACTTTAAGAACTGTGGCTCTTTAATTATATAAACTAGAAAGTATTTTTCTTTTTGTTTCTGTTTAAAGGCTGGAATAAAATTGGTTTAAATTGATTCTTTTAATAAGGTTAATTTGAGAGACCTCAGACTTACATATCTGCCTCATTTCAAAGCATGTGTTGAAGCTGGAGCACTCAATCTCATGTGCAGTTACAACAGGTCATTGATTATTATTTTATTTACTTAATTTTATATAATTAAAAAGTGAAAGTAAATCAGAATTAAATTGATCAATTAGTGCTATAAATTATGAATATTAAAGAATAATTGTGGTTTAATTGAAATTTATTAGCATCAATGGCATCCCTGCTTGTGCCTACAAGACGTTATTGACCGATCTGTTCAGAGGAGAATATAATTTCAAGGGTTTCATAGTCAGCGACATGGGTGCCATCGAAAACATAGCCACGGGACACAAGTATGCCCCGACCTTTCTCGAGGCAGCCGCGTTGGCTGCCAATGCAGGAGTGGACCTCGAACTTCACGACAGGCTAGACACGGCTTATTCCCTTCTGGAAGAGGCAGTTCAGAAGGGTTTGGTGACCTATGCAACCATCTACAACAGGACGAGATCTCTCTTCTATGCCCGCATGAAGCTGGGTCGGTCCACTTATTTCCCATCTGATTCTGAATCTCTCGAATCCAACTTCACGCATTCGATCGATGGATACAATCGATTGAAATGCCAAGTTTTTCTTTTTTTTTTATAGGACTGTTTGATCCTCCGGCATTGAATCCATACACAGAAATCAAGGCATCTTCTGTTGTTCAGAGCCCTTACCACAGACGACTCGCTGTAGAAGTTGCTACAAAGTCCTTTGTCATGTTGAAGAACATTGGTCAAAGATTACCATTGTTGGAGGGAGCAGTTAAAAAGATGGCTGTCAGTTAAATGGGATTTTAATTAATTAATTTACTTTATCTTTGCTCAAACACTGATTGTTATTGAAAAATAAAATCTAATTATCATAATATGGCATTAACATGTTCAATCAGATCATTGGTCCGATGGCTGATAATTTGGAGCAGTTATTTGGAGGTTACACCCCACACATTGATCCAAACTTTTCATCAACTCCTTATGGGGGACTTAAAGATGCTGCTCAGACCACTGTACTTGTTCCTGGTTGTGACTCAAACAAATGTGTCAATTATGACTCCAGTGCTGTTGTCAATGCCACCCACGAAGCTGATGTGGTCATTGTTTGCCTTGGAACTGGTATTATTAACTAATATTCATTGTTATAAATTACTATTATTTTAGATAGGGTTAATTTATAAAGTTTTGTTAATAATTCATTTATAATTAAACTGTTTTGCGTTTCAACAATAATAATAACATCACTAAACCACTTTCCCTGCTACCTCAAGGTCAAGCAATTGAAGGTGAAGACAAAGACAGGCCTTCAATGGATCTTCCAGGCCACCAAAACCAACTTCTCCAAGATGTTGTTAGCCACAGTAATGAAACTTAAATGATCCTAATTGGAAGTCATACTTTAACATATTATCAACAAAAACTGATTCCATATCATTGTTATCTTTTTCATAAATTCATAGGACTTACATCGAACAAGCATAAAGTTAATGTTTAATTATAAATACCTTTCCACAGCCAAACAGCCCATCATCTTACTCATCTTCACTGGATGTCCTGTTGACCTGAGAGCTGCCAATTCTTCAGCGAACGTGGGTGCCATTATCCAGTGTTTCTTTCCAGCCCAAGCAACAGGAGAAGCTCTGAGAAAGGTGCTTTTCATGAATCCACAAGACGGTTCCGTGGTCAGTCCCTCCGGAAGACTGCCTTATTCCTGGCCAACGACTCTCGATCAAGTTCCGCCCATGATCGACTATTCAATGATGAATCGTACCTACAGATATTCCACTCAAATGCCTCTCTATCCGTTTGGATACGGTCTTTCCTATTCAGACTTTGTTTACGATAAACTTTACGTGCCTGTTTCGGAAGTTACTAATGACACAGAGGTCATAGAGGTGAAAGTTCAGGTCAGGAATGTAGGGGCCATTGACTGTGAAGAGGTTGTCATCAGTTGGATTCTCATTTTGTAGATATTCACTCATTTAAGCGTTTTCATTCTCTGAGTGTTTTGAAAACTAATTATATTGTGATATGATGGAGGATATTGTCAAATTTCTTGATTAAAATTTAAATTTGTTCAGGTGACTCAGGTGTACATCAGCTGGCAAAGCTTGCCTCCCACCATCATCATGCCAAATATACAACTGGTTGCCACCTCCAGAAATGTGATCCCTGCAAACAGAGACTTTGTTGAGATTCAAATGAGCTTCAAAGCTGAACAACTCAAAGTTTGGGATGATGTCAAGGGCTTTGTTTTTATACCTGGTGAGTTGTTGCAGCAGTATTATGTTATTGGAAGTGAAAAGAAAATGACTCTCTTCATTTCACTGGTTGCAATCAATCAATCAATCAATCAATTAATCAATCAATCAATCAATCAATCAATCAATCAATCAATCAATCAATAATTTATTTACATATATTATATTACATATCGATTTACATATTATTATATTAATTACATATATTAATCAAGTCATATGATGCATTTACTTATCAACATGAAGCTATAGGGCACATAACACTGACTGAGTAGTTGTATACTTATACAATGTCTGGAGGTGAAGGGATACAAAATAGTTCTGAAATGTTGCTTGCAGTGCTCTATGAGTAGGGCTCTTAGCATTCTAATTGGGATTTTAATAATTTCATATTTTAATAAATTTATTGTAATACTTAACATTTCCCCAGGCTTCATTAATATTTATGTCGGAGGACAGCAGCCATTCCAAGCCACCTCTGCCAGGTCAAACATCTTAAAGAGTCTGATCCAAGTTGTTATGTAAAGGATATAAAATGTTTTGTTCAAGTTTAACTTTATAAATTGATTAACTTTTAACATTGGAGTGATTGATCTTCACTTTCAATCATCTTTTGAGTGAATAAAAATTTAATTTTCAATGTATATAATTATAATAATTAATTATTCAATGTATATCATGGAAAATCGAGGGTAATTTTGCTCAAGAAAGATTTGTGTTTGGTCTGAACAATTGGAATTTTAATCATTTGTCATTTGCAGACCAAAATGATTCACTTTGTCTTTTACTAAAGGTAAGTAAGCATAATGGTTTAGGTCATAATTTAAATTAAATTAATAAAAATTCATTTAAAGTTATAATGAAAATTAGTTTGGCCATCATTTTCGTATATTGTGCCCTGGCAACTGATTTGCGTTGCAAAAAGTAAACGAAGTCGTTGCATACCTCAAAAACAAAATTTGCCCCATATATAAATTTGTATACCATACTTGACCAATAACAAGTATGGTATACAAATTTATACAAAATATAATAAATATAATTGAAGTTTATATTTTGTATAAATTTGTATACCATCCTTGACCAATAATAAAATCCTGGTTAAGATTGGGATGCAATGTTTGAAAACATTAGACAATTTCAGCTTGGAGCTTAGTGATACCAGCACAAACGAAGCTGGTCTTGTGTTACAATTATAGTCTTTATAGTTATAATTAGTAGTTAGTACATTCAAAGTAAATTAGTCATCGTTTACAGTCATAAAATATTCAGCGACACAGATCCAATGTCATGAAATTAATGTCTTATAATTCTTCGGTTTTATGCGATTCGCCCAAGACATCTCTGACAGACTTCTTGACCTTATATTCCCAAGTGTCCTCGTAGCGATGATAGACAGGAGGGCGTGGCCTGTACAACTTTTGGGGAGGTTGACCCGGCTTCCAGAAATGGGCACATCTGAAGCCGAGATTTTGAGCCCTGTACTTTGGTGGCATGCCCTTTCTTAAGGGAAAATTGTAGTTCATTAACAATGAAAATACCAAATGAATTAAGAGAAAATGAGGCTTTTAATAACCTTGGAGAAAATGGCTTAAAAACATGAAATTTACGATTTACCTATGTGATATTCTTGCTTCGTCATTTATTCTTCCATCGAAAGAATCAATAAATGAGGCCCCTCTGATGGAAAATGTCGGATTCTGATGATCGTATTCGAGCTTCCTGACGGAAAAAATCGTAGATGTCCACTCCCAGACATTTCCCAGCATGTCGTGAACACCTGCGTGGAAAGAAGGTCGAGATGTGTAGATTGGCATAATGGATTTAGCTCAAAATAATTACGATTTACGACGTTAAATTGATTTAAATTAATTACGACTGGCCTACCAAATTCATTCTGAGCTTCAAAAGCGTCTACTGGCGATATACCGTCATGTCCATCTTTACCCAAGTCAAGTTCAGGGAATCTGCCCTGATTTTTTGGGAATAAAAATGTTGTTTTAAGTTTTAAATTGAAAAACAGTTATTTACTTTGTCCCTCACCTGCCAAAGGTTGGCACGATGGATGTCTGAAACGTTACCCCACGGAAATCTGTTGTCTATAACAAAACGCTCACTTGAATTATTTTTGCGGGTATTCATTAAGTAATCCTATAATAATGAACTTGGGCTAATGCAACGTAAGGACTTTGCGTACATTACATAACATTAATACGCTACTGATAGTATGATGATGTGTTATCAATACCCCGATATCTAATTAATTGAATGATCACATTAATTAATTGATCACAAAACTTATCCCACTTTGCTCTCCGCCTCTGGCCGCATACTCCCACTCGTATTCAGATACGACCCTTTTTCCAGCCCATTGGCAGAATGCATAGGCATCGTGATAACTAACATGGATGACTGGATAATTGTCTTTTCCGTCTATATTGCTGCCAAGACCGTAAGGCTGAAGGATTATTTAATTCTCAATAAATTCCAACAATCAAAAACATCATGTTCTGAAGAAATATACTTGATTAAATGAATTCTCAGATTTATAAGAGAAATTTACAAAAAAGCAGCGCTAAATAAGATGGTAGAATTCTACTACTTAACCTGATACCACGTGGCGTTCTTGACAGCCTGCCAAAAACTGCCATCAAAATGGCTCAAATCCGACCTAACTTCGGCCCTGAAGCTCTTATACTTTTCAAGGACCCAGCTGTAACCTTCAACTTCTGCCTCTGTCACATAGTGCGGCTTCTCTCTTTTAAAAACCCTGTAGACATTGAGTTATTACATCATTTTAAATCTGGAAAAGTGGCTAAATTCATAAGCCTCACAAACTTGAAATCAGAATTTGTGACTGGATATTTGTCGATCGCAAAAGGCTTAACTTGGATGTGTTTCAGAGGAAATTCTCCCGTTAACGTGAGATCCTTCCGATTGGCACCCATCATAAAACTTCCACGGTTTAGGAACGCTTGGGCTTGCGAGATATCGTCTGCCGAATAACGATGGCGCCAATTACACATTATCAACATTAAATTAAAATATATTTTCTAGGAATTGAGAAATTACGTATTAAATGATAATAATTATAAGCAAATTATAAGCATTCTGCTAAATGGTCGTTGTAGTTACCTGATTCATCAGCTCCGACAATGGAAGAAAAAACCACGGCAATAAATGCTAATCTCATCATCAAAAAGTGCAATTCGACTAACAAATCTAAAGTATTCAATTAAAATCTATCAATTAATGTTAAAGTAATTAATTATATTTTTAATTATAATATGTTAGTAATCGTAGCCAAATCAGTTCTCACTCTCCTGGATGATTTCGATAAATCCGGTTTCTCACTGTATATGAAATGATTTCAAGTTGTAGCCTGCTATCGATTTCAATGATGTGGTAGGAACACGTGTTACCAAGAAGTCTCATCAGGTTTGAATTATAAAGGTCATGCATCCTTCTGAATTATGGGACATTTAACCATTGCAGCTGAGAGCGAATATGTTTAAGTTTAATTGCATAATAATTATTATTATATTATTCTTTATTTAGATATGGTTGTGTTTAAAAGGTAAATCTGATTATAAGATTGGATTGTATACCAATGGCGCATGTTGACATTGATAACGCGTTGAACAAACTTTATGTTGAATTATATTTTTTCGTAGAAACTAGATCCATCTTTTAAATTATGTCAAGCTATGCAGCTTAATTATTTGAGAATAAAATTCACCTCTGATTTGTCATTTTGTTCAAGAGGGACATTTGGGAAATGTTGTCCCCTCATTCCGTACGAGATTGTCGACAACATTGACCTCTAACCCTTGGCTGTGGCGCTACATAGACAATCTAAGTTTGTGTCTTTCGGGAGATTTCTGAATCTCATCGAAGCACGAAGAACGCCTTTCATTCGGAGTTCTTTTTTACTGGTTTTGGAGACAAAATGATTAATGATATTCATTGATTAGTCAATAAATTGATTTGCCATCGGCTTGGTTTTTGATAAACCATGGATTAAATTGAATATATTGAATTAATATTATTTGCGATGAAATGATCTTATTCCAGTCTCCATTTATCACTGAGCACTAGCTACAACTAGAACATTTCCTTGAAATTATAGATGCTTATTAATATTTAAATATTTGAGACTAATTTAGTTTGACCATTTTATTTCATTTATGCAACCAAAACATCAGATTTTAGGACACAACTTTTAAGCGATGAAGTCCATATGAAAGAGTTTAAAAGATTAGTGTTATGGGCCACGGATATAACAATTAGTATTTAATATTAACTGTCAATAGACGTAGTCATAACAATTAATAAGCCTAACAATGTCTCAGCTGATATAATTCTAGTCCTGAAAATCTGAGGGTCTGAATTTGTTAAGCTCGATATTCACGAGTGCTTTTTTCCTTTCTAACTAAATTAATCAAAGTCCACTTTATTGTCACAAATCAATGCCTACTTTCCAAACTTATTGACCATCAAATACATTTTAAAGTTAAACAATCACAAGAGACATGGGTTTATTAGTCATACCTGTAAATATTTTGCTATGGCCGATGTCTTTTCATTAAGAGGCAGAAGAGGAGAGTCATATCAGCTAGAAGAATTTAATCGCAGAAGACTAACGGATTCCGCAGAAGTTAGGTTTTCCGGGTAGGAATACATCTAATGTCTTCTAATATTTTGCCTAGTCTTTTGATTCGCGGGCACCGTCTGTCTCAAATATTTTCTCTTGGCTAAGGACTTTGGACTTGTTCAAGTGAATGATTTATATCTGTTTAGAATTTCACCAATGAAACAGTTAAGTTAATTAAGTTTAGCGGAAGTTACTTGCGGAACTGCGCCGAACAAATTTAAAGGTTTACTGATTTTCTCAGACATTTTATAACATCGTATTTTCTTTGGTGATTACTTTAATGAAAATGTTTACTGATGATGAATCAAGTTTGTTACGTTTGACTTTTCCTAGAACATGTCCACATGGGGTTTTCATTATAGACAGCCAAATGCATTCAACAGGTTTATAGGCTATATATCAAAGAAGCACAATTTATTTAGTCTCTTTCAGTTGTGTTGGGATTGTTATAATAGATTATTTTAAATCTTTTTGGTCGATAAATTTTTGTACAAAATTCCTTCCGAAGGCTCGTCAGAACTTTGTTTACACAGTTTGATCTTTGCAAGTATTTCAAGTCTACCATAGTTTGTTAGAGTTGCTTTTCTAGATTTTAATAAATCAGGTTAATTTGTAACTTTTTCTTTTATTGTTTTTAGTATAATTTGATTTCATTATTAGATTATTCATATTATATTATTCAAATATTATTAATCTTATTTAGGATCGAGTTGATTCTGTTTTGGTTTTCATTTCAGAGAATTGTAATCATTGTTTTTTGTCATTACTTGAAATTGATCTTTTACTAAGTTTTGATTTTTCGATTCTTTTGCTTTAGAACTTAGTGCTTATTCTCCATCATACAATATTATGAGTTAATTAATATAAGTTAATCCTCTAATTCAATACAACGTCTGCTCTGTTCATCCAGGACCGAAGACTCTCCGGACTCTTTCACAGATAATGTTCCACTAATAACTGGCATCGCCTCGGCAACAGAAATGGAAGAGGGAGAATACCTCATGAACGCCCGTAGAAATTCCAGATTTCCAAAGCACAGGAGCGTATCTTACTATCTCTGCGACAGTTGGGCCAATGCGATTTCAAGGTGGGAACGTTTAGATCGTTTTATTCTGTTAAATCTTTTTATTTTGTTAATCATTTTCCTATGTTCTGAGATTTGTATGACATGGAGGGTTAGGGTCTCAAATAGCATATTTTATAGTCAGCCTCATAGTGAGCCATTCAGAATTGAAATAAGCTTCCTCTATTGTTACATGCTTGCTTAAAAATAAACGAAAACGTATAATGATAATGATAATAAAATTAAGTTTGCCAGTCTTGTTCTTTGTGTTATCCTTTGTTGCTGTACCTTTATCAATGTTATCAGCGTCTGTTAAAGAGGAGGAAGACGTGATTGATTTCCTATCATTTTGATGTTTGGTTGTACTGTATGAGGATTTTTCTGATTGGTCGTTGAGAGATTTTATTTTAGCTACTCAAAATTTTCCAAAGTCTAATTTTAGAATGTATTGAGCCTATAAATTTGTACGTGCTACAGATCAAATATAGCTTGAGTTATCACCTTTAGAAGTTACAAAGGTATTAGTGACATGGGGTCTCTAATTGAACCTTTAATTTCAATAATAATTCTCTAATTGAACCTTAATTAGGAACATTAATTGTAATTTTTGTAATAATATTCATCATATTTGTTGCAACATTGAAAATTCTTAGTATTATTAATGATATATGATATTATTATTATTATTATTATTATTATTATCACCATTATTTTACTATATTATCTATCATAATAATGTATGAATTTATTAGTAAATGCATTTATACAGTCTATTTTAATTAAAAATATTTTATTCCAACGTCCAATCAGATGCCTCGAATCATGCTGCAACAAGTGCACCCGATCACCTGACCACAGGTCGCGCACCATCGACCTCTCCGAAGATTCCCATCGTCGCCAGGGCTTCAGGTTCCCAAAGAACATCATCAGGAATCAGAAATACAACTTCTTCACCTTCATACCTCTGGTTTGAAATTTTAATTTTTCAATTTGTTAATTAATTAGCCCACTATTAATTAATTGGTCACCTAATTAATTACCATTAATGTATTTTATAACTAATATAATTAGTTTAAATTAATTAATTCATGATTAAACAAACAAATTTAAATTTAAATTGGATAATCAGATTATGTTTAACACCTGGGCTTCTTTTGTGCTTCAGGATTCCCTTTATGCCCAGTGATTCCATTGTGAATTGCCAATTTCGAATTTTAGGAAATGTTTGAAGATGTTGTTGTTATGTTAATGTGTCAACAATAGGATTAATGGATATTGCAATGTGACTTTGTTTTTTTTACAGCATTATTACGTTTGATATGATTTTTGCAGGTTATATTGTAAAGTAATTTGGTTGTAAAAAGTAATTGCATTGTGATGCAAGGAAATAATCACCAATTTTTGATCTCCAAACTCTGTTTCTCGTGTTTTGAAACGATTTCATCTTTAGTCAATAGCGTGCACTGAGGAAATCAGCTGTAAATCAACGTCAAACAGATCATTCTTTCACTCACTCGCTTGCTCACTCACTCACTGACATCGTTCAACGAAGTCACGGCTCACCTGTGCAATCGCCATCTTTATCATCACTGCAGGTCCTGTATGAACAATTCAAGTTTTTTCTCAACCTGTTCTTTCTCATCATGGCACTGTCACAATTCATACCAGATCTGCAAGTCAGCTACCTGTACACATACTGGGGACCCCTGGTAATTAATTGATTGATTGATTGATTGGTGCTCATTAGCATAATTGATATCTTAACACATTAATCTTGATATTGTTATTAATCTTCAGGGAATTGCATTGAATTTTATGTCCTGATTTCATAAACATTTGTCATTAGTTTAATATTTAGAAATATTGTTATTAAACAAACATAGTTATTGTGTGTGCCTTTCTGCAACAATAAAGATCACTTTATATGATCACAATGATTATAACTTTAAAGATGCCTTTATAATTCACCAATTCCTTAATTCTAACAAATAAATTGTTATTATAATAATTATTATTAATGCATATTAATAAATTAATTAATATTAATAAAACTGATTAATTAAAATCAAAGGGCTTCGTATTGCTTGTGACCATGATCAGAGAGGGTATTGACGACCTGAGAAGGATGCTCAGAGACAAGGAAGTGAACAATCAGAAGTACAAGAGGCTGACACCCCTCGGAGTGGTCCAGATTGCCAGCAAGGACATCAAAGTGGGAGATCTCATTATTGTGGAAAAGGTTGGTCCGGCATACTCCGACATTTGGTCGTGTTGCCTTTTCTTCTTTTGCATTGCGAATGCTGAAGACCTATGATGCCTGGAAAATGGATTTTGAAAGTAAACTTGGCCATGACTTCTCCACTGATGCGTGTCTCCTCTTCCAGAACCAGAGGGTGCCGGCGGACATGGTGCTCGTCCGGACGAGCGAAAGGTCAGGCACCTGCTTCGTGAGGACGGATCAACTCGACGGAGAGACGGACTGGAAGCTCAGACTTGCCGTTCCTTCCACGCAGAGACTTGCTTCCGATTCGGTGATGACGACGACGATGATGATGTTTTGGTGGTGATGATAGTGATGTTTTGGTGGTGATGATGATTGCATTCGATATTTCTTCATCCCATTGCTGTATTCAAAATAATTATGCAATTATAAACAACCACCGTAATTTCCCAGCAATGTTACCCATGACAGGGAACTTGAAATTGATGGGTTTGGCCCGTTTGGCATGGGTTATTATAATTATTTTAATTCATGCAAATCTCGGTAATTTCCCAATTCATTGAGTTTGAGGAATTCTGATCATTGACACCTTTAGTTTGGTGTCTTGACCTATTTGAAGAAGAATGTCATCAGTTATATTAATATTTATACATTGCAATATCCAAATACCACTTCTTCCTAGCAGGACGTGATTAATATTCATGACCTGATTGATTAATATTCATGACCATATTGATTTAAAATCAATTTGTGGATTTCATCAGGAAATATTCTTGGCACCATCCCAGCTGTTTGCAGAGAAGCCACAGAAGGACATTCATTCCTTTATCGGAACTTTCACCAGAGTGAGTGATGGTGGTGGTGGTGGTGATAGTGATTTCCATGACATAACCTACATTTAATCAAGAATAAATTCTGAGTGGTCTCAGCATCACCTCGTTATTTTTTTTATAATTATTAAATACATTTTTTTAATTTAACAAATTAATTCAAACCAAAAAAAAATTCAATCCATTCCATCGTTCAGAGTTCTGACAACACCAAGGACTCCCTGAACATCGAGAACACCCTGTGGTCCAACACCGTCCTGGCCTCGGGCTGTGTTTTGGGGGCCGTCATCTACACCGGGTCAGAGACCAGAACTGCCATGAATACCTCAAAACCACCTCAAAAGGTACCCTAAATTTATGTCTTTTAACTATGTATTGATATTCATTGATCTTTGGTTCTATTATTAATGGATATAATAACAATAATTATTGTTTATGTTGAAAAATTATTAAAATTATAACCAGATTATAACTCCACCCATATCTTTCCCTGGCCTAGGTTGGTTTGTTGGACCTTGAAGTGAACAGGTTCAGTAAACTCCTGTTCCTTATGGTACTTCTCATGTCACTGGCCATGATGATTCTCAAGGTTAATATTTATAACAGGGGCTATTGCAGTTTTTATTATTTTATTATAATTATTATTTATGATGAAGGTGATGATTGTTGCTGTTGTTGTTATACCTTATCGTTATTATTCTTGTTTATTATTTCCCTGGTTTTTTTTTACTATTATTATTATTGTTATGATCGTTATGCTGTGTTGAATACCAGGATCGCTGGAATAATATATAATCTAGAATCAAAGACCTAAAGGCTTATTAATTACTGATAATATGAACAGAATAAAGGAGCACATTAGAACCACCATCTTTTATTTCTTCTTTAGGGCTTCGACGGACCCTGGTATAGATACATGTTCAGATTCTTTGTCCTGTTCTCGTACATCATTCCACTGAGGTTGGTCAGAAAATAGGATCCTCATTTGCACGACGTGGAGTCATCCGAATCGGGAATCCGTCGCTTAAGGCCGTCGAATATGTTTACAGTTTGAGGGTGAACCTGGACGTAGGAAAACTGGTGTATGCCTGGATGATCCAGAGGGATGACACCATTCCGGGAACCATCGTCAGGAACACCACCATCGCGGAGGAGATGGGACGGATCACCTACCTGCTCTCGGACAAGACCGGTACGCTCACCAGGAATGAGATGGTAAGATGGCTGAGTCGGGCTTTGTCTTTTTAGAAACTAATTATTTGGAGGCAAGGAAAGTGGTAGAGATTTTATAATGCATGGATCCAAGAGTACTATTATTATTATTATTGTTGTTGTTATTATTATTTATTATTATCATTATTATTATTATTTCTGTTATTTTTTTATGGCAAATTGTTATTCATATTCTAGTCATTTATTTGTAATGAAATAACAAGAATAATTAAAGTCGGAATGATCCTAATGAATATTAATTATTTCAAGGTCTTCAAGAGACTCCACCTCGGCTCGGCCTCATACGGAACAGACGGGGACAACGAAGTCTGTTTTAAGCCTCTCAGTAGACTCTAATCTATTACCCGTTTAACATAATTTATTACATATTATATTAACATATTTTTTATTGAGATTGATGTTCATTATTTATTCAATTTAATATACCACCTCCGTCGATTGACCAATCACGTTTGGAATAAATGTCCTTCAAAGATCAGCCAGGCTCTGAGGGCTCACTTTACTCGAAAGTCTGCTGGGGTGCAGGGCGTCCAGTCGAAGACCGGGCAGACCTTCAGTCGGTCCCTGGAGACCATGATGGCCGAGTCAGTCAAAGGGCTGGCCCTCTGCCATAACGTGACCCCCATGTACGAGAAGGAGGGCGGAGAGGTCTGCGAGAAGGAGCAGAGTGATACAGAAGCAGATCAGCAGATACAGCAAAGGGTCAACTACCAGGCCTCGAGTCCTGATGAAGTGAGACAAATGTTTCAATCGATTAATTAGATTAATTAATTAATTATTATTATTATAAATTTAATCTGATTAAATAACAATTTGTTCTATGAGTGAGAGCTAATTTTATGTGTTTTCCAAAATACCTTTCCCCATTTGTGATGAACCTCATTCTTAATCTTCAATCCAGGTAGCCCTGGTCACCTGGACTGAAAACGTGGGTCTGACCCTGGTAAAGAGGGATCAGAGTTCAATGCACTTGAAGACCCCCAACGGTGAACTCCTGACCTTCGATATCCTCCAGATCTTTCCGTTCACTTCGGAATCCAAGAGGATGGGCATCGTCGTCAAGGTAAACTTCCAAAGAAGATGTTGACGACGACGAGGATGGATGATGATGATAATGATGTTTGAGGTAGTATTGATGGTAGTGATGGTGGCATTGGGATCAATGACGTCATGACGACGACGACGACGAAGATGTACTAAATTACATTCCGTGTATTTAGGACCACAGTACTGGAGAAATCACCTTTTACATGAAGGGAGCCGATGTTGTCATGCAGAACATTGTGGAGTACAACAACTGGATGAAGGAGGAGGTCGTCATCATCATCGTCTTCGTCATCATCATCATCATCATCATCGTCGTCGTCACCATCATTATCATTGCCATAGGCATTTCTTAGGAAGTTGTAATTACCGTGGTCTGAGTGATTATTTTAAGTCTCAAAGGAAATTGGTTTTCATAGAATTGCAATTTGTAACTGTCTGCTGATGGATGACACTGTCGTTTGAAAAGGAAGCTTTTGTCAAAGGGAGATGATGATGATGATGACGATGATGATGATGATGATCACCATGGTGGTGGTGATGATGATGAGTTCAGAATTAAAATTAAAATCATTTGTAATTTATTTTTGACTTCTTCATCACCATCATTGCTGCATCATCATAATCATCACTGCATCATCATCATCATCATCATCGCTGCATCATCATCATCATCATCACTGCATCATCATCATCATCATTGTCGTCAATCGTGACTTCCAGTGTGACAACATGGCCAGGGAAGGACTGAGGACTCTCGTTCTGGCAAAGAAGGTCATCAGTGAAGACATTTATGCAGACTTTGAGGTTTGGAAGTTGATGATGATGATGATGACGATGATGATGACGATGATGATGACGATGATGATGATGATGATGACCTTGGTTCAGAGTCCCACAAAATTATTACTGATGTGCTATTCAAACATGTAAAGATGTAACAATAGTCATGACAACATCAATGATGACAACAGCAAGGATGATGATGATGATAATGATGATGATGATGACGATGATGGCAACAATGATGATGCAAAAAACATAATCTCAATCCTTCCACCCTCTCCTCCAGAACCGCTACCAGCAGGCCAAACTGAGCGTCCAGGAGAGGGTGGCAAAGGTGGCTGCAGTGGTGGAGAGCCTCGAACGCGACATGGAACTCCTCTGCGTGACGGGCGTCGAAGACAAACTCCACGACAGGGTCCCGGTGACTCTTGAACTTCTCAGAAACGCTGGCATAAAGGTCACGACACTTACTGATCAGTAGTCGTACATGTATCTCTGTTCTTGGTTATCTTGGTCTATTTTTATTCTGATAATTGTTGTGTTTTCTTTTTTTATTTTCTAAATTGTCGCTTTTATCGTTATTAATCTTTTTGTTAATCGTTCGTGAACTATGTTATGTTATGTTATGTTGTGTTGTGTTGTGTTGTGTTGTGTTATGTTATGTTATGTTTGCAGAGTGGATTGGTGGCTTAACTGTGTTAGGAAAGAAAATATTTATGAAAATTTTCAACCTTAAAACATGCAATATTTATTTCTAATTTTAACAATTTCCTCTCATGAATTCACCTCATGGAATTCTTTAACGACAAATATTTCCACGGGATTCCATGCAAATGTTCTGCCAATAAACACAAAACCGACACAAAATATGAAATTGAATCATCCATTGTCATCACACTCTCGTACAGGTGTGGATGTTGACTGGCGACAAACTGGAGACCGCGACCTGCATCGCCAAGAGTTCCTGTCTGGTCTCCAGGATCCAGAACGTCCACGTCTTCAGGAACGTTTCCGATCGCTCGGAGGCCCACAGGGAACTGAATGCCTACAGAAGGAAGAACGACTGTGCTCTCATCATCACCGGGGACAGTCTTGAGGTGAATGCTAGAAGAATATATACACAGATAAAAATATATGTAGAACATATATATGTATAGGTTACAGGTTAGGAATGAGGTTAGGATTAGGGTTGAGTTTTATGATTAGGGTTAAGGTTTAGGGTTAGTGTCTTTCCATTTCAACAACAGCATGAAAAACAAACAGAAACCATTATTATATATTTATATATTTTTATATATATTTATATATACATGTATATTGTTGCCATGGTGATGGGTTTGTTGACGACGGTTGTCAATGATATTAAACATCAATTGGACTGACGTCACACCAGATCTGCCTGAGGTTTTATGAGCACGAGTTCATGGAATTGGCATGCCAGTGTCCAACGGTGGTGGTCTGCAGGTGCTCCCCCACTCAAAAGGCAGACGTCGTCAAGCTGCTCAAGTACCACACGGGAAAGCAGACGTGTGCCGTCGGTGAGTCATCAGAGTGTTCTCTGGTTGTTACTGCATTTTTTTATTTTAAAGAAATAAAGAAATAAATGAATATAAATTATAATTTTTTTTGTTTTAAATAAATAAATGAGTAAATAAATAAATGAATATAAATTATAATCTTTTTTGTTTTAAATAAATAAACAAATGAATGAATATAAATGATAATCCATGTTCCACAGTTCCTTACTATGTAATGCACATGTACACATAAAAACTGAATCACATCATATTTTTGACTGAACCATTTGATAAAGTTTTGAAATCTTAAAACTCTTCAAAGCAGTCTTCTTTTGTTTTTGTATATTGTTCTTACTATCTGAAATCTCTTGAAATGTGTTCTCCTTATAATCTCCTTCATCCATCCATCTGTCCATCCATCCATCCATCCGTCCATCCATCCATCTGTCCATCCATCCATCCATCTGTCCATCCATCCATTCTTCCATCTGTCCGTCTTTTCAGGCGATGGAGGTAACGATGTGAGCATGATACAAGCTGCGGACGTCGGGATAGGTATCGTTGGAAAGGTGGATTTTCAGATGCAATCTTTGCGATTCAATCGATCGATTGACTTTCGTTTAGATTGAATAATTTTTGTGATCCTTCTATTTATTAACAGTTGCAGATATTAATTTTAAAATAAATAAACTCGACTCGTAAAACGATAATAAACATTCAATCGATCGGATAATAATAAAAACTCATTAAAAACAAATAGTTAGTTAATTGCATAACGAATTATTAATTTATTTATATTATTGATATATTATTTAATTATTAATTTATTTATATTATTGATATATTATTTAATTATTAATTTATGTTTGTTTGCCTTCATCCAGGAGGGAAAGCAAGCAGCTCTCGCAGCGGACTTTTCCATCAATCAGTTCAGTTTCCTTGGAACTTTGCTTTTGGTCCACGGGAGGAACAGGTAATTGAAGGATGAATTGTGACATAACGATTGACTGATGTTAACTTTATTTGGTTTAATTATTACTAAACGAATTAAAGGAGTTTTTTTTAATAAATTAATGTTTTGATTCAATAAATAATTGATAATTGATGGAACCAAGAATCTTACAAAAAGCAAGGATAACTACGTTGCTAATGATGGTAATAATAACCATAATAGAATAAGAATATTATAATATATTATAATGAGATTAATAATAATTCAATTAAAATTATACTAAATAAATCAATCTGATAATTATAAATGTCATTATAATTATTAATATTTTATAATAAACAGTTATTACATTATTAACGAGGGCTTGAATATGATTGGACAGCTACAAGAGGTCAGCAGCTCTGAGTCAGTTTGTCATCCACAGAGGTCTCATCATCTCTTCGATGCAGGCTGTGTTTTCTGCTGTCTTTTACTTTGCTTCCATCTCTCTATTTCCCGGCTTCCTGCTCGTAGGGTTGGTGATGATGATGATGATGGTGGCTATGGCATGATATGAGGAAGATGATAGCTGTAGTGGTGATGATGATGACGATGGTGACTATGGCATGTTATGAGAAAGGTGATAGTTGTAGTGGTGATGATGATGATGACAATGCTTCTGCTGGTTATACATATTCATGATGATTATTATTATTATAAATCTCTAACATTAAATTTAATTTCACATTTGGATGGACTTATTAATGATATATATTGATAGATAATAAGAAAAACTATAAAAAAAAATAATAATATCAATATTTGTATAATATAATAACAATAATAATAAAATTAATATTTACTAATAGATTTTATTTTATTTTATTATATTATGAATCTCCTACAGCTATGCCACAGTGTACACAAACTTCCCCGTCTTCTCATTGGTCCTTGACAAGGACATATCCCCTGATATTGCTCTCAAATATCCTGAACTCTATAAGGAGCTGGTCAAGGTCAGGACTTTAAAATTATAATATTATGGTTTTATTAATATAAATACGAAAATGATAATATTTATAATATATGATTTTATTAATATAAATACGAAAACAAAATTATAATATTGTGGTTTTATTAATATAAATATGAAAACAAAATTATAATATTATGGTTTTATTAATATAAATATGAAAACAAAATTATAATATTATGGTTTTATTAATACGGTTGAAATAAAATACTTGATGCTAAAGTTACTGAATTTAATTAAATTTCAATTATTTATTTATTCATTATTATGATTGTTATTGTTGGTATTGAAGAGATGTAACTATCATGAATGATAACTATCATGAATGATAATTATCATGAATAACATAATATTATTGTTGTTATTATTGCGCAATCCAGGGCAGGTCGTTGAACTACAGGACGTTCTTCATGTGGGTCCTCATCAGCATTTACCAAGGTGAATTCTTTTGCAATGACGATGATGATGATGACGACGACGATGATGATGATGATGATGATAATAATAATAATTAATGGTGATAATTATGCTATCAGTGGCATTTATGATGGCAGCCATGGTAAAGATAATCAATCGAGCAATCAACAGCTCAACTTACCAATCATCATGTCATTGTATCGTATCGTATTGTTATTGTGCGTTAATGCGATAACTGCAAGTAATAATTAACCTATTAACGAATAAAAGGTGGCACCATAATGGTCCTGGCATTCCTTCTCTTCGACTCCGATCTGATCCACATCGTCTCCATCAGTTTCACGTCGCTCATCCTCACCGAGCTGCTGATGGTGGCTCTGACCATTCGCACCTGGCACTACCTGATGGTACTCGGGGAACTGCTCTCACTGGCCAGTTACGTGGCCTCACTCTTCATTTTCAAGACCTATTTCGGTCCGTCCTGGGGTTTTTTTTGTTAATTCTGTTATTAATGTTATTATTATTATTACTATAATTATAATTAAAATTATTATTATTATTGTTGTTATTGTTTTATTTCTTTTATCATTGTTGTCATGGTTATTGACATCATTTGACATTATCAGTTTTATGAGAAGTTCATTTTTGGAATCTAATCGAATTACCACCTTTTATGTCCATTAATAGCCCCACTCGGTCCTGACAAATTGTAGATTAAATTGATTAATTAACTAGTTAACATTAATTAATAATTAATTAGTGGTTTTTAATTGATTTAGTAATAGTTTATTTCTTAAACATCTCGATTGGCAGACGTGGAGTTCCTGTTGTCCTTGAACTTCATCTGGAAGGTCCTGGTGACGACCTCCGTCAGTTGCATCCCTCTCTTTGTACTCAAGTACCTTAGGAGGAAATTTGCTCCGCCCATTTACACCAAGCTCACCTCATGAACATAATTTATGATAGCGACGACGACGATGCTACGAATGGCTACATTTGAAGAATAAGAGAGATAAACAAACCTGAAAGTTCAAAAATAGAACACGATCATGCTCATGTTTGGTAGTCACTTGTTGCCGTTTTGTCAGTTGCTGTAGTATCACGTGGTCATCAAAGTCATTGTCACCTGATTGATCATGTGATGTGTCAATAACAGGCATGAAAGAAAGATGATTGGTTGGTTGGTTGGTTGGTTGATTGATTGATAATATGGTCAAGGAGGAACTATGATGATAATGATGATGATAGAAGATGTAACAGGCCTTTGAAAGATGTTGGACGTTTGATGTTTATTATAGTCACCATGATCTGTAACTGCTTCACTTATATTTAAAAAAAAATATTTGCTTACTTGTTCGAGTCTAGTGCTGATATCGATCGCGTTTACTCCATTTGGAGATCGAGAGAAAGTACTTGACGTTTGATTCTTCTGCATTTGTTGTGGCAATTAATCACATCGTGACGCCGTAGTGAGCCTGCTCTCGACTCGAGAGAAAGTACTTGAAGTACTGTTTTTCGCATTTGTTTTGGTCGTCGTGATGGTCTATTCTCGACTCGTTCTCTCAATTCCGCTTCGATTCGTCGCTACCTGCTTTTCGTCGTCACTTTATTTTTATATTTTTTTTCTGTCTGATCTATTTATTTCGATGCTTCTGTGCTTGTGCTGTAATAGTACCCTATTAGAGACGACGGACAGATGGGCGTTCGACTTCGTGGGAATCGTTGGGAGTGATCTGGTAAACATGTCGTAATGAGGCCAATTGATAAGATCAAATTCTTCTGGCTCGATGGGCTCAGGCGGAAAAAACAAAGACTCATTACAAAAAGTAGTCAATCAAGTCGTCAAACTTTGGCGTTTAGGCTGCGCGAATAGGTCCAGTTTTATATAAAAAAAAAGGATAAAATACAGATAAAATGGTGAACGACACGACTCTGTTTACGAAAACCTTGGACGAAATTATAACATAACGTTATAAAGGTTTTTTTTTTATGTTGAGGAACAAGTTTAAGAAAAGTTTTTGATGTTTCACCATTTGGGTTTCCACTTTGAATTTATCTCAAAATCATTCTTTATAGTGTGAATGTCAGGAGTACAAAAATCAGAATGGTTAAAAAATATTTTGGAGTTCAGATACGAGAGGTTTGAAAACAATGTGAATCCTGGAGTAATGTAGTAGAAGTAACTTATAAGGTTTATGCACCAAATATATCATAGCATACCTAATTAAATTAAACATTGTTGTAAAAAGCATCTTTAATATTTATTGTTTGCAAAGAACAAACAGTCGCACTTAAGCAATTGAGCTTATTTGCGTAAGCGATTTTTGTTAGCGGGATTATGTAAGAATATGTTGGACAAGGTAGGCAGGTCCTGAGTACTTAAGCGCCCGTTCCTGCCTGCTGGCATTTGTATTTAGGCGATATTTTAGTCGGTACGATGGAGCAGAAGAAAGTCTCTAAGAAATGTCGAGTAGACGTAAAATTGATACCGATCAAGATTACTTATTTTCTCCTCATGGGAGGTAAGTTTTTGTGAATTCATTTTTAAATTGGTTTAAAGTTAATTTTTGATTGTTAATAACGATTACTTACTTTCAACCCCATTTATAGCCTTGGCAACTCTCATGCCTTACCTCCCAGTTTTCATGGGAGTTCTCAAGCTAACCCCAATACAGATGTCTATCATTCTGAGTGTAGCAACAGCCTTCTCAGCACCAGTTAGACTGATTGTTGGATACTTGGCAGACAAACTTCAAAAAAGAAGCACAGTGTTTGCTATTGCATCTATAATCACCATGATATTTCATCTGGCCCTTTATTTCACTCCAATTGAAGAGTCTTTGACATTTGCAAGCAATGAGTATAGCACTCAAGATACTTTATGTTACAGATCCAATAACTTTACCCTAGGAGCTTTCAATGATACTTTACTCTTAAATAATAATAATAATAATAATAATATATCCAGGCCCAGTGGCCTCAATAAAAGTCAGTTAAAATGTTGTATTGGAGACGAGGAAGATGATTCATCATGTCTCAACATGTTATCCTACAAAGTCAGTGATAATCTCTCAATAGTCAACAACATCAGCCATGTTGAACAGTGGTTCTCTTCGCAGATTTTAGATACTGATGACAAAGAACTCTGTGTTAATTTCAAGTACTGCAATAGGACTACTTTTGTTCAATTGGAACCTTCCAATACCAGAACGTTTTGGATATTCTTCACACTTTACTTCTTTGCTCAATGTGCTTTCTCTCCACTGCAGAACATATTGGACAGTCTCATTTATTCTTTCTTGAGAAGAACGGGGAAGCCAGAAAACTTTGGGAAAAGTCGGCTTTGGGGAACCATTGGCTTTGGACTGTGTGCCCTCACCTCTGGAGTGATCCAGGATTCCTTGAATGAGCAGGGATGGATAGGAAGAAGGACTTATATATTTTCCTTTGCCTTTTTCAGCACTGGCTTGCTTCTTGCTGCATGCATGACGTTGTTAATCAGAACCCCTTCTGAAGCTACAAATGCTGTCAAGAAAAAAATGAGTGACTTAGAGAATGGCAGTCTTAGAAAGGGAGAACCAAACTCTGTTGAATCAGAAAGAAAATGCTTCAAGGAGGAAACCAGTACCGAGAGTGTTGTAATTAAAAAAGATTTGGTGAAGATCTTGTGTGGATTTTATCTCTCTGTCATCATCGCAACCGGAATGATTGCAGGCGTCTTGGCAGGTTGTCTTGAAGGATTCTTCTACTACTTCCTCGTGTCCCTGGATCCGAACAACAAGTCCGTGGTGGGCATAAGCCTGGTCGTGGCCTGCATTTGCGAGGTCATAGTCCTCTTCTTCTCGGGAAGGATTCTGTCGCTGTTAGGATCAAAAAGATGCTTGTATCTCGTCTTCTTTGTATTCGTGATTCGATTCATAGCTTGCTCCTACTTGGAAAATCCGTGGTATGGACTTATGACAGAGGCGACACAGTGTATATGCTTTGGACTCCTCTATCCCATCATGTCATCATGGGCCAGTTTACTTGTTCCTCCCCAATTTCAAAGTACAGTCCAGTGCTATCTTGGAGCCATTTACTTCTCTCTAGGTATGTTCAATTCTATTGTTGGAGTATTTATTTAATTATATTCATTTATATTGGAATAATCTTTCACTTATAATCTTATATACCTAATATTCTCTAAGGTAATATCCGTTATTTACCACCACATTTAATTTGGATTGTTTAAATGCTCGTAAATGTCATTGGATCTTCTGCTTTGAGAGACAATAGAACAATAGACATTTGAAAATTTAAGCTCTGTTTTTTTTTGTGCCTTGAAAATCAAACCAGGGCCAAGCATTGTACAAATTTTGGCCTTTGAACTTTGAAATTGTCTTGTAAAAGATTCGCTGATGGGGAATCATTGTTAAGATTTTTTTGTTATTTGTTATTATCAGGCCTATATTCAGATTATTGAGGAACGTTTTCTTTTTAAGATATAGTTTTTTTTAATTTTAAATGGAATATTATTGTTTTTTTTTTAAATTGGACAAATTTTAAGTCCATCTGTTTTCTTTAAGTTCAGATATAAATATTATTAATTGCAAACTATTCATTGTTTTGATTCAATTGTACAATGATTTAACAATTAATGCTGTTTGTAAATGGTCAAAAGAAAGAATGAACATTTTTATGGACATAAAAATTTATGGATTATAATGATAAATAATAATATTAATAATAATAAATTAAGAAGTGACATGATTATTACAATTTTTTTATTTTATTGTTATTTTTTTTTTAATGAGTTTATTAAGGTATCAAAGCGACTGAAAGAACAAATAGCAAATTGAACATGTACAATATTAAACAAACAATTATGTACATAACACAATGAAACAAATGAACTTAAAAACAACTTATTTGACAGGAAGAGCTGCAGGCGCGGGAATAGCCGGAGTTTTGTACGAAAAGTTCGGACCGAGGGTCATGTTCCGGGTGTTCTCCGTCATCTCGGGCAGTTATTTGGTCGTCCTGGTCTTCATCTTCGAGGTCTTGGATAGGATCAGACAGAAGAAGGCGGGAGAAGTCGAGAAGGGAACTGCCGTTGAAAGTAAGCTTCGAGAAATGCAATTAACAAGTCTTGTTAGGGTTTTTTATGTTTTTTTATCTCTGTTTTTTTTTGCTTCTGCAAAATGGAAAAATGATCGCTTGTTGATTTTGGTCGAAGGAACAAATAAGTGAAGAGGAGGTGGTGAATGAGCTTGAAGTCAATATTTAAAAACATTGTACGGAGTTAATTGTTCAGTTAATTATGCCAATTAATTATTTTTGTTTTTAGTCATCATTCGATTAAATGCTTTGTTGTTTTAATAACTTTTGTCAGGCAATAATATAAAGGAAGCAGTTGTTGAGGGAGAGAGCAGTACAGCAACCCATTTCTGATCCTCCTGAAAGCACTGATTTGGACGTTATGGATTCCTTTCCATCAAGCAGAGTCAAGGTCAAGGAAAAATCATGTCACTTTATTGCTCTTTAAGTGCTCTAGGATGTTAAGCTGGTTAAGATATCGTGTCTTGAAGATAAGTTTTCGTCGTAATAGTTAACTACATTTTACGGGTGATAAACCTTGATAAGATTTGATGTTCATTTGTCGTCGTGTCCAAATTGTTGTGTTGTCAGCTGTATCATTGATCATTTCAAAGCCAACTGTGACTCTGATAACAGTTGTCATCATCATCGACTTTTTCTCAAGTCAAGGCTTCAGTGCCCTTCAGATGTCAAATGTTGTTAATCATCCTTTGTGCTGATTTTGTTATTGGATCTTCGTGAGTGTTAGAAACGGATTGTTATTTCTGTGTAAATGTTTATCTTTTTCTTGGACATTTTTGGATCTTATTTCAGGATTAAGGTTATTTAAAGTATTGTTCGTGTTGAATTTTAGTGTTGTTTTGTCAGCTTAAATCGACGCGAGAGGTTGCTCGTTGTCCAATTATTGGGATCTGCCTTGAATCTGGCTTGATAAGAAACCTGGTTTTGTAAGTTTTGTTCTTCTCATGAATGTTCGAGTATCATGGAATATTATTAATTATTATTATTATTATTAATCATTATTATTAGTTATTAGTGTTCGACCATTGATTTACATCCCCGTGCATTTTGAGGGCATTGCGAAATCCTTTCAACTTCTGTTGTTGCTGAGCCGAACGGCGTCGTCATTTCCGTCTCCGGATGATCCCGGCTTAGGTCGTTGATTAATTCTAAAAATAGAAATAGAAACAGGAATATAATTTCCCTCTGCCAGTTGGTTTCTTTTCTTTTTTTTCATTCCTTGAGTGTTCGTGCAATGCTGGCGAGACATTCCATGTCCTCATTATTTTGTCTTCTTGTGCACGGCTACAGCAACAACACCAGCAACAACAACAACGTCTCGTCAATCACTTTTATGCCGTTTTTTTTTAACGTGAACGACTTTTTTGTTTAGAAGTTATTTTTCTAAAGTGCATCTATTTATTTATTTTTATTATTTGTTTATATATTTTTATCGACGGCTGTATATTTTTAAAAGCTCTTTTTGTCTTCGAATATTGCTGCGCAATTGGATTTTTTAACAATATCTGTTCGTCAGTTATACAGGTCGAGTGATTTTATTCTCCTAAAGACAAAAGGGAAACTTGAATTCGTGGAATTGTTACATCGTGATTGATTTGCACCACCACGTTCGTTCGAGCAACCCGGTCTATCGGTGCTCATGAATATTCAAGCATTGACCCACATCGCTATGGTTACACGGTCAAAGGAATGCAAATTGGCCCCCGAAGGTGAAAGAGGGAGTTGCTTCCTGTGACTTTGTGATCGATTTTTGTGACTGTTTGACTGAAATGGGTTTAACTTCAAGGACCAAGTGGATGCTTTATTAACTCAGATTTAAAACTAAATGGACCTTCAGTGGGTATCACCTGGGTAGGGTCCGGGCGGGTTAGGTGCTAAAGATATGTGCCAGAAGTGGCTTTTGCCTGTTGCTTACCTGGCATTCACTGCCAGTGTCAAGCTTTGGTATCTCTTGTACTGATTCTTAGGTCTATCGGATTTTAAAGGCAATGCATAGCCTTTCATTTGATTAATATCTGTTTTCAGACTTAATGTCACGATTCAGTTTAATGTGATTTTGGACTTTATCCGGTTCTTTGGGTTCAGGAAATGCCATTCATTGTGGATTAAATTATTATTTTTAAATTAAAACACTCAATAGCACCAAAGTATAAGAAATACTGAATCTGAAAAAGAGGACAAAAAATTCCCCAGTGGGGGGGGTCCAATGTCCCACTGTTGGCGCGACCTGTTTTCATATTTCTCGATAACTCTGCGGGATATTTTGACTTTAATGAACAAAATGTTCATATTAATTTAAAGTATTTCAAACGTTAGTTTCATAATAAGGACGACTCAATAACAACAAAAAAGATTTAAAAAGTTTTGTATGATGAACAATTCACTTCGCTTATTTTGACCTCAAATTGGAGATTTTGAAAAACTGCTGGTGTTCCAAGACTTGGCGTTTCATCGCCATTTTCAATGCTTTGATAAACATCAGGTTTTAAATCGTTTGTTTATTATTTTTAATAACTCTCTTTAGGTCGACCTGGGCGCAAATCTGTTACCTGACCTACTTCATTGTTACCTGAGTCACACCATTTCGTTATTATTATTATTATTATTTTTGTTATTACAGTCATCACCTATTTTTTATGATTGTCATTAATTTATTCAAAGGCATTGCTGTGGTTATTTAATATTATTTTCATATAATTCTTCTCAGATTCTCAGACGGTTGGCTGAGAATATAATCGTAATTATAATTTTTAAAAATGAAATAAAATGATTGTCTATGCTATCATGTATTGTTATTACCTTAATTACATTAATATTATTGTATAATTTTTAATAGTAATAATTATTATTAGTTCTTCCCTTTGTTATTATTATTATTATTATTATTATTATTATTATTATTATTATTATTATTATTATTATTATTATTATTATTATTACAGTTCAAAACAACGAAGTGCAAATCATTCGTATTAATGGATTGAGCAACGATCGAACTTAGCCTAAAAAAATATCCTTATTATTTCTTCTCCACTTGCAATGAAATGTCACAATCCCACATCATCACAAACTCACAACACTCGATTTTCGCTATTGTTCTTAGAATGAGTATTTTATTCATGGACTTAGGATGTCGACACCGGATGTTTTTATATTCTTATATATATATATATTTTTGGCATTATTAATTAATGTACCAATATCCAAACTAAATAGTTCCCATCAGGAAGTGCTTTGAAGCCTTTGTTTACCTTTTTTTTTAATTAATTGACCAGATGTGGGACACAAAAGACGGAAAGGCCAGCCCTTTGCAGAGCCCCTAAGCATATTGGCTTTCGATTCATATAGCGCCTCGGTTAATTATCGAAGATTAGTTATTGCAGATATGGTATCTTAAGCTAATAAAATGTGGACTTCCAATGTCGGCTTCCAATACAAGAATCAAGTAAACTTGGGTCCAGAATTTAGGTTTCTGAATCCTAAGAATTGCTTCGCGTGAGGTGCTACGAGGTGTAGTTATTCGAAATACAGGTGAGTTTGCTTAGAAACCAACAATGCAAATAAAAGTTTTTTCTGACTTTTTGTTTAGTTTCATTCATGTTCTTGACTGACGTCAGAGAAACGAAGCTAGTGACTCTCTCTATTCATCCTTCCTTTAAAATGAAATTCTTTTGTGCTGCCATTTCAGAAGCTACCTCTGCAAAAGGCAGTATAACTTAAATAAATGTTGTTCTTTTTGAAAATATCAAATAACTTGCATCGCGACCTCGATTGGCACAAAAAACTTCCCGACGAAGCACTTTGGATACGTCTGGTACACCAGTGATCTTTAAAAACTTTTTAAAGCTGATAATTATATAGGAAATTTGAAAAATCTTATGGCGAAAAGAGGTTAGAACCTTTTGCTCGTCCTATTTCCTTTTTATTATTTCCATAATTTGAAATAAACATTGACAAACCCAATGGTTAATAACCCGTCAATAGACCCAGGCTTCAACGCTTCTAACTTCAACAACGCACCATCTGTCCACAGCTGAAGCTAATGTTTCTGTTTTGGCCCTCCGAATCAAAGTCCAACTATATAGATTATTGTCGGCGAACTACTTCTGATAACTAAAGGCATGGAAAATTAAACTTTTGGGTCCTAAAAAGTGGAGTTAGAGCTGGAGGAAGTAACTTATACCGACATAGTAATAATAATGATTATTATTAAAATATTAATAATTGAATAATGACGATTATGATAATAAGGGTATATCAAGTTAGTCGATAATATTCTATTACAGAAACTGAAAAAATTCAGGTGCGACCCTTTGAACGTGTCAGTTACTGAAAGGCATGGAGCTTTGCACCTTAGTCGAGGGTAATTTAGACTCTAACCTTTGTCATACCGCAGCTAAGAGTATGACCATATTGATAACTCATCGTAGATAACCGAACCAGCTTGAAATAGAAAAGCAAGCAGTCGGCAAAATGCAAACGAAAATGTCAATGATACGATAGAAGCAAAATATATTCAGGCATTCCCGCAAGCTTAGTTACGTGTAATTCCATTGATCATGGATTAAGAGAGGTTATTAGCCAAATATAAGCCGTCGACGGAGTTTTATTTTAAATCTGGATTATCGAATTTTTGAAAGTTGTATCTGGAGAAGAAACAGCAAAGGAAAGAGCTAAAAGTGGATCTAAGTGCATTTATCGATCAAAGTAAGTGACAAATAATATCTGTTCCTTAATAACTTCCAATCAAGAAATTGATTGAATAGACAATCATTAACCATTTACAAACAGTTTTCAACTAAATTTTGACCAACCGAAAAACGACTTCTATGTTTAATTGTGATTATTAGTAATTCTAAAGCGTCCTAATCCTAGAAAGGTCATAACTGATCGCGATGAAGCAGATTCTCGATCTCGTATGATCCGTTTTATATTGCAGTTGAAAGGTTTTACTCTGGTTTCTCCGACGGATAAGGATTGCCAATAACGCAATAACAGACAATGCTCAATAGTGCATGGAAACGTCCATTGTCACCAGGAATCCATGACGAATTAGTGTCGAGCGATTGCGGCATTTCAAATCCTTTGTTGATCGATTCAGAACGCCGTTCTAACAAAAATACCGCCGTACAAGATTTATCGGAAATTAATTCGCCCCAGAAACACACAAAATGGCACCAAATACGTATAAAAGTAGCTCCAAAAAAGGACACGATCCAAAGTTTGTCCTGACAACAATGCCCCTCGTATCGCTTGACACAATCGATCTGTCAGATCAAAATACAATCAAATGCTCGTGTCAAATAAACAAGCAGCTACTTCTCGTGAAAATGGCTTATTTTGTCCTACTAGGAGGTAATTTACTTTTTCGGCATGGAAAAATATCCTTCATAAATTTTTTTTATTAAATAAGCAACAGCCATCTGAATTTAATAATTTGATAATAGAAATATTTTCCATGAATTATTTCTCTTAGTGATCGTAAAACGGAAATCATGTACAAATATATATACAGTCGAGAGATCTTTCATTGCAGCTCTAGCCGGATTGCTTCCTTATCTTCCTGTCTTCATGGGAGCGCTCGGCCTGACTCCCATTCAAATGTCCATAATCCTTGGCATCGCCACCTCATGCTCCGGTCCAGCTAGACTAGCCATTGGCTACATAGCCGACAGGATTCAAAAGAGGACGCTGGTCTTTGCAATTTCGGCTTTCTTTGCTTCTATATTCTATGTTTCTCTATACTTCACTCCCATCCATGTAAAAGAAAATAGGACTTGTGTTCGTAACGATTATTCCAGCTTAACAGGGGGCACGGCAAGAGTCACGACCGATTTTCCAACAATTTCTCCGGGAAACTATGACGATTTGATGCTCCGATGCTGTTCCGGACAATATTCCATAAAATCTGAAAATTGTACTCTTTTTTTCGATAATTTTCGAAATAAGGATGATTTAAATAATTTGACGGACAAAAGCAACCATTCTAAACTATATTTGGTTGCCTGTTCGGAACATTGCAATGCTACCTCTTCTCAAGTTAATCGGTCCGATAACCGCAAGACCTTCTTCATATTCTTTGTCATTTACTTCATCGCTACCGCTGCCTTCAGTCCTCTTCAGAGCATTCTGGACAGCCTTATCCATGTGACCTTGATTCGCCTCAATAAGGCTTCTGAGTTTGGCAAATGTCGGGTCTGGGGATCGATAGGGTTTGGTTTGTGTGCCTTTTCGTCAGGCTTCATGCTAGATGTTCTTACCAAAGCTGGCTGGAAAGGGCGAACCGTTTATTCATTTAATTTTGCATTCCTTGGCTTGGGTCTCCTTTTTTCCTCCATCATTACGATGTTCATTGCACATTCTGGAAGCAATTCCAAAAACGACCACAACACCTCAACAGATACCATCCCCGGAGGAACGGATGGTTGTTCCACGGAGATTATTTCCCAAGAAAACCACCGTAAATCTGTCCTCACAGACAAGAAGGTGCTCGTCAAAGTATTTTGTTCATTTTATCTCTCCATAGTCATGCTGACGGGGTTCGTTGCCGGCACCATTTCGGGGAGCATTGAAGGATTTTTTTATTATTTTTTGGCTTCTTTGGATCCAAACAACAAACTCGTCATAGGCGTTTCGCTCGGAGTATCTTGCGTGTCTGAAGTTACCTTTCTTTACTTTTCCGACAAAATCATCAAACGTCTAGGTTATCAGAAGTGTCTTTATGTGGTGTTCGTGACATATTTTTTTCGCTTGTTGGCCGCCTCGTTTTTGATCGATCCTTGGTTTGGACCCCTTATTGACTCCGTGCAGGGTTTATGTTTTGGTCTTTTATATCCTGTCGTTTCGACCTGGGCAAGTTCAGTTGTCCCTAACGAACTCCACAGTACAGTACAGTCGTATTTAGGTGCTGCTTACTACGACTTAGGTAAGCCATCTAATAATTTTTACCGATCATCGTGACTAATTTGTTATTTATTCATTATTACTCAAACAATCTGATTTAATAAGAGATTCGTTTCAGGCAGGGCATCTGGAGCTGCCCTAGGTGGGGTACTTTACGAACTCCTTGGTCCGAGGGCCATGTTCCGAAGCATGGCTAGCATCTCCGGAATCTACCTCATCGTTTTGATTCTTATTTTTCAAATCATCGATAAAATCAGACTTAGGAGGATTTCCAAACAGCAACCGACGATTACTGAACTCTGAATTCACGCCAATAATTCTCTTATTTCACCTCGAACTGATTATTAAAAAGAAACTGATTATTCAAAATGATGATCCTTGTTAATTTAATCAAATATTTATATCGTCACTTTTTTCGTTCAAAATTTACCAACAAAATGGAGTTTTCTAGATTTATTTGGACAAAAAGTCAATTAACATCAGCTGAATTTCTCACTTTAATAAATTATTGAATTATTATAAAAAAAAATATTAAAAAAGGAAAGCGTCCATTCTTTTGCGTTAAAATACTCGTCAATTCTTCATTTAATGAGCCTTGAAAAGCTTTTCTATTTTTAACTTAGCAGCCCTAGCCCTAGCCCTAGCCCTAACCCCCAACCATGCCAATCGAGGTTGTTCCAATGCGTAAAAAAATATTAAAGTTCTACCTGTTAGGAGCTCATGGAAACGATCAATAAAACTTTGAATTAAATACTCAATAAAAGCCTTAATGTCCCTTCAAAATTGACTAATGCAACTTAAATGTAGGCGATTATCATTTCACGAGAGTCATAATAATGGTGAAGTATGACAAATGTCTACCTAATTTTCATTAAGACTTTGAAACTTTCTATTGATGGAGTTATCAAATCTATAATAATTTATTTTCCTAGTTTTTGCAATGAAATGTTTATTGGATTTAGATGGAATAATTAGAAACTGTTTAAACATTCTTTAAATCTGCTTAGGACCTCATAGCAGGACATGACATTACAGGATATAACAGGTTTCTCAATAGCTTCCTAAAAAATGTTGGTATAAATAGGGAGAGGTCAGTAATTTCCTCAAGGGGAAAATTAAATAAACTAGAAAATGTTAATTTACATAAATATCAAGATAAAAATATCAATATTTACTCAAATTATTACTCATAAATAATACCATGATCTTTGGAAAGCGGGAACCAAGTCCCGAAAGGTGAAATGGAAAGAAATTCAGTTGAAACATTTCAATTGATTGACTGAAAGAAAATAGTTGCCAAGATTAAACAGAATAAATGTTATAGAATTCTTAAATCTTTATATATTGTGACAAACTACGTTTGTTTACATTACAACGGAATAAATGTAAAAGTCCATGGAATTCGAAATCCGTTCAAGAAATCAAAGTTAATTGCCAAAAACTAAAACTTTGGAATTAAAAGCAGAAGAAAAAAACAAACTTAAAAACAATTGTCACCTGATATCTTAATGAAAGATCAAAACAAGTGTTAAAAATTAACCTTTTCTAAAGTCTGAACATCAATTAGTCAGGCATGGCATTAAACTTGGACACATTGCCGAAGATAAGGCTATTACATCAGCCTATAAAAGTGAATTTCAAGTCATAGTTTGTAGGCCATTTTGTAGTGAGATAAGATTTGATTAGGATTTATTGTAAACAAAATATGGAGACGAGAAAGTCAGAATCGTCTGCGTTTCGTGTCAACGTTAAATTGATACCTTTAAAAATAGCCTGTTTTTTTCTCTTAGGAGGTATCTTTTTCGAACTATTTGATTGTCAAAGACATTTTGAATCATGAATCATTTTGTTTTTTTTCAGCCCATGCTTGGCTTCTTCCATATCTGCCCATGTTCATGGGAGTTCTCAAGTTAACACCGATCCAAATAGCTATCATTCTCGGTGTTCCCACGGTTATTTCAGCACCTATTCGATTGCTAGTCGGGTACCTTGCCGATCGGTTTCGAAAGAGAGAGATGGCGTTTGCTGTAACATCGGTACTTACTGTGATGTTTCATCTTTCTATATACTTCACTTCGGTAGAGCAATCTCCGTCATTTACAAGCCGCGTCGATCAAGATATGCGAGGAAGTTTGTGCAACAAGTCCAACTACCTCACTCTGGAGGCTTTTAATGAAACTATGATATTGTACGACATTTACAGAAGTGGCTTCAACGAGTTTGAAATAAAATGCTGCCACGAAAATAATGAAAACACTTCAACATGTCTCGAAACGACATTGAACAAAATTGATGGTAATCTATCAATAGTCACTAACGGCAGTGAGATTGAACACTGGTTTTCTTCATTGAACTTACAAGGCGAAGACCAATCGGTCTGCATCGATTTCAATCATTGTACCAAGACGACATTCGTCCAATTGGATCCACCCGGAAATGAGAGGACGTTCTGGCTATTCTTCGTTCTTTTCTTCTTTGCATCCGTTTCTATTAGTCCACTATACAACTTGTTAGACAGCCTTGTTTATTCGATATTGAAAATATCTGGGAAGCCAGAAGATTTTGGGAAAACCCGTCTCTGTGGAACCATTGGATTTGGAATCTTTGCTTTTTTTTCTGGGATAGTTCAGGACCATTTGAGTAAGCAAGCCTGGACAGACAGAGAGACTTACATATTCACATTCATTAATTTTGGCGTTGGATCGCTTCTGGCTATAGTTATGATTCTAATGTCCAAAGCCCCTAAGGAAGAAACGTATTCAGATACCAGAAAAACCAGCGATACCAACTTGAAGAAAGATAAATTAAATTCATTCGAATCAGAAGTAAAGCCATTTCAAGAGGAGTCTCAAACGGGGAAATCCATTTTTAAAAACAGTGGAGAACTGATGAAACTTATGTGCGGATTTTATCTCACCGTCGTCATTATGACAGGGGCCATAGCGGGCCTAGCTGCCGGATGCCTTGAAGTGTTCTTTTATTATTTTCTGGCTTCTCTCGATCCAAACAACAAATCCGTACTGGGCATCTCCCTGGCGGTCTCGTGTACCTGCGAGGCCATTGTTCTCTTCTTCTCAGGAAGAATCCTTGCCCTTTTAGGATCAAAAAAATGTTTATACTTTGTCTTCGTCGTTTTTCCTGCTCGATTCATGGCTTGCTCTTATTTGGAAAACCCCTGGTATGGAATCATTGTTGATGCATCGCAGTGCATCTGCTTTGGACTTCTCTACCCCGTTATGACCTCTTGGGCCAGTTCACTGGTGCCCTCCCAACTTCAAAGTACCGTCCAATGTTATCTTGGAGCAGTCTATCTTTCAATTGGTGAGAAATGATACTTCAATATACTTTTAAAATACTTACTCTGACTTAATAATTAATTATTTTGTTATCCTATTTTATAGATTCACGTTTGTTAGAGAAATATTCATGGCATTGAAGTTTATTTAGGATTATTGTGTGGACTGGGAGAACTTCATTTTAGGTCCCCAATATTTAGTAATTTAATAATTTATTTAAAAAATGAATGGCATTATTGTTATGGATGCTAAGCTTTTTCTTAAAGAGTGCGATTTATAATTTGCTGTTTAAATGAAACATTATAATATAATTGTGATATGTAAATACTTTGAACAATGTTTGTATTTTAATATTTTCTCGCATTATCTTGCACATCAGGAAGAGCAACCGGTTCCACTCTGGCTGGATTTTTTTACGAAAGGTTTGGACCGAGAGTCATGTTCCAAGTATTTGCTGCCATCACGGGTGGTTTTCTGATCGCCCTTATCTTCATTTTCGAGGTCTTAGATCGGATCAGACAGAAGAAGTTGACGAAGGAGCAAAATGGGAACGTCACATCAAGTGGTGAGGATTGCGACGTTACGATTGATCCACGAGATTAATTCAGAGACAGGATTTGATGGTAATATTAATATCCGGACAGAATTTTGTAATTGACAGCTGGATAATTGTGATGCATCAAAATTTGATCAAATTCTTCTCCCCAGGCGAGGATGGGAACACAATTAGCACAAAAGAGATCCACGAGACAACGCATCTTTAATTTCACCACGTCTGTTCCATCAAAACAAAGTTGATTACATTAAATAGATTAAACAAGCCGAAAACATATTCAACCACTTCTGTATTCGCACAGACTTATTATTCAACAAAAGTCAAACATTCTGTGATCGAATATATTGGCTAACTTTTACGTGCAAAAGTTCATTTTCTTATCGATTTTGTCTCAAAATGGATCCTAATTCAAGTTTTCAATAGACAAATATTATGGCCACAGAATTTATGATGTCTAGCCTTGAAGTTTAGTAGTTAGGGTTTTTTTTTATTCTTGCTTTTAGTATTTTGAGTGTTGTCCTTGCTGGTTATAATAATATTGGAAATAAATAATTAATTAACGTTTGGAAGAATCTGAAAATAAACATTTCCAACAAACTTTTAGGCGTTTTTGTTTTTTTATTTTTTAAATATCCAAATTTCCTCGATAAGAAAACAGGGAAAACAGTGAAACGAGCAGAAACATAAAAATATGATTAAAGATGGAACCATTTAATGTTTTTTATCAAGCATTTAAAAAAATTCATATTAAATAAATTCATTGAACAAAATCATGTTCTTCCCAACACGTCAAATGATAATGTCTTTTTTTTAATTAAGAAAATTAATATTGTAATATTTTTTTAAGAAATGTTTTATTCACATATTATAAAAACTATTTTAAGACGAATATTTTTATATTAAGATCTGAGTGAAATATATGTTAGAGTTAACCTTTTGTGTCCGTCTTCACTTTTTTTCTGGGGTTCAAATCCGTGTCATTAGCATTTTGTTTACTTGGAATGGTATAATTTGAACCAAATTGCTTTTCATGACCCACTTGTTTACGTTCAGGCAGAGAATTAACCCCTGTACCAAGATCGATTGAATCAGTATCACGCAATCTTTTCTTCGATTGAGGCTGCAAAGGCACGGAGGATACAGAAGATGGAGGAACACCGTTTGGTGCAGAGCATCGTAAAGCGGTGCTGTTTGTGGCATCAGTGAGACCGAAGCGTTGTGTCTCTATGACCGTATACAAGGTGCTTTTTGTCAGTGGGTTTTTGATGGACTTCATGATCGATTGGGCAGTTTCAACTCGATTAGGGAATGACTTGTCTGTTCTTTCCCTCATGAATTTCCACGTCTTCTTGCCAAAGTCCCACGAGCATTCGACTATCTTGTTGTCATATTTCCTGAGTTGTGGCGTCAATTCGATTGATGCAAAAGAAGGCTTCAAACCTCCAACCATCAATTTGCCTACGGGGCCTTCACTTGGGTTATTTTCTATGACTAGTTTGAAGTCAATGGAATCAAGCTCCGGAGGCTTCCACTTCAGGACTTCTCTGCACTGACCAAAGTGGTATATGTCGTCGACAGGCTGGAAAATAAGACCATCCGTTTCGTGCAATAAGGTCTTCTTAAAATTACCGTCAAGTAGTTGTCTTGCTTGAGGAATTTCCCAAAATTGCTTTTGCAAGATGGAGAATGGCTCATTACATTTCGAACCATTTTCAAAATGCTTGGTTCTGGGTTGGATGATCTCCAAAGCAATGCACGTGAATCGAATGTCGAGGTTCATCTTTCCTACTTCCTGTCCATCAAACTTTATTATGTCGTAGACGAGGTAACGACCTATTTTGCTCTTATTGGGGTAAACGTCGATAACCATCTCTCCGTCTAGAAGGGTATTCGCGAGATGATCATCAGGAACTTTTCTTCTTGGGAATATGACATTGTTGACTCTGTAAACTGCAAAATCTCTGTCGAGCATGAAAATTTCATTCTTTCCTTTGATTAGCATCATGTATCTTTGTCCATCAGCTTTCCACGTCACCTTATAACGTTTATTAGTCAACTTTTTGACATTCTCCACGTCCATGGTCACCGGCTGAGAACCGGGAAAGCGGCGTGCGTTCCAACCGCACATTTGCGTGACTATCGACTGAATCTCTTGAACCAACTTCATGTCAGTCACGTTGTCAACGTTTGAAATCATCCCATCCATAAATTTTGTTTCTTTCAGCTTGAAGACTTTGTTACTTTCGGTGCCTTCTTTGCACCAATCGGGCAATAGCGGTACCTCGAATTTTTGCACGCCGTTTCCGTATCGTTTATACAAGTCATTCAGATAGTCCTCTTTGTAAATGCCTGGTGATCTGGCTTTTGCAAAGGTATTAATTGATGTTTCTATGTCCATCTTTTTGACATTGCACAAATAGGACGCAATCATGAAACCTGACCTGTTGAAACCGTGGGTGCAATGGACGCAGATAATTTGATGAGGGAATGTGCTTATGAGATTTTGAACAACCTTTGTGAATTCATCAACTTCCTCTGGAGTTGGGCTCTCACCAAATCCTTTGCATGCAATCTTTACATAGCGACAACCGTCTCTTTCGATTTCCCTCTTATCATAGAAACGGTACGAATTGGTCAAGTCAATCACCATTCCGATTTTCCTGTTGTATTTCGATTGGACGGAGCTGTTCAGCATTTTCCAGTTGAACTTATTTTCGTCCGTCACCTGACTGTCGTAGCGTCCGTCGAGAAAAGTCTTGCAAACTATGAATTTATCGGCAATCAAAGAACTCCGTCTGGGACAACCCAGCCATCTATTGGGGATCGTGAATTTTTTGCAGTGCATGATTAATTGATTGGAACTTGGGTGCAGAGAATTTCCTTTGGATAAATCGAGTGGACTATGACGCAAGAAATGGTTTTTGTGATTCGCTCTTGGAATGGAGCCGTCGAGCAACTTAAAAACGATTCTGAATATAATAAACGTTTATTAATTGTTTTTTTACTTAACGCGTGTTACGATGCTGTCGTTTTACATTAATTCTAACAAATTTGTTGCAGCATTGAAGTTAAATATTACAACAAAAAATATTATAAGTTAAAATTATATTTATAAAATTATAAGTCGATAAATATTAAACGCGATATTTTTCAGCAAAAAATGTGTTGGTTGGCCTTTTGCGGTTTAGTAATGCTATAGTCAACATAAAATATAATATAATATAAAATAAACAATTATATCATATATATAGATATAACTTGAACAATTTTGTCAAAAATGAAAATGGAACTTTTTGGAATTTATTATTATGACATGTTTTCCTTCCGCTAAATCATCACCGACCTCTAAAAAAGCACACCAAGGTCGACCCATTTGTCGCATTGAAACAAAAAGTACTTTTTGTAAATCCATTTTGTAATCAGATACTTCGGCAATTTTTATCACAACAAGGCAAGGCATTGTCACTAAATAGTGTTACTTTATCGAATAGAAATGAGTTTGTTGATTTAAATATTGGAGAAAGACAGTCATTTAACGCTGTCTCAGCTGAATTGGTTCGATTATGAATTGTAAGTGAACAGAAATTTTCAACTGAAACGATGGAGCAGAAAAAAGCCACGTCAATTGGATGTCGTATAAACGTCAAGTTGATACCTCTAAAGATTATATATTTCATTCTTATATCAGGTTTGCTTTCAAAGGATTTTATGTTATAAAAGCAGTAATTTAATTAGCAGTAATAATGATAAATGATAATCTATTATAATGACTTTCAGCTTATGCAGCCCTATTTCCATACCTTCCAGTGTTCATGGGGGTTCTCAAACTGACTCCGATCGAGATGGCAATTATTTTGGGTGTAGGAACTGCTGTCTCAGCACCTATTCGAATAATTGTTGGATACATGGCCGATAGGCTTCAAAAGAGAGAAATAGTATTTGCTGCGTTTTGTTTACTTACACTTTTGTTTCATTTTTCACTTTATTTCACTCCAGTTAAAGAATCTCTATCCCAAACTAACAATCATCGATTTTGTTCTAATGAAACTTTATTCGCAGTCAAAAATATCTCGAATGGTTTCATTTGGACTGAACTAAGATGCTGCAGTGTCGATTTAAAAAACACTTCGATATGCTTTGATATGTCCTTTAACAGAAGCGGCGATGAACCAGCCATCAATAACATCAGCATCGTTGAACGTTTTAACTCTTCGTTGAATCTACAAAGCGAAAATGGAACACAATGCATCGATCTCCGGCTCTGCAACAAGATGACTTTTGATGAATCCATGAACCACAAAACGTTTTGGACATTCTTCGCAGTGTATCTATTTGCTCAAGGAACGTGCAGTCCCCTGATGAACCTGTTGGACAGTCTCATTTACTCGTCCCTTATAAAAAACGGCAACCCGAAAGACTTTGGAAAAACTAGTCTCTGGGGTTCCGTCGGATATGGACTTTTTGCATTAGTAACTGGAATAATACAAGATGGTTTAAATGATCGAGGTTGGACTGGCAAATATACATACTTTTGCTCATTTATCAACTTTGCCATTGGAATGTTTTTGACTTCAATCCTCGCACTGTTAACTAAGGTCGATATTAAAAAAATAAATACGAACAGACGACAAACGGGAATCAGCAAATTACAAAAGAAAGATCAAGTAAACAGTCCAGAATCTGAAATAAAACTCTTTAAAGATGGATATAACGTTAAAATTCAGACGTCTGAAAGTAAAAGAGACTTGATGAAGATTCTATGTGGATTTTATCTTTCCATTGTAATGGTGACTGGAATGATTTCCGGAATGTTGGCTGGATGCCTTGAGAATTTTTTTTATTACTTCTTGGCATCCCTCGATCCAAATAACAAGACCATCCTAGGCATGTGTTTAGCAGTTTCGTGTACGTGTGAGGCCATCGTCCTTTTCTTTTCGGGAAGGATTTTGGCCGTGTTGGGGTCAAAAAGATGTCTATATGTCGTTTTCGTTGTGTTTTCTATTCGATTCCTGGCGTCTTCTTACATAGATAAACCTTGGTATGGACTGATTATTGATTCAACGCAATGCATATGTTATGGACTCCTTTATCCCGTCATGACTTCATGGGCCAGTTCACTTGTACCTTCCCATCTTCAGAGCACTGTCCAGTGCTATCTTGGAGCAATTTACTTCTCTCTGGGTGAGTTTGAATCTCAATTTCTATTACATTGATTCACTTGAATTTGAAAGTAGTTTTATTTTCCATTTTTTTATGGGGTTAATTTTTTTTTAGGTAAATATTTTAATATATTTATAAAATTTAATTCTTCCAAGAAAACATATTTTGAGCTACTAGGTGATGAAATTTCTCGTATCATTATTTATTTTTAAAAAATGCTAGCAATAAACCATTGCAAGCTTTTGATAAATCCGGTTTTATATTGAATCTGCCTGTAATAGTCTTGGACCCGCCTCGCTATTGCAATATTACAAAAAAGTAACTTAAATTAACGTTGTAATGATGATACCTGTGTTATTTCTATTACAGGCAGGGCTGCAGGCGCAGGAATAGCCGGAGTTTTGTACGAAACGTTCGGACCAACAGTCATGTTCCAAATATTTGCTGCCATCTCAGGAGGGTATTTGGCAATCCTAATTTTTGTCTTCGAGGTCTTCGATCGGATCAGACTGAAGAAAGTCCACAAAGGAGAGGATAAAGTTTGCAATAACGCCATTTGCGGTGAGAATAGTATAGTCGAAACATGATCCAGATGTGAATTTTCCTTTTGGGCGTGCATTGGAAGGTAAGCCAGCTCAGAACAATCATGGTCAGAACCTTCTCTAGAGCCCAGAAAGGAAAATATATAGATAATAAATAAAATTAATAAATGCCTTATTTACTTCAGGTTCAGAGGTGAGCACCATAAAAGTTGAAACAGGAAGTATAATATCAACATATTTGTGAATAGTAAATCATTTAATCTATTACGGAGTATACAAGTATGTTTATAATGCGGCATGTACTTTTTGCCATCTATGTTATAGCTGTAATAATAAGTTATACTCATAATTATAATAATATAATAATAAACAATCACAATTATAGAAACCATCCAATTTTTTACATTATCATTGGTACAACCTTTGTTTGCTCAGCTTTTTGTGCTTTTAAGTATTTGTTTTTTGTCTCACCCACCCATTTTATGTGTGACTCATTCTTAATGTCCTTGAATCATTATTATTTCAGAATATTTCTTGTTATTGTTATTATCAAATTTTAATTTTAAATGTAATTTTTAAAACAAGTAAATCATTATTCCCTCTTTTTTCGAATTTCTCACAAAATTTCGAATTAGCAAACAAGTTTTTGTTTTCGATTCCATGTTCAAAGATGAATTCCTTTTCCATCCAGGTCTAAAAGTCCTGTTGTGTCACGATTTGTATCAAGAAGACACTTATTTTGAACTTTGTAGTAATTTGTATATCAGCTTTTACTTGATCGATGTTTCTCGTTGATCGATCGTCTGGACATTGCGAATATTTGGTTATTATTGAAGTTCAGATGAATTATTATAATCAGATAATAAAATATACTGACATTTGTTGCAACATACATGTATATGTTGTACGATATTATATTAAGATAATAGAACAATGAAAATCTTAAGATAAATCTTAAGATAATTAACGGCTTCGAACGAGCGAAATAATCAAAACATAGATAATGTAATTCAAGCAATCGCTACGTGTATTACTTTATGTGTACCCCACACCACTTCCCATGTACGATTGAAACAATATTGTGTGTTCCAAGTGTTAGTGATAAGCAGTTTATGGATGCTTTTATCTCTAATATCTAAATATTTAACTATTTGATGGACTTATTGGCGAGAGGGTGGACAACATAGCAACAGGGAGCCAGAATGACCACGGGGAGTATAAGGTCTCCAAACATTAATTTTTGTTTGTTTTTTTAAATTTATTATTTATTTAATTGGAGAGAGTATGTCAAGTCACTTTCGCCATGGAAGTCCAGCACGACTTGGAAGTTAGCTATTGCTATTGCTACTGCTGCTGCTATTGGTGTTGCCATTGCTGTTGCAATTGCTGTTGCTGTGGCTATTTGTATCGCGTGATCCCACCTGGATTGGTTTGATTTGAATTTCGAGTGACCAAAACGCTTTAATGGAAAATATGAAGCAGGTGAAAGCTAAACCAAATGGATGTAAAATAAACGTAAAGTTGATACCTCTAAAGATGGCTTATTTCTTTCTTTTAGCAGGTATAATAATTTTATTTAATAGACTCAGAATATTATTCTCAGAAATTTAATCAGCTGCGTTAATAAACAATTATTTAGGAAATGATTTTCAGCTTATGCGGCTCTTTTGCCATACCTTCCCGTGTTCATGGGGGTTCTCAAACTGACTCCGATCGAGATGGCAATTATTTTGGGTGTAGGAACAGCTGTTTCAACACCTATTCGAATAATTGTTGGATACATGGCCGATAGGCTTCAAAAGAGAGAAATAGTATTTGCTGCTATATGCTTACTTACCCTTCTGTTTCATTTTTCACTTTATTTCATTCCAGTTAAAGAATCTCTATCCCAAACTAACAATCATCGATTTTGTTCTAATGAAACTTTATTCGCAGCCAAAAATATCTCGAATGGTTTCAATTGGACTGAACTAAGATGCTGTCTTGACGATTTAAAAAACACTTCGATATGCTTTGACAAGGCCCTCAACAGTAGTGTTAAAGCAAATAGTAACAATGAACCAGCAATCAATGACATCAGCATCGTTGAACATTTTAATTCTTCGTTGAAGCTACAAAGCGAAAATGGAACACATTGCATCGATTTCCGGCTCTGCAACAAGACGACTTCTGATGAATTCATGAACCACAAAACGTTTTGGACATTTTGCATACTGAATCTATTTGCCCAAGGAACGTGCAGTCCTTCGATGAATATCTTGGACAGTCTCATCTATTCTTCTCTTACTAATAATGGCAATCAGAAAGAATTTGGAAAAACTAGTCTTTGGGGCACCGTTGGCTATGGAGTTTTTGCATTATTGTCTGGAGTAATCCAGGATAGTCTAAGCGATCGAGGATGGACTGGCAAATATACATACTTTTGCTCATTTATCAACTTTGCCATAGGAATGTTTTTGAGTGCAATCCTCACATTGTTAACTAAGATTGATACTAAATTAACAAATACGAGTAGTGGACAAACTAAGATGGAAAAACTAAATAGCAAGTTACAGAAAGATCGAATGAACAATCCAGAAACCGAAAGAAAATTCTTTAAGGATGAAACTAAAATTCAGACTCCTGAAAGTAAAAGAGACTTGATGAGAATTCTATGTGGATTTTATCTTTCCATTGTAATCCTGACTGGAATGATTTCCGGAATGTTGGCTGGATGCCTTGAAGCTTTTTTTTATTACTTCCTGGCGTCTCTCGATCCAAATAACAAGTCCATTCTAGGCGTGTGTTTAGCGGTCTCATGCATCTGCGAAGCCATCGTCCTCTTCCTTTCGGGAAGGATTTTGGCCGTGTTGGGATCAAAAAGATGTCTGTATTTCGTTTTGGCTGTGTTTTCTATTCGATTCCTGGCATCTTCTTACATCGAAAAACCTTGGTATGGAGTGATTGTGGAGTCAATGCAATGCATATGTTTTGGATTGCTCTATCCCGTCATAACTTCATGGGCCAATTCACTCGTACCTGTCCATCTTCAGAGCACTGTTCAGTGCTATCTGGGAGCCGTTAACTACTCTCTGGGTAAGTATGAGTCTTGATTTGGATAATCTAATTCCTTTTGAATTTCAGAATATTTTGCAATTTTCACGTCCTTACTTTTTTGCAATTACATCTAATATTTTACATAACATTTGGATTTGCCAAGATGGAAAAAAATATGCAAACGCATTAAAAGGCCTTTGAGAGGTCCTATCGATTATCAATCGAGGTCCTATCGTTGAATCTGTTTAATAAAATATTTTTTTTTGAGTTTATTCAAACGTCAAAGTAAATTCTAAATATTCGATCAGTATAGCTTCTTAGATTACATTAAATTATTCTTAATGTGATAATAAAAGTGCTATTCATTGTTTTTTATAATCCAGGCAGAGCTGCAGGTGCGGGAATAGGCGGAGTTTTGTACGAAAAGTTCGGACCGAGGGTCATGTTCCGGATATTTGCTGCTATCTCGGGAGGGTATTTGGCAATCCTTATTTTCATCTTCGAAGTCTTGGATCGAATCAGACTGAGGAAAGTTCGCAAAGCAGACGATAAAGTTTGCACGCCAGTTGTAGTGAGAATTGTAACCGAAGCATGATGATCTGGAATTAATTTAGTTTTTGGACTCAAATTGGAAAGTAGCATAGTTATAAACCTTAGTTATAACCACCCTTAGCGCAAAGGAAGGGAAATTGTAAATTATTATTAAATTAAAAGATTGAATGTCTCATTTTTTTAGGTTCAGAGGCGAGCTCCATAAAAGTTGGAATTGGAACTATTGCATCAATATATTTATGATATCTCACATCTATTAATCTATTATGGAGTAGATAGTTAACAAAGCAAGGCATATAATTACATCCGCATTGATTAATAGTAGTTTACTTATGATGTGTAATAATAATACTTATAATGACAATAATAATATTGTAATAAACGAGGATCTCTTTGTTTTACTAATTATCACTTGACTTTATTTATCAATTATTCACGTAATAATCAGATAAATACCACTCCACAACATTTCTTATACAATATAACAAAATATTGCTTAACTATTCATTGTTGTATGGGCAAATCTCAATAACAAAGCAGATGCCTAGTGAAAACCTAGCTGGAGAGTATGAGACCAAAAGTAGACTGTTTTTATTTGTATTTATTTATATGATTATTTATTTGTATTTACGTATTCCCGACAATTTTAAAACCCAATGAAATTACATTTAGTTTTTTTTTTTAAATTAAATTTTCATTGTTTGTTAATGATTAAGCAAATTAAAAATTACAAATAGGTAATAAAGTAGAAAAACATCTCTTACAGGCGTAAATATACAGCAAATGGATGTTCGGGGTAAAGTTATGGCAAAACATTAACCATTCGCTTTTGTTTATGCTAATAATTATAAGATGTTAATAATTATAAGATGCTAATATCAAGTCGATTACAATAGTATATACTTAATTTTATGTATGAAATGGATTAATGACTACGACAATTCTGAGAATGCAAGTAGAGATAACAAAACATTCAATTATTGATTCATTCAACAACTACTGTTTATAACAATATATCTGTTCCCTTTTTGGCCACGTCGCTTTCCAATTGTCGGGTGGGATGTTTCTGAAACGACAGAATTTGTTGATCTTGTTAAGCTTAAAAAAAAAACAACTGTTCAATACTAACAGTCTTCCTGTAGCAGACGGCATTACAACAGAGAGCGGAAGTAGCTATGGAGAGTATAAGTTCTATAAACGCCAATGTGACCATGATGGATCCGAATGTAAGTCTTATGTTTGCATTTTTCTAGGAAAAAAATTTAAAGTAGATATATCAAAAATAATCAAATAAATTCTGTGTAATAATTTTTAATTGCTATATGATTTCTCGATTTTTATAATTATTTAATTTAATTGAAGTGAGAATGTACTAAGTCATTCACTTTCAATATGACTTGACATTCCTGTAATTTGAGAGGATCTAAAAACTGTACTGCACAGATGTGTGTTCTAGATATTTCGTACTCGTCAGATGCCATGTGTGCTTTCGTGGTCCATGCATGTTGAATGTCGATCATACTGAACATAACGAAGATCGGAATGATACAGGCTGCCAAAATCGCCATTACCATGAGTGTTATCATCTGGAAATGGAGTCATTATTCTTACAAACGTTGGTATAATTTCGTCAATAAATATATTTTTTAAAATTCTGCATTAATTAGATTCAATCAATTATAAAATTAATCACATGTCGCTGATACCCACCAAAACTCTGCTCAAGTCCTTCTTCACTAGGACAATTTGCATGACTCCGACAGTAATGAACTACAGTTTTATGAATCAAATATCTTTTTAATAATAAATCCATTTAATATTTTAAAAAAGCAATCGAAATCCATAAAAGGTCAAAGATTACAAAATCGGTTTCAACACTCAGACAATAATTGAATATATTCACTTAAAAATACTTTCCGACCAAAATTTGCATAAATTCCTAAAAAAATGAAAAAATGAAAAAAAACTCACCAAACCCCCTCCCCAAATACCGTATCCCATTAAATATACTTTGAAGTTACCGACGTGAAATGCGACCAAGAGACTATTGATAAAAACGCAGATTATTCCGATCGTTATTTGAGCGATGCCGAGGTATTTTGAGGTCTTCTTATTGTACTCGAATGGAGATTCCAGAGGTTCGGGATGGCCGGATTGGGATCCTGCTGGGTTTCCGGAGTTCCCCAAAACATCTACCTTTGGTGCTTCTTGAGACATATGTGATTTTTTCTAAAACAAAATGATTAATTTTTAATAATTAATTAGTAAGTAACACATTGAGTACTTATATCGTTTACTCGTATATGTTTATTAAATCACTATTGCAGGCAGTGAAACGTTTTCGACTTAACTGATTTCCAAATTGGACTACGACCGCTTCAAACGCCGATTAACGGGCTTCGAAAACAACCTTTTACAGTTAAAGAGCTGAGAGCATTCAGTGTTTTTGTGTTTCTCATCTTCTTTCCACTTGAAAGTGGTCTAAAGTCTGCTTCCGGCCTGTTTCCCAAATTAGCAACCATAACGTAATTAGTTTTAGGTCAAACACCGCTATAAAAAAAAGACTGAGTATATAAAGAATGTCAACAACTGAAATTGTCAATTTAAGGTTTAGATATTTTGCATTACAATTTGGGGTAGTTGTAGTCAACGGTTCGACAGTTTAATAACAACGTAAATTGTCTGCAATTGTCTTTCCTTTGTGGTATTCAATTATGTTTAGCAAGTCCCAAAGGTTCTCCAAAATAATAACCGCATGACAAGATTGCAAAGTGCCAAATGAAAATTGAAAATCAAAGATCCAATAATTAGAGACATCAAATACGTTGCAACGTTTTTTAAACCCTACCTGGGTCTAACAGCGTCTAAAATAATTTGATAAGACACATGGTCCGAAATTGCTTTCATCGTGACTAGGGTATCAATTAGCAGCTCTCAAGAATTAAGCTACTGTCGCTCTCGGCCCTCAACATTTTAAGGATCTGGAGTAGAAAAACAAAATATTACTCCAGGTTATAAAGGAGGTGGGACCTCAGAGATCAAAATTCACTTCCTGGTTTGGATATCTCCTCGATCAAACCTTTAAGCTGCACGATGTCCATCGCCGGGAAACTTCGGTAAGCTAAGACATAAAATAACCGGAAGCAAATCCTCCAATAGCTAGCAGTGATGCCAATACTGGAAGATACGATCTGCCTGTGTTTATTATTTAATAATTAAGACAAACCAAGCAGACCGCCTTTCCTTGACGCCTGCAAATCGCCGCATGCTGCCAGGCGGACCTCGCGTGTTTACAAATGAAATTGATTTCTGGCAGGAAAAGGGCTGCACGTCAGTAATGATAGAAATCAAGACCTACTAGTCGTAAGAAAAGAAAGAAGAAATAGAAGCATATCATTTTTAAAAAAAATGGCATCCCACTATCTGTGGATAACTCCAATTTAATACCGAGGCTTCGTGTTCCAAAAAACGTGCTCATCTGAAAACTGAAAACGCAATGGCTGCCTGTGCGGACCCCACGAATGACGAGACCAAAGACAATTAAAGTCGTAGTAGAAAATATTCAAAAGTTCAACCTGCACGTCTGTTTCGGAGCGATAGAGTACAACCGTTAATAGTTATTATTTAACGTTCGGTGTCCGATCTCATCGCAGAGCGCTGCCTCACGACAGAGAAGCCGAAATTTGAATTCAGAATTTCTTTCCCAAAAGCTCCGAAAGCTACCATCTGATTGAATCGAAGTTTTTTCGAAACTTTCAAGTAAAGATAGTTCAGTACACACCCTCTTTAGTACAAAAAAAAGATGAAATGATGAAAATTCAAAATTGCTTTTTTTCAAAGCATTCCAAATCCTTTGGAGTAGGTAATCGCTTTCAGGAGCCTCTCCTTGAGCTTCTCCTTCGTGGAATATTCCGGAAGGAGCAGAACGTTGAAGCAGGTATGGGATGTTGGTAGCCTTGAATGAGTCAGAATCAAGGGTTATTATTATCATTATAAAATAAAAATATAATACTAACTGTAACCTATTATTATTATTATTATTAACCTTAATCATCTCTTATTAAATCATTATTGAACCATTTAATCACAGCTAACATATGGGTCATTTTCATAAGATCATTACCAACGATCTGCATCTCACCTTTCCGTGTCTTGTCCGTTTCGGGCGATGATGAGCCTCAGCTTGGCCAATCCCCCGATGGGTACCCTGTCAGAGCCGGTCGTGAACTGAAGAAGTTTCTTTTTCTGTTCTTCCGTCATTTCGTGCACAGTTTCCCAGAAGTACCTTCGAAAAAGAGACCAGAAATGATCAGTTAACTTATTTGATCAAAGCCAATATCAGAGTATAATTCAATAGAATACTCTTTTCTATCTAATTACTTGGACCACAACAACAGGTAGTAATATAATGAACAACCACAAAATACCTGATGACTGGAGTATCCTTCTTGTAACCTCCGTCATATTCCGTCGACTGCTCCAAAGCGTGGAAGTCCGAGTTCTGTGGTTAAAGAGACGACGCGGTGGTTATTAAAACCAGAAAATTATTTGCTGATGTACAAGATATATAAGAAGGTAGCTATTATAAATTTCTTTTAATGTATCAACCGTATTACCACGAATTTCTTGTGAGAGATCTTTTTGAAAAAAACATTACATATATAAATACAGTGACAAAACTTATGCTGGTAGTTAATTATTTAATTAATAATAATAATAAACATCGTGTAGTTCTACAGTGGTGGCTACAAACCTCCTCACTGCCACAAATGAGCAGCTCCAACTCCTCGGCATTGAAGAGCTGCGACAAGGGACTCTCGTCCGTGACCAATCTGAACCCCCTCCGGAAAGCCTTGAACTGCTTCTCCACGGACTTGTTCAACAAGAAGTCGGCATAGAGTTCAACAAACTCCTGAAAAATATTCCAAATGCCGTTCGGTTGGATTTTTTTAAGAGGAGCCAACAAAAAGACGTTTTTGCCAACAATTGTTTAAGTTTTAAATTAATTGAGAATTACAAATTTATATTCTTTATACATAAATACTCGTGCTAATAGATAAAACATTAACTTATTCCATTTTATCACATCATGGTTATGAAAGACTTTTAATATGATATGTACAAACAGGATAGGCCTTCATCGGACTATGTGCCGATCGGCATAAATTCAGTATCGGATGATGCAGAGCACGAGGAGACACCAACCTTCCGGTTTTCGTTGGTCACTGAAATGTCTTCTCCGGATGGTTTCAGGGCGTGGGTGTGGACGTTGCCAAAGACGTCGGTGGTGCTGATGGAGAAGGTCTGCATTAGTTCCTGCACGTCTCCCTCGTGGTTCAAGAGGGAGAGAAGACCGTTTGCCAATGTCTGTTGATATAGAATCATGTAATCAGACTCTGATTAGTTCAATCTATACTTAGTCATAATTTCTGATAAATCTATCAGACACAATCTGGATATATCAAAACAGATAAACTCTGGTGGCTTTCAAATATCTTTAATATCCTCAATGTCAAACTTAACTTGACACAGCTGCAAGACAATGTCAAACAACGACTCATAAATAGCGAAGTTGCCTGTTAATGCTTATTAAACTTTTATTAAACTTATGAAATTTTAAGAAGATTTGGCAGATGATTTTCCACTTTACCGGTCTCGCAAGGAGCAGGTCGTCAAAGTTACCGCGCCTGGAGAGCAACTTCCTGTAGAGGACCATGGGGAATCGAATGTCGAGGATGACGTTGTTGTAGATGGCCAGACCGATGAGGATCCCGATCAGCGTGAATTCCGCGTCGTTCTCGAAGGAGAGTTCGTTGAACCAGAACGTCTGGGTTTCTGGGTCAAGCCGAAACATTCCTACGAACGAAAAGCATCAGTGCAGTCATCCGTGACCCGTGCCGATTGATGTCAGATGTTTATTAAAATCAGTAGAATTAAAAAAAACATTTACAAATACATATGCCCATCACCCGCAATAGATATGCAAATGAATTCATTTGTTGCAATGCAACACGGCACTCGATCGGCATCCAATGGAATCACTGACCGAAATCCGGATTGAACAGCTCCTCCACGATGAGTTGGAAAAACTCCTTTGAAACGCCTCCCTCGTCCACTCCCTGCTCTCCTTCAAATTCCACGAAGAGCTGCTTCTTCAGATCCTGCGGGCTGTTCATTGTTATCGTCTCCAGCTGGAACAAAATGATTGGTCGAGATTTTTTAAAACATCAAAACGATAACCATTTATTGTCCTCTGCAATACTTGAGAAGACAAGAAAAAAATTAAATAAGCTATTTGGATCAGTAGAACTATACCAATTGATTTAAAAAACAGTAATCTCAACATATAAAACGTATTAAGTGAGTGGAATATAATAGCACAACTAGGCATAAATAATAAATAGCATTACTAGGCATTAATAATAAAAAGCACTTTAAAAGGTCAAAAACGGAGAAAGGCATCTGACTTTCTATGACTCACATTGACCAGAGCATCGCCGACGATGTGATCTCTCCTCACGTTGAGTCTAAGGTAGGGGGCGGTCATGGAGGCGCTGGACGACCCTGCATAGAGGACGTTCTGGAAGAGCGTGGCCCGTCTCTCGTCAAACATGCGAATGCGGTTGTCGAAATAGAGACCCATCTGCTTGGCTGCCGTGGTCAGTACGAACGGATTGGCCATGAACGAGAAGCGCCGCTCCGGCCTGACCTTGTAGTAGGCATAGTCCTTGTCCATCTCTATGGCGTCGCTTAGTGTTTCGTTGACGAATTCCTTGGGGGACAACAGAGGTTCTCGACAGTCCACGGCAGTCAGTCCCAGTGCATCACCGAGAGGGTCTCGCTGGCCGGAAGGCGAGCCCTGTCTGTCTTTCGAGATGTCAAGATAACTCCCGAGGAATAGCTCGCCGGGGGTGATTCTGTCTGACTCGAATTCTTCGTCTTCATCGTCCGACATAGAGAGGCCGGATTGCAATTTGATGCCTTCCCTAGGAATTTGTTTTCTGGCAATGCTGTCTCCCAGAATAGAGGTTTCCTTTTTCTTTCTCTCCAACCATTTTTCATCCATTCTACCCCCTAACATGGAAGCATAATAAAACAGTTTGAGCAAGATGACGGCGCCGCAGATGGCATCATCGTCGTTGACGGTCTGATCGAGTTGGGCCCATGGTCTGATCACCACCCGCACGGTTATCATCTGATGTATGGAGCAGACTACTCTCCTCATGACTTCTGCACCATTGGGAGATTCTCCATACCTCTTGGCCCAGTGCTTGACTAACGCCACTTGGCACTTGGTCGGCAGGTGACGGACGGTACGATAGAAGTTTGGAACAGCCAGTTCCAAAAGTTCGAGGCTATCCAGTAAAGGCATCTCTAAAATATTGGCATAAATGTTCGGGAGCTTTCTATCCGATTTCAGATTGTCCTTCTCGCCGGAGAGAAGGCCGGACTCGATCCTGCGCGACAAGTGGGTCAGGGCAGCCTTCATTGGCTCGCAGTAGACGCTCGAATCTGCCAACGACGACAGTCTTTCGTAACAGCGCGACAGGGACTCTACGTCTACGCTGACTTCGTAATTCGTTTGAGACGACGACGAGTTCAACATTCTTTCCTCCAAGTCTAACAGTTTCGTCATAAAGTCATTCTTTCTTCCGGACCGACTGGCATCCTCGTATACGATGACTCCGTCCAAGTCGCCAGCGTCATCATCACGATAAGCAGGTCCGTCGACAGCACTTCCTTCATCCATTGGATCAGCATCTTCTTCTTCCTCGTAACTACCATCTATTTCAGTAAAGTCAGACTTTGAGTTGTGGCCTTTGGAGTTGCGGTTTTTGGCAAAATCGTAAGATGATTGATTGGGAGCCTCTGAGTTGGAATTCTCCATATTTCTGCCGGAAGCTTCATCAGCTTTGTCTCTGATGTAAAAACTCTCTTTCAGTATTTCAGGGTTGGAGAATGAAGAAAATATGAGGATGGCAAGATTGGTCCATTCATTTGTCTTTTCTGCTTCTTCAATAGCTTGTACTAACTTTTCTTCAGTAAGGATGACTAAATTTGGCAAACAATTCATTGATTACAATGACGATTAATTACAATCAAAGTTGAAACTTTGAGATGAATTATTAATTCAGAATAAAATATATGTTACATGAATAATATAAATATATAAAATATATATTACATGAATAATACAAATAAATAAAATATGATACAAATAAGGATAATCAAAAAGTAGCACAAAGCAATATTAACGTACATATATCGTTCTTCTTTGAAATTGCATCATAGTCCAGTGAGGGTATGTTGCAAGGACAAGAGTTATTTTGACCATTTGGTGATTCTTCTCTCTGACCTGAATTCTCCTTGAGTGAAAAAAAAAATTGATTACCATTAAAAGCAATGCTCCATATCAACAGGTAGAAAAACTAAATGGTATTTTAATAGACTTAATAATAATTCAATCAAAGCAGACCTTATTATCTGAAATCCTTGAGAGCTTTCTACTGGATACATCACAAAGTCTGGAGCGGTTTTTAAAGAGTTCTACTGCTCTTCCAGCAGCTTCATTGCGACTAATTCCATAGTAAAGGAAAGCACTGGAGGAAGCACAAAGTTCATTATCACAGAGTGGATCTCCACAACCATCAGTCAATTGATAGTAGTATCTCTCAATCTTCTCTTTAGCAGCAACTCTCTTCCTATAGTTAATATCCAATCTCATTATCTTATCCCCACAATAACTTGCATTAAAAAAAATAATTACATTTCGTTTTGTGAGTTGCTAGTATCTGTCAGTGAAGTCGGTTTTGAATCTTCGGCGCTGGGTACAAAAATCCAAGCAAATAAATTAAATGGCTAAACCCATAAAACTATTAATAATTCTAATTGCGTCTTTATTGCAATTTTGGATTCATTTTAGGCGACTGTGGATTGGAAGAATGATAATTACCTAACAACTTCGTTGTTATCAGCACCAGAAAATCTTGAAGAATTCATATAATTCAAACGTTAATGAAATCAAACAAATGTCTATCTATCCACAAATATCAGACTGACTATGACGGAAAAATTCGTTCGCAGATACCGTATAAACATCAATAGATTTCGTTTTCTTGGGGCCATTATGCATAGATGTTTTTGAATCTAATAAAATTTAATTTAGTTTAAAAAACCTTTAAAGTTAATTCTATTTCTAATATTAAATAACTAAATTTTCAGACCGTTGAAGCGTTTGCTTTGTAACCCATTTCCATAGGTTAGGTGCACCATTAAACAACGCCGGTTTCCAAACAACGGTTTCAAATATCTTGATCGGTTGGTTGTTTAGAGTGTAGAGATGGCCGATGGTGAGTTTGCATTAAATGTATGCTTTCTGTGATTTTAAATATCTCCATTTTTTTTAGCGAGTCACGTTGTTCCAGAAACTGCTCCTCAGATCGAGCCTACCACAGATTTCTCTCTCCCTTTGAACGTCCAGGTATTGAACTGATAAAACAAATCTATTGAACAACTTTACTCAAACGAAGACGTCTTTATTAATCAGAAAATTGTTACCAACGAAAAGTCTTCTTTTGATCTTCCACCAAAAAAATCTAAAGTTGAACTTCAGTCATTACCAACTAGGGCCTACCTAGATCAAACAGTTGTACCCATTTTGATGCAGGGACTTTCTGCACTGGCTAAAGAGAGGTATTTCTTTATTACAACGTTTTATTTTATATTGATTTGCTGAGGTATGTGATCTTGCAGGCCACCAAATCCAATAGAATACCTGGCAACTTATTTGTTAAAAAACAAGAATCAGTTTGAATAATGAAGTGAAAGTGTTGTGAATGAAGTCTTGTACTGGAATCTTCATTTTTTTAATAACTTCAATAAAATCAGCATCACTCTTTTGCCCATAAAAGCAGTTTATTGCAGAAACAATTGAAGTTGATGCTTTATCCACACATTAAAAAATCTGGGAAGGTAACAGTGTTGTAACGTCAGGTCTGATATCTCGCTTAATTATGTTGCAGAAAGGTTTTTGGGGTTGGTGGAATTATGTGTGGGTTGTCACGCGAGGTTTGAATATCATTCGGACTGACTCAGTTCAACTGAAAATTTGAAAATGCTTAGCTTAAGTTTATAGCTATATGTGGCATTGCACCTTAATTAATCAGTACTCGAATAAAACTGCCTCTTTTGTTTAGATTTTGTCTCAATGCTGGATGGCAAAATTGCTCCTAAGGTTTGGTAGCATTTTATAATTACTAGGCTTTATATTAAGATTTAAACTCTCAAAATGAGTTGCAGTTGTACACAAACTGGACATCATAAATAATGAAAAAGTTATTAAAATTATTTTCATTCAGAGATTTTAAATTTATATGAAAATCAAAGCTTTGATTTTGTAGATTTTATTTCTGATATTAAGAGAAAATATTGTTTGTTACAAACATAAATATTGATGTGGTCATTTGGAATGAGCAGTTATTAGGAACAACATCTATATTCACACAGCAATGTGGACAAGACTCTTTAGGATGTTGGAGCTACTTGAAGTGGCTTGGAATGGCTGCTGTCCTCCAACATAAACAATCACAAAGCCTGGGGATTTTACAATGTTATTCCATATTTAATTCAGCATTAGGCACAGAAATTAGGTTGAAAATTGTTGATCAAAACTTTACTTAGATATTACAAAGAATTGGTGTGACCACTCTCACCAGGTATAAAAACAAAGCCCTTGACATCATCCCAAACTTTGAGTTGTTCAGCTTTGAAGCTCATTTGAATCTCAACAAAGTCTCTGTTTGCAGGGATCACATTTCTGGAAATGGCAACCAGTTGTATATTTGGCATGATGATGGTGGGAGGCAAGCTTTGCCAGCTGATGTACACCTGAGTCACCTGAACAAATTTAAATTTTAATTAAGAAATTTGACAATATCCTCCATCACATCACAATATAATTAGTTTTCAAAATACTCAGTATAATACTTAAATGAGTGAATATCTACAAAATGAGAATCCAATTGATGACAACCTCTTCACAGTCAATGGCCCCTACATTCCTGACCTGAACTTTCACCTCTACGACCTCCGTGTCATTAGTAACTTCCGAAACGGGCACGTAAAGTTTATCATAGACAAAGTCCGAATAGGAAAGACCGTATCCAAACGGATAGAGAGGCATTTGAGTGGAATATCTGTAGGTACGATTCATCATTGAATAGTCGATCATGGGTGGAACTTGATCGAGGGTTGCTGGCCAGGAATAAGGCAGTCTTCCGGAGGGACTGACCACGGAACCGTCTTGTGGATTCATGAAAAGCACCTTTCTCAGAGCTTCTCCTGTTGCTTGGGCTGGAAAGAAGCACTGGATAATGGCACCCACGTTCTCTGAAGAATTGGCAGCTCTCAGGTCAACAGGACATCCAGTGAAGATGAGTAAGATGATGGGCTGTTTGGCTGTGGAAAGGTATTTATAATTAAACATTAACTTTGCGCTTGTTCCATGTAAGACCTATGAATTTATGAAAAAGATAACAATGATATGGAATCAGTTTTTGTTGATAATTTGTATGATTTCAAATTAGGATCATTTAAGTTTCATTACCATGGCTAACAACATCTTGGAGAAGTTGGTTTTGGTGGCCTGGAAGATCCATTGAAGGCCTGTCTTTGTCTTCACCTTCAATTGCTTGACCTTGAGGTAGTGGGGAAAATGGCTGAGTGATATTATTATTATCGTTGAAACATTTTACTTATAAATGAATTATTAACAAAACTTTATAAATTAGACCTACCTAAAATAATAGTAATTTATAATAAATTATTATATTAGTTAATAATACCTGTTCCAAGGCAAACAATGACCACATCAGCTTCGTGGGTGGCATTGACAACAGCACTGGAGTCATAATTGACACATTTGTTTGAGTCACAACCAGGAACAAGTACAGTGGTCTGAGCAGCATCTTTAAGTCCCCCATAAGGAGTTGATGAAAAGTTTGGATCAATGTGTGGGGTGTAACCTCCAAATAACTGATCCAAATTATCAGCCATTGGACCAATGATCTGATTGAATATGTTAATGCCATATTATGATAATTAGACTTTATTTTAACAATAACAAAGATAAATTAAATCAATTAACTAAAATCCCATTTAACTGACAGCCATCTTTTTAACTGCTCCCTCCAACAATGGTAATCTTTGACCAATGTTCTTCAACATGACAAAGGACTTTGTAGCAACTTCTACAGCGAGTCGTCTGTGGTAAGGAGTCTGGACAACAGAAGATGCCTTGATTTCTGTGTATGGATTCAATGCTGGAGGATCAAACAGCCCTATAAAAAAAAATAAAAACTCGGCATTTCAATCGGTCGCATCCATCGATCGAATGCGTGAAGTTTGATTTAAGAAATTCAGAATCGGATGGGAAATAAGTGGACAGACCCAGTTTCATGCGGGCATAGAAGAGAGATCTCGTCCTGTTGTAGATGGTTGCATAGGTCACCAAACCCTTCTGAACTGCCTCTTCCAGCAGAGAATAAGCCGTGTCTACCCTGTCGTGAAGTTCGAGGTCCACTCCTGCATTGGCAGCCAACGCGGCTGCCTCGAGAAAGGTCGAGGCGTACTTGTGTCCCGTGGCTATGTTTTCGATGGCACCCATGTCGCTGACTATGAAACCCTTGAAATTATATTCTCCTCTGAACAGATCGGTCATTAATGTCTTGTAGGCACAAGCAGGGATGCCATTGATGCTAATAAATAAAAAATAGCATTTTAAAAAATGTTAAAGTGTAGTAAGATAAAAAACAATGACAGGTTGGATATTAAATATCACTTTATAAGGAATATTTACAGACAACCATCACTAAATCCTAATTATGGATGGATACCTGTTGTAACTGCACATAAGATTCAATGCTCCTGCTTCGACACAAGCCTTGAAATGAGGCAGATAGGTAAGTCTGAGGTCTCTCAAGCTTACCTGTAATGCTTCCATTAATTAATTGAGCAGTTTAATTGAATGCAATCAATTACAAAATGGCAATAATAACCTTTGCATCGAATGACATTCTTGAAACAGGAATATTTTCAGGACCAGAATGAACAAGAATGGTTTTGCACCCTGCTATGGATTTGATGTATTTCTCATGATTTCCTTGGAGACCTCTGACATAATGGGCACTGAGTTCCCCAATCAAAAATGGATCTTCCCCGAACACCTCTTGAATCCTTCCCCACATTGGGTGGCGAACGAGGTTCATGAAGGGAGCAAAACATGTTAATCCTGAAAGTTAAAATTCTACAATTAATTATTTATGTAAATTTAATTTTGAAGGTTTTGCATTATGTGTTTTCATCCATCATGGTGTAATATTTACAGTTTTAATGTTGAAAAAGTGATGATTTACAGATTACCAACCCTTCATGTCTCCATAATCCCCTTTAGAAGAGGCCTCATTAAAAATTCCTCTTACTTCACTTGAAATTGCAGAGGCAACATCATATACTAAGTTTGGACTGGAAGCATCAACAAAGAATGGAGATACAGATGTATTGTTTGGCTATTTGACACTTACCTGAAAGTGGCAGCGAGTCCTATTGGCATTGGAAAAGAAGTTGAGTTCATGCTGACCACACCACGCAAACATTCTGTATCAAAATTAAAAGGTGGTATCCCGAGCCTCTCTATGGCAGGAGCGGGTTTATCAGGGTAGCCTCCACCATTAGCCATCTGGTCAACCATCTCCTTCAGACTGAGTCGTTTCATCAGATCATCTAATCTTTGCTCAAGTGGTAGGTTTTGATCCCAAAATGGGAAGTTTTCATTGCTGACATCCCCGTAAATGCCAGAGAAACGGGAAAATAAAAAAATGCAGATATAAATGAAATGAGAATATTCCGGCATTTCAAAAAGAAATCGCATCAATCTCGAAGTCAAACGACCTCAACTATTATCAGCATCAAGCAATTAATGTGTGGATTGGAGTCCCAGGTGAGTTTGTTTACGAGCGCCAGAAAGTAAAATATTGAATTTTAGAGAAACTTGGACAATTATCAAATGAATTTAAAGAAAAAAAACTTGAGGCAAACATTGATGACTACATTTTTAGAGCTAATAACCAGGAGCGCCATTTCAGCTTTTTCCAGACATAATCACTCGTCCCCCACTCGATTACAAGACTGGTGGATTGCAGTTGCATGTTACGTTCGGATGGTGAATGATCATTGACATATTAGTTGCGCCTTTACTCCGCTAAAGCATTTTCCCCAGTCGAAAAAATTCCGATTGTATTTCGTGACCATTGATCACAACTTTATGCAAATGCTTACCCTCCCGCCAGAAGATAAAGATATAAAAATTATCTATGATGAAATAAACCCAAGAACAGATTAATAACTATTTGAAATGAAATGTTCCAAAGACATTAACTTGATTGTTTATTAAAGTGCAGAAGCAATTGTGTCCATCGGTGACCTCGATAACAACTAGTTAAAACTATAATTTATTGTGATAACGGTCATACCGATCGAGGCTCATAAGAGGACATGACAATGGCGTCGTATAATTCAATAAAGCTATTCCATCAAATGTCATCAGCGATCTCATTGTTCTTTCAATCAGTGTTGAGTACAAGACAAACTCCTTGCAGCACCCAGTGACTGGAATGCTCGAAAGTATGCAGATTCGCTTCGAAAACAAACCCTTCGCCCATAGCATTGCGTCTTGCCGATGTAACGTAAACCGGAGCTGTAAAAGTATTCTGTAAAGCAGCATAAAACAGTGAAATATTAAATGGTTGCCAAATTCACGTCACGAATGGATTGGCAGGTGATAAGGCCAACTAATTCTGGAGACAAACCCACTTAATCTCACCTGAAGTTTGAGTTTATGAGCCTCGATCGGTATGACCGTCATCACAGGAAGGGGTTGAATCAATTGCTTTGGTTTCTGCCTCAGCAAAGTTCCTTTATCGAGGTCCCACGCTGCCCCTTCTAGAAACAGACCGTGAACATAACAGCCTGAATAGATAAATGAATAACTTTTTCAAACATCGATTTTATTTGGTAAATTTGGATTTTTTAAATGAAATTGTTAATTCTAATTCCAATTCAGATGGCTAAAAGCTACCTTGCTGAGCCCTCTCGTACACATCCTCGGGTTCAAGAAAACTAGTGACGCTGGTGTAGAGAGTAGATTTGTCCAGTGGCCAGTTGTTCTTCCTGCAGGTGGCTTGGACAAGAGCTGTCAAATAGGATTCTGGAACATGCAGACCAGATAGCCATATAACAGATGGCTCGCTCTCATTAGCCTGTATTGTACAAATCTACGATAAGAACCTCCCCCAGAGAAAAATTATGAAGTTAAGAAATTAATGGTTAATCCTTTGAGTTGCCATATTAATTGCCCATCAGAAAACCTATCTACTTTAAATAAACTAACCCATGAGTAGTATTGCTTGTGTCTAAGGAGGAAGTGAACCACCCAATTGGCCAGCGATTTAAGAGTGGCAGGCGCCAGTTTTCTCCATAATGGAGGTATTTGGCCGTTGAATAGTGATCGGGCTATATCATCAAGTTCACTGCTCATACCTACCTCACCTGCTAAGGCCTTTTCGAAGATGTAAACATTGATTAAAGTAAATAAAAGATAATCATGATTATTATTATTTCCAATACGGATACACTTTGGTCTGACCAAAAAATAACTTCTAACTTCTTCAAATTAAATGGTCACAGAATATTGGACTAACTTTTCTGAGTGAATCCAGGTTGGCACTCATTTTGTCATTCAAAATGTTGAATCTTTCCAATTCCTGTAGCAAAACTACGGTAGTCGGTGTTATTTCTGAGCCCAACTTCTTGCGTATTTTGTCCAACTCAAACGAAGGTGGTAGCCTGGCGGCCATGTCCGTAGCCACCTGTTGAACGTAATCCTCTCTACTCGCCCCAGAAGGTGCAGAACCTGCAATAAAATATGTTTCAAATGGATTTGAAAAAGGGGAATTGCCACCTGTGGCATTAAATTAAATCATGAAGCGACGCACAAGTAAAGTTCAAATACAATATATGTATGTCTGATTATCTCCAACCGCTGATCCAGTAAAATGAATTATGAATAATGAAACAGTAATTCCTAAGTCACCAAAAGTTACCAACCAACGTGAGGCTGAAGTTCTATCATGTGCGTCCAGATGTCTTTCACCGCGTTAGTATAGTAACCGATCTCAGCATTCGGATGGAGTCCGAAAACTTCAGGAGTATTGGTCAATGGAAGCGATTCTATATAAGCTACAACGATATTTAAGCTCAGACTAAAGACTGAGACAACTCAGCGTTAAATACGTATATACATCAGATATTTACTCACTATTTACGTACCATTCCCGTAATCAAAGAAATAGGTTTAGATTTATCTCTTGATTAGTAGTGTCATTGAAAACAGCAATACATGACCAAATTAAACTACCAACACAAGCAAGACTGCCTCGAAGCGTCAGAAGGAATAGTGTACTCCACTGAGCCACTCTTGAAAAAGCTGAAAGGTTGGAACTTATCAAAAATGAAGTCTCCCATGTACTCTTCCATGTAGGTCTTCAATATCTGCCTGTCGTAGTCATCAATAGCTCTCCCGCCGTACATTACCTTCGCAAGAATTTGTAAAATATGCTTAATATTACTATTCCTTATCAAGTATAGACAGTTTAATATCAGTTTAACAAAGAACAACTCTTAAAAGTTATTGTACTCAAAAAAGAAGCTCACAATTATTTGATCATAATATTACACTAATTAGTAAAACGAAAAACGAACACGACAGAATCATTTCCCAGTTAGTAAAAATGTGAAATATTTAGACCATCACATTTATTGAGTTGGATGATTAAGGCATTTTTAACATTATATAATGAAAATTTTACTGCTTTCTTCCTGATACTTGCAAAAAAAAATTACGTATCTATAATTTATTCGTAGTCAAAGCATTACTCTGTTATCTTTGTTGCAGAAGCGTAGTCGGAGATTTTTGGCGTCTGATTACGATCTCGGACTTAAGCACAGTAAAGCTTATGTCAATTCGAATTTAATTGGCCGACATGACTCAATATTTACCACCAAATTTATTGGCTTTGTTTGCACCCCGAGATCCGATACCATACTTACCTCCTGCTGACAAACTTCCCCATGAAAAAGATTCTCAACCTTATACTGGCTTGACTGATTTTGTGAAATATTTCGAGGTTTGTTTACGCGGTCGATTTGTGCAGCGATATTAGGTTAGTTCTAAGGAAATTGACATCGGTAGAATCATCTTGAATCAGTCATCATTTACCGGGTAAATAATCGATTTATCAATTTACATTTGCAAGTCATCGAAACAAAGTTAGAATTAATACATAAGTAAATAGCTTGAGGTTAGGTGCCTTGGAAAAAGCAATCAGTGATACGTTTTGAGGCTGAATTTTTACCAGCACTGGAAGGGTTGTTTTAGGAAATTCAAAATTTTGTGGATCTTCAAAATATTCCAACAATGACAACAACCTGACTTAGGAGTTGAGTTTATAAGCAGACTAAGAACATGAGGAGACAAAGATGAGTAATGTCAGTGATTTACTACTGATGCCTCTGTTTGATTCAAGTGTCACCAGTTTTGTGACCAAGCATTGATTTTCAGGATCCAAAGGAAACTCCTGCTCGAACCAGAGTTGAGACAAGGGAGGAGAGAAAAGAGAGGAAGGTATGTTGAAAGTCATCATAAAAGACAAATGGCAAACTTTTCTAATACTTTCTGATGCATAAGTGATTATATGTTTCAAGCCTACCACAGTAAAACAAAAATTAATTGCATGCAAACATGCTCATGAGTTTTTTTTTTAATGAATATGAAATACTGGAGCTCATGCATCATTATTTTTGTTGTGATTATGCATTTAGAGAAAAGAAAGGGCCGAGCAGACTGCATACAAGTTGGAACAGGATCTAGCCCTGTGTGAGTAAAATTTAAGTTGTTATACCATCGATGATGTGGACATTAATGAATATTTTGATGTGTCTTAATGTGATCTAAAAAGAAGTCTTACAGTCTTTAAAGTTTAATATAGATTACTATATTCACAGGGGATCCTTTAAACAATGAGAATGCCAGAGGAGATCCATTCAAGACACTCTTTGTTTCAAGAATTGTGAGCTTTCCTCTTGGAAATCTTAGTTGAATTTCTATTAAAAGCCTAAATAACCATTTTTTGTGTAATCATCTTCCTGGCAATGAAATGTATGTTGGCCTGTTGGTCTCATCATTAAAAAATTAGGAAGTTCAAAGTTAAAATGAAAAACCTGCATAAAATAAATATTTGATTGCGATTTTCATGTAGAATTATGATACTGGAGAATCCAAATTGAGAAGGGAATTTGATGAATACGGTCCAATCAGAAGGGTGGGTTAACACATGTTGTTTACCCTTTTTGGGGTTTTCCCGTGCATTGTTAAAGAATAATCAGATCTTTAATTAATTAATTAATTAACCAATAATATCGACTAATAACTTTTCACTCTTCCAGTTGGTCATGGTGAAGAACAAGGTGACTGGGAAGCCTCGAGGATATGCATTCATCGAGTTTGAACACGAGAGAGACATGATTGGTCAGTTGGTTTTGATTTCCAGTTAGTGCTGGCATTCAGTTTTAAGTGAACTGCTTGAGGGTTGAAATGCTTTGTCATTTCTATGAGTGTTGAAGGTCAGAGTTTGGGTGAGTTAGTGAGTCCAGAGGAGGATCGGGATACAGTTCTACGTCGGTTAGTCTCTGCACCGACGGTGTCGGCACAGGTTTTTAAGGATTTCGAGGAGCTTTGCAATCGTTCAACGCCTTCGATGACCCGACATGAAAGCTTTATATGTTTTCTATTCCTCCAGAATGTGCCAGCCAATCATCTGGTGCCAACTAGTTATGGTCACTCAGTGAGGCACACGTGCGCTTACACAGTGCTGTTAATACACAATATGAATGGAGCTATGAATCGCTGCTTAGGTTTGTATTTCGCTGAGACGTGGTAAGATTTGTCTAAAATTTGCTTCCACTTTGACTGGGCCAAAATTTCTGGGTCTCTCTGAGCCCATGAACCAGTTGGACCAGCCTAGGAAGTGTCCATTCCTTCTCTGTTGCCATGCTTCAAGTTCTTGGCAATCCAGGTGAAGATTGTGTAAGTTTGTGCACTGGTGAGTGTGCTTCAAGACCAAAGACGCTTCCATTTTAAACGGATCTCGTGGATCTTTGCATCCATGTTTCCCCAAGGAATAAATCTGGATCTCTTTCTGCCACCTGAACATCATTGGTAGTAACTGGTGCAAACAAAGTGGAGACAAACTGTTCTCCAGCTACTCTTATTGTGTGATTGAGTTGTGATTCAAAGACATTATGATACTGATGTATTATGCTGTTCAAATGGATTACTTTGATGAGTTGAGCAGCGTTGTCATGGCATAGCACGTTTCTAGCTGCATGGAGGGAAATAACCATAAGGTTAATTGTTTAATTATTAGGAAAGTAAGTAGTTTTGGAATGCAGTCTCAATGCTTAGCGATCAAAAGTGCAGTTCTTTTGGGGATGTTTATTTTGGTATTTGAAATTGAATATTTTCCAAAGAATCTCCAATGCATTGCACATAATAAAGGTAATAACATGCATGAGAGGTCATTGATTTTCTTTCCTCTCCTCTTTATGGGTAGATTTTGCTTGCATTATTTATGGCAGGCAATCCCATAATTTTTGTTTTACATAAAAAAAAGGGTGCAATTGCAAGCGTCCGTGTTTCCCAAAATGCGTGTTGCTTCTCTAGCTGCCTATAAAAAGGCTGATGGAAAGAAGATAGACGGAAGGAGAGTCTTGATCGACGTGGAAAGAGGAAGGACGGTGAAGGGCTGGAGACCCAGACGACTCGGAGGGGGCCTCGGCAGTACCAGGAAAGGAGGGAACGACGTCAACACCAAGTATTCTGGAAGGGATGACTTCGATGGCAGAGACAGGTATTGAAATGTTGTCATAAGCCGTTACCTGTTAAAGCTTTAAACATTTTTCAATAATTGGAATTATTAAAATTCAAAATGCTTTTGTCTCCGAAGGTTGCTGCCAGAAGACAGGGATCGTAGCATGAGAGAGGCCAGCAGGGATAGGAGGGTCAGCAGGGATCGCAGTCGGCGGAGCAGCAGGAGTAGGGATCGCGAGAGGAGGAAGAGGAGCAGGGAGAGGAAAAGGTCGCCAGAGAGGGAGGTCAAGAAGGAGCCTGGAGAATTTGGTGGTATAAAGACACATACACATATATATTTATATATTATATATATTTATATATTATATTATTTTATATATATATATATATCTATATTGTATGCAATCGATTTCATGCCCCAGGAAACGAATCCGCTCGCAAGAGGGGGAGGAGGAGCCGCTCTCGCGAGAGGCACAGGAGCAGGTCGCGTGACAGGAAGAAGGTCAAGAGGTCGAGGTCTCGCAGCAAGGGAAAGAAGGAAAGGATGAAGATGCAGGTGAAAGAGGAGATGGGAGATGGAGGCTACGGTGGACCGCCTCAGAACATGTTTGTCAAGCAGGAGCACATGGATGGCTATTATCCTGACCAGCAACAGCAGGCCATGTACAACCAGCAGATCCAACTCCCCCCTCCTCAAATTAGTAATAATAATAATAATAGTAGTAATAATAGTAATAATAATAATCAATACGGTTGAGCAAATGCTTGATTTGTTTGTCAAGAACCTCTTATTCTAGAAAAGACCAGCATGTAATGAATTGCTAATCGAACGCCTGGGTGTATTTGTTTTTTTGTTTGTTTTTTTTTTGTATTCTGAATTGCTGAATAATTGCCATTGTTTTAGAGATTATTAATAATTAAGTAACTTATAATTAATTAACTGATTAATTAATTTAAATCAATTGTTGATTGGAAGCATTTTGCAAATTTAAACAACTTAGAACTGCTATTGTCAGTACCTCTTGTTCTTAATCTTTCTATTGTTTTATCTTAATAAATGCAAAGACCATATTACATTGAATATGATGCTAGGCAGAGGATTCTATTTGGTAATTTCCTGGCATTCTGCCAATGAAATCGTTATGTTATAGTGAGGGGGCTAATGCCATTACGATTTGCCTTACAAGCCATGACAATAACTAACCTCTCCGATAAGATATTTGAGACTGTTCCATGGTATCTTGCTGTCCTCGTTCACAAGTGACTTGTTGAGATAGGTCTCCAGTATGTCTGTGCTGACGCGGAGGTCGGATTCATTGAAGTCGTAGGCCACGTTCCATCCGATCTTTGTTGTCGTTTGAAGTTTGCGAGAGTGTGAAAGTCGCGTTTGAATTTGCTCGAGGGTGTTGTTGTTGTGTGTTGCCAAGTTGTGTTTGTTGACGTGTGTTTGTCTTTGATTGCCATTTTGTAGTGGGTGGGTTAGGTTTGCAATGATTGCAAAATCAAAATGGCATGAAAGCTGGCTCATTTAAATTTTTATTAGACATTTTATTGATCTGATTGGAACGAGTGAACAATGGTGAGAGACCACTCCAAGTATTGGAGGCCTATGTTCAGGACTAACAGTGACTAACCTTTCCATATTTCCTTCTTTCCTGAATGACTCCATGGAAGAAAGAAAGGACGAACACCAAGGACGGAAAGGCGGGATGTTTGCAGACATCGATGGCCAAGGAGGAGATTCTGTTGTAAGTGTTTCTTAGGTTCAATTTGAGTCCGTTTGGTGGCTCTGTGACAACCTAATAAAAAAAAAACAACAAAAAACTGTTGGATAAAAGATTATTGAGCTAAAATAGTGAATAGAAGCAAAATACTTAGAAGTGGGGTTATAATTAATTGGACTCGATAATAAAACGAGGAGAATGTTGAATATTTTTTGAGGTTATCACTGTTAAACCATGAAAGGGTTCGAGAACCACCTTGAGTGATCTCTGAAGAATTCCAATGGGGAAGCTGGCTATGGGCTCAGTCGTCAGCCAAAGCCTGTGAAATTGCAAAGGGTTGGTAGCTCAATTGATTTATTTCTGAATTGGTATGTGTTATTTTTAAGTATTTGATCAATTTTTGTATCTTTTAATATATGTCATAAAGTAATGATCATGGGGCACTGCAGAAAGGCTCCTTTGCTAATTAGTTTTGTCAGTTTTTATGGAAAGATTAATTTAATTGATTTAACTGCAAAGGCAGAATGAAAAGTCTGTGTTCGTAACTGAACCTGAAGTCTGGATGTGGCTTGTTGAGCTTCTCCAGGTATTTCTCAAAATCTTTTAGCCATTTCACCAGTAGATGGCAGTTCTGAAGCATCAGCCACTGGCCCCTGGTTGTGGTAGCATCTAGCATTTGAAGAGCCACCTGGTAGGAGTTTGTTTAGGAATTGGAATGATTTTATCATGGAAATTCATTTTACTTTATTTAAAAAAAAATCTTGCAGCCAAAAAATTTGTCAAATAGGCATTAAATCAATCTTAAAAACTCTTTTCAATTGACAAAATTGAATCACTGACAACAGCAGAGGTGCTTGTAATATCATATTGATACGCAGTACTTGGCCTTAACGATGGCCACCGTAAACACTCGCATCACCTTTTCTTGACCTTGACCCAGCGACAGGAACTTGATCTTATTCGTCGGAAACTCGACATCCTCCGCCAGCTTCAGCAAATCCCTGACGGGGTTCGAACCGGGGCTCAGTATGAATACGACGGGGGAGAGGGGTCGACTCTGATCGTAGATGTGCTGGAAGCTGATGATTGGCGACATGACGTATTCATCGCCGATGGTGTTGGTGACAAAATTGGTGATGGCACGATGGAGTCGGTCCACTCTGAAGCACCTCAGAAGCATCAGGTACTGGAATGGAGACAGGGACTCATAGCCCAGAGGTGCCTGTTCATTTTCCAGAGTCTCTTGGTCAAACCACTGAAGGAGAAGTTATTGTAATTATGTTTTATTATGTAATTATGTTAACAGTTATGCAGTCTTTTGATAATTTAATCTAATTATGTTTGATTATGTAATTATGCTAATAACTACTTAGGATGCTGATACTAATTAGCTATTAATAATCGAGACATTATGATAATTTTTATTTTAACTGGGAACACAAATCAAGAACAACCTGTTTCCAAACGAATTCATTCTTTGCAAGGTCTTCAAGAATGTTGCTAAAAATATCTGGAAATGACTCCTGTAGTTCTGTCAGGTCCTCCCATCCTATTTCTGGCAGCCAATCAAAGGGCTTCTTTCTCTCACTCTTCTCCAGTGTTACTTTGCCCTGAATTGTATATTACATATTACATGAACAGAATTAATAATTAAAAGCATAGTTTATAACACGAGGTTTATTTAGATATGGTTTATTAATGCGCTTAAAACAAAATTGATTTTAACTTTTAATTTATAATTTAATATCCATTAGCTAATCCTTCTGAAGTTTAAGTATTAGGTTAATATAAGTTATAAACAAATAAATATATATATGTTTCATTATATATTAATAATAGGTATAAATATATATATTACAGTATTTTCCAACAATTGGTTCTTTTGAATTTTGAACTGGAAATCAATCAACCTTGGTGAAGAAATCCAACTCCTTCTGAGTGACATTCAACTTCTCCATCTCCAGCTTGATGGATATTTGGAAAGAGAAAAGAAGTTTGTGTCTCTCGAAGATTCCAGTGCATCCGTAGTTGTACAAGTTGGTGGTCAACGTTTCTAGGATGTTGATGAGTCGCTTCTCGACCACAATGTTTGGTCTGCTCTTGTCCAGGCTCAGTTGAAATACCTCGAAGGTTTCAGCAACACATTTTAATTAATTGATTAATTAACTTAACAAATATGGATTGAATTATTTTAAAATATTTAAAATTATGGTGATAGAGACTGCAAGAGAACTCTAAGTGGAATAAATGCCATAAAAATATAAACATGTAAGATATAAGTGTGGAATGGATGGGGACTATTATGTATCAATAGTAATTTTAAATGAATGCATAGTCGGATCCGTACCCCAAGGTAGGCAGCCAAGGAATGCTGATACATGGTGCTGACAGTTGCCATGTCACAGAGGACAAAGTAGAGTAGGACTCCTCTTTTGGCTACTCTTCTGTAGATGTCCCTGTTCTTTTCAATCTCTCTCCTCGTGCTTTCACCTTGTGCCAGCTTTTCCGAGACTTCTGTGGCTTTGGCCTGGTGTTGTTTTAGTAATGTGTTTAATGAAAAATTAACAATTTTTGTTAAATAAATGCCATAAATTGAAGAATCTCAGGTTAAAAATTATTATTAATAATTACTGTATTTGGTAGTCTTTTTTTTTTGTAAATTTTTTAAATATTTGGCTATTGATATCAATTCTCAAGAATAGATGTATTATAAATAAGTATATTATTGAAATGATAAATAATTTTATTTTACTCAACTTTATTAGATATTATTTTTTAATCCTGCATTTAATCTTATTATTTATAGCCTGATTGATTATAAATGATTGCTATTGACTTTTGTATCTTCAAGGGTTTGTATGAGTTCAGCATTGTCCAATATGTTGCCCGTAGAATGTGCCAATTCTCTCAATAAGGAATCTTCCAGGTCTTTCAGTAGGGATAGGTTGAGACTGAAATTAATTTATAAATTTTATTTATTTTAATTATTCAATTATTTATTTTAATTTTGTTAATTCAAGTTAATGAATCATTAAATTCTCTGCTATAGATCATCCTATTTTTAGGCTGTCTGTAATACTAGTTTATAATTCTCAATTATTATTTAATTTAGTTTATACTTAAATTCAATATTAATTATTATTTAATTTAGTTTATACTTAAATTCAATATTAATTGAGGGTCAGGAGGTCAGTGACATGACCTCTTGCTACTGGGAATTACCAAATTTTAATTAATAACTTAAGATTTATTGGTGCATTATTAATTAGTATTTGATTAGTTGTTGTTAACCTGGTGTCTTGGATGAGAGTCTCCCTCCTCATTTCCAGCTGTGGCTTCTCATGCTTGACGATGACACTCAGCAATTGATCTTCCAAACCCTGGCAGAAACATAAACTCGTGACATTCAGAAAATTCTAATCACTGAATGCATTCATTTCAACATCCATTTATATTCAGACTCTTCCAACAGCGTTACTAACGGATCTCATTTAAATTAATAAGAGTGTTAATAATTAATTAAATTATTATAATTATATATATATTATACGATAATATAATTTATAATGTAAATTAATAATCCATGATAATAATAACATTGATATTTGATAATAATTATACAAACACATTTATATATATACTGTAAATAAATATATTATTGAAATGATAAATAATTTTATTTTATTCAACTTTATTAGATATTATAAATATATATATATTATTAAATATTTTGGACCTTAAAAGTGATGCTGTAATTGATGACGAGACACATGCCGAAGATGCTCGGAGGAAACTTTGGATTGGACATTTTGGTGTCGAGGTAAAGTCGGAAGTTCTGATCAAAATCAATTTCTTTATTTCCAAGGTTTACAAATTCCCTTCCCTTCACCTCTGCAAGAATTTAAAGTTAATTATTTGAGCCGATAAATTGATAATTTAACGTAATTATTTTATTTAATAAGATTGCGGTTCATTTTATCTCAGTCTAAAAGATTTTTAGCAGTGTTGATAAGAATTTGGACTCAGTTTTAGAAAAACTTAACAATTAGATCAATTATTATCAATTGTATTATATATATTATGATTTTTAGGGCCAGTCTGTTTAGCGGAAACTTGCGCTTCCTTAAGACTGACCCTATGAGTTTATTTTGTATTTTAAGTTTAATTTGTTTCGTTGGTGTACATAATTGTTTGTTCAATAAACTCATAAACTCAAAAAAAAAAAAAAAAAAAAAAAAAAGACAATTTAGTGAGGGGTTAAACTTAAATTTCAATCTTTAATTTTAAAAAATGATCTTTAAAAACCCAAGAAATAGTCAATTGGCCAAGTCTATAAGCTCTGCAAGCTAATTAATATTCAACAGAAGCTCGACCTTGAATGTTCTTTTCAAGGACGTCATTGATGACGGGATCGATGTACTCATCGACATCCTGGAAAATGACGGGGTATCCGTACCTTATGGCGAGTTCCAAGTGTTTCAGGAAGTCAACGTCGGAGAATGTTAGTATCTGATGCGGTATGATATCAGTATCATCATCATCATCATCACTGTTTTTATTATAATAAATTATAATATAATTAATTAAATAAATAAAATAAAATTAATTCATTAAAATTAAATAAATAAAATTAATTAATTAAAATTAAATAAATAAAATTAATTAATTACAATTAAATAAATTAAAAAAAAATATTATATGCTATTATTATTTATATGCTATTATTATGCTATTTATATGTTATTATAATAAATAATACTATATACTATAAATTATATTATCATCTATGCAATCCTTGTCTCTGTTGTCAGCATTAACAATTGCTCCAGCAACACGTATCAACATTCTTTTAATTGTAATTATCACCATTGTCACCATCATCATCAAAGTCACCTTAAGATTATTTTTAGCTTCCTTGTTGGCAATCCAGGTGAATGCCTGCTGCTGTGGATCAATGCACAGGGGGTACCTGCTGGTCCTGGTTGTCATGACGGCATTCTGGATCGACAGATCGTCTGGTGGGAGAGACTCGGACATCCACCTTGCAATAATGAAATGCCAAAATAAATGAACTTTAATTAAATTTAAATTATGTGATAATATGAAAATAATAAATTACTACAGAAGAAATTATCATTTAATTATAAAAAATTAGAAAGAATATAATATAATATATAGAATTTAATAATATAATAATAATAGTAATTATCATCTCTAATTTCTAATAAATATAAAGAGACAACAAACGAATAATATAATCAAACACAATATTCAACTCAATAGGCACAACATATTAGGTCAACAAAATCCATAAATAAGTCTTGGGAAATTCCTGCCCGTCTCCCACTCACCTGCTTATCTCAACATCGTCTGTCAGGAGACCCTCAACCTTGAATTGACTGCTGACTGGAATTCCCCGCTCTTCCAAATCACCGAGCCACAAGTCGTTGATCAGTTCTTGTCGGTATTCCCAGTTGAAGGCCCCGAGGTAGCACAAGAAAGCCGAACAGAGGAGGCAATCTCCCAGCAGTTTCACTTTCTGTTCCTTGAGTTTGACCAGGTCACTTGCCCACCTTGATTAACAGATGATGGTGAATCTTTGAAGGAAGATCGTTGCATTATCTCGGCAATGATAAATAATAGTTAAGTGATTAAATAATAGCATAAATATAACTTAAAAGTTTTAAAATGATTATTGACAACAATCACTCCAAAAATTCCAGATCACCTTTCATTTTCTGACCCTAGGCCCGAGATGAGCTTGCCGGCAGCCACCAGCCTCCTTTCCATGACTTCGGTCTCCCCCTGTAGGGTTTGCCTGTCCCCCTTGGCAGACTGGTAGTCACGGTTGAGCGATTCCAGCTCCACCTTGAGTTTATCGATGTCCAGATTGATCTTTTCCAATTCCCTGTTGGCTTGGGTGAAAACCTTCACCAGCCTTTCCACCTGTTATTTTATAATATTGTACAATTTTTAGACTTCCCTAATATATTCATTTTTTTTCTAATATTTGTATTCAGAGACTCAGAAGTTTATTTGTAAAAAAAAGAAGAAAATAATGTAAAAATGCAAATGTATTACTTCAGTTGCTCCCAAATTCAATGCAAGAGTGAACCCAATCCTTACATAAATTTCATTAAACCCTTCAACCATATCTCCAATCACAGCCCCTTCAATCACCAATCCTCACCTTCAATCACAAACCCTCACTTTCAATCATCAACCCTCACCTTCTCCCTCTTGGGTCGGACCTCTTTTGCCACCTCACAGTACCCAACGACCGCCTCCACAAACTTCAGGAGCCCTGCTGCTGCCACACTTTTCTCCATCATCTCCTCCACCGTGATGTCCATCTCTCTCAACTTTTCCTTCACTGACAACACCTTTGTGATTTCAATGGAGAAATAATATGTACTCAGTATTCAGAATATAAGATGAGGATATTTAAGATAATTTGAAACTAATATAACCAAAAGTAATATAAATCATTATAATAATAATTATTATTATTGTTATTTAGCATTAACAACATTATTAGTATTATTAATATCATTGTTATCACTGTCATTATTAATATTGTTACTAATTATCTAATAATAATGTTAATTTATTTAGAACTTTTCAATAAACATTAGCCATGTCTAGGAATCCGATCGCAACACCTCCACCGCAATCATCATCATCATCATCACCACCATCATCGTCGTCATCATCATCACCATCATCACCGTCGTCATCATCATCATCATCGTCGTCACAACGATACCCATCACTACATCAACTTAATCAATCAGTCACGACAACGACTGACTCCAGCGCCATCAAATTCGACGTGAACGTCGCGAACCTGTTTCTGGGCGATCGAGTCGACGTCCATGTCACGGAGTGACTTGAGGAAGTTGGCCTCCGCCATCATCGTCTTGGCGGACTTCCAGCTGATCTCCTTGATGCCCTTCAGGATCACGATGCACTCGCAAACCGTCTGTACCGGTCTCGGTGGCTTGGCAAAGGACCTGATGCAATGAATGTCTTTATTAATATTATTATTATTATTATTATTATATTATTTTATTACTATTATATTATTATAATATTATTATTATTAAGCTTATTATGATTATTATTGATTATGATTAACCATTAATATTGCCAATCTCAAGTTTGTATTTCAGAAGATTGAGTTGGAAGTTGTTCAGAATAATAAAAGTTTTTGTTTTAAATATAAATTATTTATTCATTGTTATGTTTATTCATTGAAAGCACAACAGTTATATTTGATTAAATTGACCTAGTTTCAGTGACACTGTTTCTATCTAGGTCATCAAGGGCCAATCGTGCAGCTTCGAGGGCAGGAAGTGCTTGTGCCAGAGCTTCTTCTGCTTCTTGCTGGAGAATGGCAAATAATATTCCTTTTATTAAATAATATTATACAATAAATAAACATTAAGTTGTAATTATTCCAAAAAGGTGATACAAAATGCTTAATCAAAGACCATAAAATTAAACAAATCCTAAGAAAATAAAAAAAAAACTTAAAAACTTCATCACATGATTTTTCATCGATCGACTGAAACTCTGTCCACCTTTTCGGACTCGATGACCCTACTGTGTTCGGCAATCTCCCTGCCCTTCTCCACGGCCATGCCCCTTTTCTCCTCGGCCAATGAGGTGGCACTCGTTATGCTACTCAACAGCTCCTCGCAAGAACTCGTTTTCTCCGTGACCGCAACCCTCTGCTGGGCGAGTCTTTCGTTGAGTTCCGTGACTTGGGCCCTCGTGTCTGCCAGCTTCTTGAGGCCATTTTCGAGTCTCTCGCACTGTCATCGGTCAACGGTTGTGGCCAATCAAGGAATGCATCATTTGTTTATTTAATCGCTTGATTAAATAATTGATTGGTTCATTGATGATCTTTCTTGTTTTTACTAAAGTAAATTTTGTGTTCAAATGGAACAAAAATTATTAATTAGGCATTTGAATTCATAATCATGTCATTTTTTAGTATATCTGCAAAAAACTTCAGACAATTCATGGTATCATAACCAATATTACTCAAGCGATTTAAAATCTCGGTGCCACTGTAGCTCACGCGCACGGCGCTATATAAATGACATATCATTATTATAATTATTACATTATTATTAAAATGAAATGAATAATAAGTTATATTCTCCAGTCCAGTCCAGCCCAATCAAGAATCTACCTGAATCAAGAATCTACCTGAATCTGGGTCGAACGATTCTTTTCCTCCATAAGCTTCAGGTAGGTGCTAATGTAATCCAGGTAATTCTTGGGCGTCACATAGTTGTATCTTCTCAGCTTCAACTGGAACTGCTTGCTGGACATGCCAACCAATTGGTGAACCATCACCATGTGCCCTACCATGTCCTCTCGGTGAGACTCGGGGATCAGAGGACTCTGTGTGTGGTTATCACGTGTGTAATTGTATACGTGTGCGTGCGTGCTCGTGTATGTTTAAACTCAAGTCTGTGTCCATGAAGGGTGGCACTCGAAATTACCTCGGCCGAGATGAAAACTGAAGCAACAGCGTAAAGGGCCTGCTCTGGCCATGGCATGTACCAGTCTATGAAAGTGTTGTTGACCATGCCTGCGATTGATCATAAACTGATTGATTGTTGTTTGATCGATTAATTGGAGTTGATTATACAAAGAGATAAACCACCTGGCATTTCTAAGCATTTCTAGAGAAAAACAAGACTTATACAAGCTTTACTTATAATAATTAGCATAAAGTATAGTGTAATAATAATAATAATAAATAATAATAACAATAATTATGATATAAAAAAGTTGCATAACTGAAAAAAAATTGGGGTAAAAAAAAGGAGAAACAATTGATCACTGAAGCGTGACGACCTGGAAAGTTGCGGCACCTGTTCCTCAGGGTGTCCGACACCGGGGACATGGAAAGGACCAGGTGGAGGTTGTTGGCACACTTGTTGACAAAGTACTGCCAGATGTTCTCTTTTGAGGGGGTCACACCACCATTTGAGGCCTCGTTTCTTGCCTGGTTGACCGGTTGAATTGATTGAATATCAATTGAAAAAAGATATTGGAAGGTATGTAACCCTTAAACTAATGGAGACGATCATGGATATAGCTTCTCCACGTTTAGCAAGCATTGATCTCTTTAGGCATGTGGCAGTTTAAGGTTTAAGAAACCATGTCAACAGACCCATATCATCATCATCATCATCATCACCATCATCATTTATTTTATCATTGTAATCGTAATCTGGTTCCTAAACTATAATGCAAACACAAGAAAGCAAATCAAAAAATATTATTATAAAACACATTATTACACAATGCAATAAATATAACATAATAAAGTATGCAAATCAAACATAGTATTTATAAAGAATGATGTATAGTGATGTGAGGATTGCTACAACAGGTATTGTTAAGTGAACAGCATAAGGGAGGTCACGTGACTGCAGGTGAGAGACTATTTTTAGAAACATACTCCTCCCCTGGTGGTCTTATTTTCTCCTTCTTCATCTACCTCCTCACCCATTACCTGATCAGTCAGTCACCATGAATATTAATTAGGTAATAATTTGAATATGACAGCTATTAACTCACTGTTGATTAGAATGACTCATTAATATAATTATTCATGCTCATGAATAATTAATTAACTGCTATCTATAGCATACAGATATAGAAACTCCAGACCCTAATGTATTCATCGTACTCATCATCGGACAGGTTCTGATAAAAGGTGCTGTAGCTCATCTAAAAAAAAAACATTCACCAGAGACTGTTGTGAATAAATTAATAATTATGGATGTAATTAATGATAAGCATATGCACTCATTAGCCCAAGTTAGCTTGGGTAAAAGTTTGCATTTCAACAAACTTGTTGAATAATAAAATCATCATCGTTATCGTGGGAGTCATCATCATCATCATCACCACCACCACCACCACCACCACCATCATCATCATCATCATTACCTGTCCTATTATCTGCTCCTTTTCATCTTCACCAAAAAGTGCGGGTACAACTCCGCTGGACAGCATGTTGTTCACCAACTCCAAGAAACCTGTTGACATTGATGATAATGATAATGATTAAAACATCACTAGTACCAATGCAATAATGAATGCCATCATCATCACCAAAGACATCATCGTCATCATCATAATGTGCAACCACCATCACCATAGCAACGTCAGCAGCGATGGTTCACCTTCTTCCACCACGTGTTGGTCAGTGAAGAGAAAGACCATCTTCTTGTTCTCCATGCCAAGTTTGTTGTAAAGAAGCTTCAAGTCCTCACGAAATGATGACTCAGTGTAACCTCTACTCAGGGCTATGGAGAACACCTACAATACATGTATGATATGATCACACAATTCCTTGGGTGAAACGTATGAATTATGATGAATTATTAATTCTAACCCTAACCATGTTATAGTTTATAATAGGCTATAAATATGATAGCTTAAATGCATCATTTATAATTTCATACTAGTTTGTTTGCTCATGCCCTTGTTGTTGGAGCAGAAGCATGAACAAATAAATTATTTTTATTAATTTAATTATATTTATTATTATTTATTATTTTAATTAATATTTATCACTCTTAACCATAACTAATTCGTTCCCTATTAACTGACCACTTGCCAACTAACCAAGCACCTGTCAGTCTCTATCATTACCAACCTCGCAGCTGGCGGTGTAAGCGGCGACCTTGGTGATGCTCTGCTTCCCGCTGCCACCTATGCCGACCAGCAGGGCGTGACCCTGAGGCATCCTCAGCACCCTATGCAGTCGGGTCAGGTGGTCCAAGGCATCGTCAAAGAGCACGAGTCTCATTGGAGTATGCTTTTCATTGTACTCATCCAGAATCTAGAAAAAAAAATGTTTGTTTAGGATTCTCTACGATCAGGTAACGAATTATTAGAAATAATAAATTAGATAGAATTGTTAGCGATAAATAAATAATCTAATGGTACAAAAAGTGTAGTTAGACCAAGAAACCTTACGTAATAAAGCCTAACTGATGTCAATGGTTTAATAATAAATACGATATGTTATATATGATATTAATTGCTAATAAATATGATTAAATTGCTTAATTCAAAATCTTAATTAAATAATTATTCAATAAAATGTAAAAACTCACTTCTTGAAACAAGGCCCTGACAGCCTCAAAGTCCTGAAGGTCTTCGTAAATTCTTTTCTCTTGATCCTCCAATCATTATCATCATCATTGTTGTCATCATCATCATTGTTATCATCATCATCATCATCATCATCATAATCACCATCATCATCAAAATCTTTATTAACATGATGACATTTACGATTATAAATTTTAATTCTTCTACTTGAAATGATGATTAATTTAAATATTCACAAAAATTATTTTGATTTAGATTTTCTTGATGAAAATTATTTAACGAATTGTGATGTTAATTAATAATTTAATTAATTAAGAAATAATCTCCTGAAAACTAATCAATTCCAAACTTCAAGAGCCTCCCTGAAGTCACCAAACAAGAGTGGATCCCTGGTGGAATAATTAAAACATTCAGGAAAACTTTCCTGAATTAGTTTCTTCAGGTAGTTCTGAAGGAAAAAATAAAGATAAATAAATAAATAAATAAATTAATTAATTAATCAATCAATTAATAATAGCAGTGGTTTTCCTTGAATGTATTGAGATAAAACAATTAAATAGCAACAATTTTCATTCGACTCAATTCCTCACCGACACCAGTTGCCTGTCACTTTCGGTTGTCAGTCTGTCACAAAAGACTCTCGTGCACTCGTTGCGCCACACTCGGCAGATCTCCTCCAACTTCTGGAACCTCTCCGGCACGGTCAGGAACAGGCCGCAGTAGATCCTGGAGAGATCCCTCATGTTGAAGATGTAGTGGAACTTGGAAGGAGTTGCTGGCAGGCTGGTTGCAATGTGCCTGGAGAATAAATGAGATTTTCAGAAGATTGAAAGATGGATATGGGTGAAGAGTGACTTGTATGTTGCATGTTGATATGTAAGAATATAATGAAATAAATTTCTAAGAAAATATTTACAAGATATAATTTGTATCATTAATAATTGTATAATTAAATTATTAAAATAATTTGATCAGACATTGGACAACAACAGCAAATACTAAAAAAAAAATACCTATAAATCTCCAGAGTCATGTTGGTGATGGTTGAAGCAGCATATCGAATCTCTTCCTTGAAGCTGGCAAAGTGCCCAGAAAGCATGGAGTCGTAGATGCGGAAGAGGGAGCCCGTCTCCGGAAATGTCAAGGTGAAAATGGAGAAGAGGGAGAGAAATCTCGGGTCGACCTCGTTCCTACCCCCTCCCGGCTTCCCCATGGCAGCTACCCAATTCAAGTCCCTCAGTTGTTTCCAGTTCAGATCCTTTCCTCTGTCATAACACCCCCCTCTTTCTAGGAGCAGCTTCAGAAATGCTATTGGCTGCTGGGTTCCATAGGTGTCCACCTGCAACCAATCAAAAGCTTTTGTTATTAATTGAAAAACCATTGGCCAATAGCTTAGTAATAATTTGCCTGGATATGTGCTGTAATAGCTTAGTAATGACCCATACTTTAATAAAATACAGGAAGCACTACATATACAGTTAAAATAAATGGAATTCCAAAAGGGATAACTTGAGGAAGAAGGGAGAACCGACTGTTGGTGAGAAGAAAGAAAAAGAAAGAAAGCCAGATGATTGGTGTGTCCCCATGGAGAAAAAAAGCCCATAGATGCACACATCGTAAGAAAAGAAATAATTGTGGAAAGGAACAACTGTGGATAGGAATAGTTGCAGATGGGACTAGTTGTGGAAGCACCCACAAAAAATCGAACTCTTTGACCTGCGGCATGTTGAGATCGTCCAAAAAGACGACCATCCTCTTCCCAGTTGGGGGCCCGTAGATGTCCTTGGTTCTCTTCTCGACATTCGTCTCCAGGTTTCTCTGGAAGTCGTGAGAGGTCGTTCGACTGGAAAAGTTGATGTTAAGGAAGCAGTGGGTTTCCTTGTCCAGGTCCCTGAGGAAGCTGAAGATGGTGGCGGTTTTGCTGGTGCCCGTGTCACCTACCAGGATCACGGGCCTGTTTATGGACACCTGAGGAATTTGAAATTCTAAATGAATTTCTTTTGGGGAGAATTGTTGGTTGTGCAGTCGCATAAAACCCCAAGTAATGTTAATAGTTATTTGAAAACTAAACTTGATAATTAGATTAAGTAATAAACTTATTTGTGTGTTTAATTATATTATTTTACATCACCAAGGTTATGTTAATTGATCTTTTGTATTAAATTAAGATTTTACAAAAACATTTCACCTGAAGCGATATCAGCCATACTGTTCTGACTGTATCAATGGTCGGGACTAGAATCTGATTGAACTTCTTCTCTGATTGGTGGACATAAGAAGGGACCTTATCAGACCAGTGCACCCACCTGTTCTGCACACCATCCCAGTAATAGTCATACATCTGTCCTTGAGTACTATTTGGCAACTCAGCTGGTGTTATTAATAATAGTTATGTAATAACAGAAATTCAAAATGTAAGCATCAATCCCAATCCACGTTTTTCATCCAAATTAATTCTTTAAAGAGATTTAAAAAAAAACATTAATTGGAACAAATAAATATAATTTTCTACACTGCATATTAAAAGTCTATATTACTAAAAAAATAAAAATAACAACATAATTTTTAAATAAAATAATTATTTTTAAGCCTACATGCTCCAACTCCATCGGATGAAACGTCAGCCTCGTCCAATCCTGTGAGGTTTCTCAGGAATTTATCAAATTTATCCCGCCCATCTTCAACAAGCCCCGCCCCCACCGACCACGTGACAGCCTGAAGGAAATAGGCCTGGAGAATGTCTTGGCCGATAATATCCCTTCTGCCTACCAAGGCCTCGAACATTTTTGTCAGCTGAGTTACCTAATGATTAATATTAATGAGGAATGGTTATGAATGTTAATTTCAAGAATGTTTAATTTAATACGAGCCATTTGGAAGAACATCAATCATAGTCATCATCACAGTGTCGCAATCATCTCAAACAACCATTTGTCTATGTAATTTAAGACTTATTATTGCCAAATACTACAAACAAACGACTGAATGAAAGAACAAACAAATAAACAAACGAACGAACGAACAAACAAACAACAGCAACAAAACCACCATGTTTAGGGCAGTTGTAGGAAGCGAACTGGGAAGCCTCTCTTCCTGCCTTCCTTCAGAGATTCCCTCACAGACGTAGGCCAGACAGGAGTGGACATACTTCTTGAAGAGTCTGCTCAACTCTTCCCGCTCAAAAGGACTTTCTCTTTCGCTGAGCCACTTCTCCCAGAAGGGTTCGTAGCCCAAGTTCTTCGGATCCATGAAGACCATTCCGCACCTGGAGATGGTGGCTGGAGAAGCATACTGAAGGTCTGATACCTGGAAAGAGAGGCTTTGTTTGCTTAGGGATCATTATATGTTAGTTATTTATTTATTTTATTTATGAAAAATGTTAATTGAAGATGAACAACTACAAATAATGAATGCAACAACAATATTAGTAATTAGCAACTTTAATAATAATAATAATAATAATATAATAATTTTTAAAAATATCTTTGCTAGTAATAATTTTTAATAATGATAATAATATTAACGACGATGATAATCAAAATTAATGGTGTCAAAGAAATAACATCTTCACCTCAAAAAGCAGGGCACTGTGCTTCTGCAATCTGATCCTCTCGCTGTTGGCGAGAGTGAGCAGACGATTGTCATCCATCAGCGAGTTCATGCTTTCAACCCAGAGGGAGTCAACATCTCCATCGAAGACCAGGTACCTCTTCTCGGACTTTTCCGACGGCCTGTTTATCTCCCTGAAGATGCTGGAGAGCAGTCCGTCCGTCCAGTCCCTGGTGTTGGGGTCAAGGACTCCGTACAGTTCTGTGACGCTCCTGTCCTTCGGGTTGATCGTGAACAGCTTTGTGGGCATGCCCATCCTGAGTGGCATATGAAAATGAGTGAAGATTAAGAAAAAAATGAATGAATGAACGAATGAATGAGTTGTGGATGGATTCCCTGAGATTGTTTTGCTTCAGTGATAAGAAGATAGAATTATTATGCTAGGCTAGATATGTTTTCATTAAAAAGAAAATTTTGACATGGGTATTTAAGATGTAGGGTTTAACATTGACTAACTTTAACTAGTTAACTAATTGATCTTCAACCCAAAACATTAAAATTATTAAATTATAATTTAAAAAAATTAAATTAAATTATTGATTAAAGACACAAAAAATGCGACAAATAACATTTATTTACCCGGAAGACCTGAAAATCTTGCGAATGAATTCAACGAGTGATTGAAAGAAAAATAAAAAAAAAAGACTTCATTAAAAAACCTAGTCTGAGCCTGTGCCAGGGTGTTGATGACGACGGATTTCCCGCCACCTGTTGGTCCGACCACCATCGTCGTGTGACGCGTTGCCATGGTTTCGTGGAGTTGAATGACCTTGTCGACCTGGAAAGGTCAACCAGAACTTTGAAAAAAACTCTTGTTAAACTAATTCTTGCTTGGTGGTAAAGAAGTTATCGTTAAAACTAATTTAATTCGTTTTGTAATTTAAATTACAATTTTAAAATTAATTTCAAATAATAAAGAGTGCTTTGTTAAAAAAAAAAAATAATTGTCTTCCAAGATTGGAAATCCAAGCATTTGCTAACTTGGTGTGAGAGGACCTTGTACTTGTTATCTCTGAGTGCTCCTTCAATGTGCTCATTGAGGTCTTGGTGCCTGATGAAGACGACGACGACGATGGTGGTAGTGACGATAGTGATGATGACGATGATGATAACATATTAATTATGTAAAATTAATTGGATAACCCATCAGTATTTTAAGATGATTTAACGTTAACAAAATAACGACTTCACTTAACATTTTCTTAAATAATATTTTCATTTTGGAAAAAATTCGTTTTTTTATAAACGTATAAGCTTTCACTGCAACTGGCCTTAATCTGGGGCAAGTCAGCCCTGGAAATAGGTCACCAATGAGGCCAAGAAAAAGTGGGACATCCTCGAATACGAATTTGGGGAGATTCATGTCTCTCAGGGCTCTCATGAGGACAACATCCTGAGGTTTTGTTATGTTTCATTTTGTTTTGTTTGCACAACATACAGTGATACAATACAATACAATACAGTGATAATGTACTATTCAAAAAGTCTTATCAGTCTGATGTTAGGTTTATATAATTTGTCAGTTTTCGTGCCAAGTATATCATATCGTGATGTTGCAACTAAAGTCATAATTTCTAAACTGATTGAATTAACTATTCATAAATTTCATAAATATTTTGCATTTAATTAATTTGTTTTTCATTTTTTATTTATTTATTTTGCATTTAATTAAATTTGTTTTTTTAATTCATTGAAATATGAATTCAAAAGTACCTCAGAAATGTCAGGCGCATCCCTTTTAAGCTCCCCAGCCATCATCAAAACTGATTTCAGAGCCCTCAGTCCAAAGTCATAGTGGTGCTGTTTGGACAGTTGTTCTTTGGCTAGCCTGTACAGAACTGTCATCTTCTTTGCTAGAACCTTGGTGGTTATGATAACGATGATGATGGCGATGAAGACGACGACGATGATGACAACATCAACAACTATGACAACAACAACAACAAAACCTTAGCCATGAGGAAACCCTCGGAGAAGAGCATGATCTCACAGATGAGTTGCAAGTCAGGCACCACAACAACCACGGGTCGGAACAGGGACTTGACGGACTCGGGGAGTTCGGTCCTCCCCGCGTAACCGGGGTTCATGGTGATGAACACGCCGACCCTCGTGTCCAGCCTGACCTCCTGACCTTCGAACTGAGGGGTTGCCGTTGGAAACGGTTGTATGAATAATTAACGAGGTAGTTGGTAATTTAGTCATTCAAGGTTGTTGTTATTGGAGGTTATTTTATGAAGGATTTAAATTTTGTTTTTAAACTTTTTTGGTACTAGGTTGTCTTCTCTCAGCAAAATATATGTAACTTGATGATGATATTTTAAGTTTAATTTGTTTCGTTGGTGTACATAATTGTTTGTTCAATAAACTCATAAACTCAAAAAAAAAATTATTCATTTAACTTCCACGGATTGAAATAAAATCAAACTATTAATTAAAAAAATAATTCTAACGGACAAACAAATAACTAATAAATAAATAAATAATTACATAACACCACAAAGCTATTAGAATCCCATAGCCACAAAAATATCATCATCACCAACGAATCCACCTGGAAGTAATCAACATCCTGCAGGAGGGCATTCCTGATGATGGTGAGTTGGGTGGAAATGACGGACAGCACGGAGACATCTATTCTGTTGAACTCATCAAAGCAACCCCAGGCCCCGCACTGGCACAGGCCCGACAGGATCTTGCCCACGGCCTAACAGAAAGATAATTAATTAATTAATTAATTAATCAATCAAATTAATTAATTAATCAGCTGACTAATAGTTAAAGGATGATAACTTTATGTTACCATGGTAACTTTAATTTCTTTTTCCGCTTTTAGTAATTAAAGCACAGCAGATTAACCTAGTTAGTTAAGTGATTAGTTAAGTTATTATGGCTAATTATTTTACGTGTTTAAAAATAAAACATCTCTCACTCTGAAGTCCATTCCCTCCCCGCAGTTGGTCACGACACAGAGGAGCCCCAGTGCTTTGGCGAGGTCCTTGGTGGTCTCCGTCTTTCCGGTGCCGGCCGGACCGGCAGGTGCTCCCCCCAGCTTCATGCTGCAAGTGGTAGTATTAATTACCTAATTATTAATTAGCTAACTATTTAATGATATTAATAAAAACAATTTAACTTTATCAGAAGTTATGAATTTCAAGGGAAAACTATGAACGCCATATTAAAAGTCCATGGGCACAATAAAAAAGCTCGATCTTCGACGCAATCCAGGGCCCCCTTCTTTGTCTACCTGAGGGCTTGAGTGAGGGTGAGATAGATCCTGTCAGTGAGGGGAGTGACCACCAGACGTCCGTTGAGACCCATGTACTCGAAGCCAAAGCTGAACCGACCCGTGCACTGCCGGATGAACAGATGATCGGATTCCTGCTCCCAGTAAAACCTCAGCTGCGATTCCCATTCGAATTCCCTCGAATCCAAGATGCTGTGACGACGACGATGACGACGATGATGATGAGAATGATGACGATAACGATGACGACGACGACGACGATGAAGATGAAGCACTCAAAATGGCAGATTGCCAACTAACTTTACATTATCATATTATTAAACTAACTATTATTAATTAATCATCTTCAATCAACTAAGGAAATATTATTATTATTATTATTATTATTATTATTGTTATTAATTTTATTATCACTTTAGTATATTTCCTGAATGTCACCCAGCAAAAGGAAACCTGGGTCAATACAGGTGCATTTGACCCACCTGTCCCTGACGAAAACATCTATGATGTCCCTCTGGTGAACATCAATGATGAGAACCGTGTTGAACTTCATTCTGTCGTTCCTGTTCAATGGCGATCGGACCTGTGATTTATTTAATAATTTATTAATTTATTCATTATTAATTTTTCTATAAATTAATTAATAATTTTGTTGAGAAAAAGCAAATAAATAGTGAAATAGTGAATTCACTTAATTTAAATAACAATAATAATAATAGTAATAATAATAATAATGATAATAATAATAACAACATCAATGCATCAGTTGTTATTATGAAATTATGACTAGTTATCACCTATCATGTGAAAGACTAATTAACCAGTTAACATACTTTCACAATTAGTTAACATTCTTCCACAATTAACATAATTAATATCTAACCATAATTACCATTTAAGCATAATTAATATAACTAGTTTTCGTTAACTGATTGACCTTCACGACGAGTTCATCAATCTGCTTGTGGAGTTTCCTTGAATATTCCTTCATTGACCTCTTGTTGCCCTCTTTGACCTTCACAAAGACGTCCTCAACTTCCCACGTCCACCACACTTGGCACCCTGCCAGGCATACCATGCCCTGGTACTTGAGCATCCAATTTATCCTGGTTTGATGATGATGATGATGACGACGACGATGATGATGATGATGATGATGATGATGACGATGACGATGACGATGATGATGATGATGACAATGATGGTGGCATAATGATAGTAACTGGAGTAGTGATGACGATTCATTCATGCATTCATAATTAATTGTTAATTAATATTAATCAATTTAATTAGAAAATGGCTAACCAATATAACCAATATAAGCAATATAACACATAAATATCTATCAAATTCACTAATCTAGAAAACATAAATCTGCACATAAAACATAACAATTGATTGAATTATATACAACGATTAATAATATAACATATATATCAGTTCAATAACGATCAATCACTTTAATACAACAACTGACTGAAAATAGTTAAGTCAACCTGTTAAGATTCTCAGAGCAGTAGTAAAAAACAGCCTCCTTGGTTACGAGCCTGTTGGTTCTTCTCATTTCCTTTTCCACGTGGGTCATCCAGTCCTCGACCCTTCCCTCCGCCTGGATCTTCCTCTTGAAATCCATCGCCTCCCCCTCACCCGATGCCATTCCGACCACCAAGACGGTTGCTGTCGGAGAGCGAAATCATCATCAGAATCGCTCGAGTGATGGAGTGATGGAGAAAGTTTGGTTGCAAAGAGGGTTTCAAACCATCTTTAAAAATCTTATACGCAGTAATTTTGATGAATTCTTTGATTATCTTGATAATGATAGATGATATCTCAAAATTGCACAAAGATGCAAAACAAAAGCATCAATCAAGAGGTGGAAAACTGACTGAAATTCTTGTCAGAGGAGTGGACTTTGTCTGATCCCACCTCATTCCGATGGCCCACGTGAAGCTTCAGAGATGCCACATTGTCAAACATCTGAAAGACCAGCATTAATTAATCAATCAATCAATCAATCAATCAATCAATCAATCAATCAATCAATCAATCAATCAATCAATCAATCAATCAATCAATCAATCAATCAATCAATCAATCAATCAATCAATCAATCAATCAATCAATCAATCAATCAATCAATCAATCAATCAATCAATCAATCAATCAATCAATCAATCAATCAATCAATCAATCAATCAATCAATCATCAATCAATCAATCAATCAATCAATCAATCAATCAATCAATCAATCAATCAATCAATCAATCAATCAATCAATCAATCAATCAATCAATCAATCAATCAATCAATCAATCAATCAATCAATCAATCAATCAATCAATCAATCAATCAATCAATCAATCAATCAATCAATCAATCAATCAATCAATCAATCAATCATCAATCAATCAATCAATCAATCAATCAATCAATCATCAATCAATCAATCAATCAATCAATCAATCAATCAATCAATCAATCAATCAATCAATCAATCAATCAATCAATCAATCAATCAATCAATCAATCAATCAATCAATCAATCAATCAATCAATCAATCAATCAATCAATCAATCAATCAATCAATCAATCAATCAATCAATCAATCAATCAATCAATCAATCAATCAATCAATCAATCAATCAATCAATCAATCAATCAATCAATCAATCAATCATCAATCAATCAATCAATCAATCAATCAATCAATCAATCAATCAATCATCAATCAATCAATCAATCAATCAATCAATCAATCAATCAATCAATCATCAATCAATCAATCAATCAATCAATCAATCAATCAATCAATCAATCAATCAATCAATCAATCAATCAATCAATCAATCAATCAATCAATCAATCAATCAATCAATCAATCAATCAATCAATCAATCAATCAATCAATCAATCAATCAATCAATCAATCAATCAATCAATCAATCAATCAATCAATCAATCAATCATCAATCAATCAATCAATCAATCAATCAATCAATCAATCAATCAATCAATCAATCAATCAATCAATCAATCAATCAATCAATCAATCAATCAATCATCAATTGATCCATCCATCAATCAATCAATCAATCAATCAATCAATCAATCAATCAATCAATCAATCAATCAATCAATCAATCAATCAATCAATCAATCAATCAATCAATCATCAATCAATCAATCAATCAATCAATCAATCAATCAATCAATCAATCAATCAATCAATCAATCAATCAATCAATCAATCAATCAATCAATCAATCAATCAATCAATCAATCAATCAATCAATCAATCAATCAATCAATCAATCAATCAATCAATCAATCAATCAATCAATCAATCAATCAATCAATCAATCAATCAATCAATCAATCAATCAATCAATCATCAATCAATCAATCAATCAATCAATCAATCAATCAATCAATCAATCAATCAATCAATCAATCAATCAATCAATCAATCAATCAATCAATCAATCAATCAATCAATCAATCAATCAATCAATCAATCAATCAATCAATCAATCAATCAATCAATCAATCAATCATCAATCAATCAGTCAATCAATCAATCAATCAATCAATCAATCAATCAATCAATCAATCAATCAATCAATCAATCAATCAATCAATCAATCAATCAATCAATCAATCAATCAATCAATCAATCAATCAATCAATCATCAATCAATCAATCAATCAATCAATCAATCAATCAATCAATCAATCAATCAATCAATCAATCAATCAATCAATCAATCAATCAATCAATCAATCAATCGATCAATCAATCGATCGATCGATTGGTTGGTTGTTTAACTAGCAACCAGATATCTTGAGATCCATCTATGTTTAATATTTATAATTAACTAAATAAATAACTATATGTTTAAGATAATTCATTCTCTCTTTCTAGCAATTCCTTTCCAAATATTACAAACTAAACTTTAACTTAAACTTGATGTAACATCAAAATAACATGACAATAATCATCATCAACATCACCACCACCACCATTATCATCATCATGCAAAGGCAAAACCCCGGCTTGCACCTTGATCATGTGTTCCTGGAGGGACATCGGGTCACTGCTTCCAAGGATGCTCAGGAGTTCATCATCAGAGATGAAGAAGAATCTGTATTGGATGTTGTTGTTGTTGGGTTTGTGAGAGGCCATGATGGTGATGATGACGATGATGGAAAAATATTATATGACAAAAACAAAGAATGTTTGAGTATTTTGAATATTTTATTGCCATTTTAAATACAAAAAGTAATTAAAAAAATGTTTTGCAACATTTCCAATTATGCTTAATATTTGCATATTGCATTTAATTTTCCATCTTCAAATCCTCTTTTTTCTCAAAAGCGATCGACCATTAAGCTTAATTAATTATTATTAAATTATTAATTAATTAAAATTAAACCTTGGAAAAGAGTTCCTCTTGGTGTCCAAATAGTCGTTGAGAGACTTTTGGCATCTTTCGAGTCCCTGTGACAAGGACCTGAGGTCAGGAAGTCTGTTCTCAACATGGCAGGCGTGTTTTATGATCGGAGATTTGGCTGTTTCCACCATGATCTGTGTGGTTGTGTTTACAGAAGGGGAAAAAAAATTAAAGATTTCCTTTTTAATTTCTATGTTTTAGTTTCTACGCTTTCAACCAATCCTGGTTTGTGTTTGTTAAAGAGAATTTTAAAATATTATTGCAGAAAATTATGATTTTGCTTAGAAAGCTGCTTAGAAATTTAAAACAAATTAAACTAGACTTATTACCATTATTACCACTATAAATAACAACATTATTATTATAATTATTATCAAATTTATTATTATTATTATTATTATTATTATTAAATACTAAAATTACTAAATTAACATCTAACCCTCTTGAATGTCCTGTCAATTTCGTCAAACTTTTTGGCCTCCTCTGGCAGTTGTGCCCTGATGTCCCCACCCACAAATATACCCTCGAGGTACATCCACTTCCTCTGCACAATCATCCACACCTGTGTGTTCACGTGTGTGGTATAATATTAATTAATTAATTTATTTATTTATTAATAATTAAATTAATTAATTGATTAATTTGTCATCTGAGCCTGGAAGGCAGTGAAGTATGTCTATAAGATATCTATTGAATGAGATGTTTACAAAGCCTGCTTTTAAAAATTATGGATAAGGTTGGTGGTGGCACTTATGGAAGGGATATACCATAGTATTCTAAAGGATTTAAAAAAACAAATAATAATAATAATAATAATAATAATAATAATAATAATTACAATAATCCAACATTACAGCTCAACATTAATTTAATAATATCATCAGAAACTAATGCCAGAAATGCATTTTTTATTTTAAAAATATTAATAATATTAATTTGGCTCACATCAAGAACTTCTGAAATGTGGGCCAAGCACTTTTCCCACTTCTGCACAGTGCCCAGGAATGGACCAATGAATCTTGAGACTGACATGCCCTGCAGTTGCATTGTGTTGTCATCCAATAGTTGGATGGTATCATCGAGGGAGCCCAAAATGTGCCCTCTGTCCGTGGTACCCTTGGTGTATCTTTGGATATTGAACTTCAGATTCGACCAGGTGTCCTCAATTTCTTTCAGACCCTGAAATGTTTTTGGAGTTAAGTTTAGGTCAGGAAAGGAATTAAATGCCAAATCCTTATAACAATGTGGTTCAGGAATTACATAACTATTACTGTATATAGAGTACCACATTATTTTCTAATAATGATTAACTTTGTAATTTAAGACACATTAATTTATATAATATTTAATATATAATAACGTATATAAGAGCTGACAGAAACAAATATCTCTAAAATTTATAATTGCATGTATTTAGAAATAATTAAATTAAATTAAATAATTAAATTAAAGGTTTGATTAAACATCCCAACCTTCTCATTGGCTGATTCTTTAATGGCACAGTTCACGACCTCTGCTATTTTCTCCTGGAAGCGATGAAGCTGCATGGCAAATATATGCGACAATGTCAAGGACTCTGGGTTCATGTCAAACTTCTGACCCGTTTTTTCCATCAACTCCTTCCAGTGCCTGGAGGAATTCAATCGGAGATGTTTATTAATTTATTATTATTATTATTATTGTAATAATTAATTAATAGTTAAGATTTAAGAATGTGATTGTAGTGATAATGATGGCTGTTGATGCAAATTAATTGGAATATTAATTGGAATTTAAAAGTTAAAATCATAGCAAAGATGATGAAAGCACTGACTACAGCAGTAACCAAAATTACAAAAAATTGTTGATAAGAAGCAAAGATGCGGATACTAGAATGATGACAAGATCGAGACAAGAATTATCTAATTGACCTCTCTCTAAGGGCTTCGTGTTTAAGGTCAACAAAGAGTGGCAGTGAATCCCTGAACTCTTTCATTCTCTCTTCGAGGGCATGGCAAACAGACATGCCCTTCACCTCTTTTGGAAGCCTCCTCAGGGCCTTCAGGAATCCTTCTGTGCCATCTTGGAGCTGTACCATGTTCAAATCTGCCCAGAGACATTCTGCCCACTGCTGTCTGGCTTCCTAGTTTGGAGTTCGTAATGATCATGATATGGCTATTGGTCATGGTGATGATGATGATGATGATGAAAATGATGATCATGATGATTATAAAGATGATGTTAACATGATATAAGGATATCACAAGAACATTTGATAAACATTTGAAGATGGAAACCAGGAGTGATACCTTCTGTTCCTTGTAGATGGAATAAAGCTGTTCCAATCCTCTCATATCTTTCTGGATCTGAAGGAGATCATGAAACACAGTTATGGGCATGTCAAAGAGCTTCTCTGCACTTTTCAGTTCCTGCCTTTGTTCAACATAACCATCCAACTGCTTTTTGAACATTGTCAGCAACTCGAGCCCTGACAATGGTGATGATGATGATGATGATGGTGATGATGGTGGTGGTGATGACGATGATGATGATGTGATGACGTCAGAGTTATCATCAGATTGTGATGAGAGTTCAATGCATGTTGGTTTACATGGAATCATTTGAAAACACCACATTTTTGGATCATTTTTTTGTTTACATAAAACAATGTTTTATTCACACAAGTGAAAATTAAAAGTGCTGTCACCTTATTTGTGGAGTGGCATATAGTGAAGATGCCAGACACCAACCTCTTTCTAGATCATCATCAACACATCCAGGTCCTTCACTGGTGAATTTTTCCTTGAACTCTGCTAGAGTCTGCCTGAACTCTTTGATTTGGGACAGGGTCAGCTTTGAAAAGGTCAAACAAAAAATTTAACAGCAAATGATGATTTGTCCATTTAACTGATAAAATCGCTGAGTAATTTATGCTGAGCAAACCTTCATTTTAGATCATTGATATATAATTATAGTATAATATAATATAATATAATATAATATAATATAATATAATATAATATAATATAATATAATATAATATAATATAATATAATATAATATAATATAATATAATATAATATAATATAATATCAAGGTTTGTCAAGAATTTAAATGCTTATTTGTTCAGTTCACTTGAACTTCACTCCCCAGATTTCCCCTGATTCTTGATTCGTTTTTTTTAAATTTTATTTCTATTATGTATTTATAATACTTTTAACCACCTGTCTGAATTTCTTCTTGACCGGATAAAGAGATACGTCAACAGCTTTTCTCTTGTCCAGCAAGTCCGTCCAGACTTTGTTCAATTGATAGGCCTTCTCCAGCTTTTCACTGTCGTGCTGGGCAAATAAGTGTGAGGGATTTCTGATTGTAAATTACTAAAAACTATAAATTTTTAATAATAAAATGTCTTTTGTCACTCTTGAAGCCCACAAATCTTACTGTTTCACAATGAGCAACTGCCATCTTGTGTGTTTCCAATGAATTTTTGTTTTTGTTTGACGAGCCATTTTAACTTTTAAACAAACATTTCTCCAATTTCCTTTTCAGTGAGGAACAACAACAACAACAATAATAATAGCAAGCAACAACAACGTTGCAAGATTGCTACTTGGAGCTTATAGATGTTGAGAGTCCTGAATTTCTCCTGAACCCTCATAATTTCAACTTCTGTGTCCAGTGACATGACCTTGATGTCAGAGATTGTCGTCAGAATAAATTTGAGGTCGTCGATATGCTCTGGTTCCCTGTCGAGGTCTTGCATCTTGGACTTGAAAGAAGAAGAAAAAAATTAAAAGGTTAAAAGATTAGATTAGATTTTCATTTAATCATTTCCTGAATGTGCAAAAAACAGATTTAAAAAAAAAAAAAATCAAACAGAAAAATTCTTATTGGCGGTGCTTTGCCTTGGCAAATGTTATGTAATTTCAATTGATTAATTGAATTAATTAAAAAAACTCTCATCAACATGTATTACACTGATTGCACCTTTAATTTGTCTGTGAGTTCATCAAGTGCCATGGTTGAAAAGTCAAGAAGTGTTCTGGCATAGGTCTCCGTCCATCCCCGTATATGCCGTCTGATGGACTGAGCGAGCGGCTTCGAGTGGATGAGTAGATGGTGGTGACTATCGATGGTTGGAAGGTCAGACAATTCCTCCAAGGCACATTCGAAAAACTGAAACTTTTCATCAAATTGGACGATGCTTGGATTGGTCAGGAACCACTTTTCCACTGCTTCGATCTGATGTGATGTCAATCGTTGTTTACTAAAGATCATGTTAATTTCATAAAAATAGCAATTTAATAATCATTACCATAATCACCCAAGCATAATGCTCCCATTTTCATCCCAAATTTCAACATTAAAAATTGGAAGAGCATTATACTTGGGTGATTACAGTAGTAATAAACAATAGTAATTATTGAATATGAATTTAACTAATGATTTATTTATCTATTTATAACAAAAGTAATTGGTCTAATGGAATATAATATTAATTAACGATTATATTCATTAATTATATTCATTAATTCATTACTACTCAGCGATCACGGCAACCTTGTCCGACTTCCAAAAACTTCCGAACTTCTTCCAGACCATCAGTCGATCCAGGGTCTCCTGGATGGTCGCCTTGGCAACCTCCCGGATCTCGACGAGGAGGTCATGCACGTTCGTTTCCATGGCGACGTCGTCGAGGAAGCTAAAGACGTGCGTGTCATCGCTTTCCGGAACCTTCCGTTCGGGGGACTCGAGGCAGGTCCCGTGCATCCAGCGGACAAACATTTTCAGCCTCAATTATTTATGATGATGATGATGATGATGATGATGCGATGATGATAATTGATGACAATGATGATGATGGCGATGATGAGGTGTGCAATGATTTTCATCCAGTATAAGTTATTATAAAAACAAAAAAAACGAAATTTAATTTATTATGTTTATTATTATACAATATCACATTATATTAATATTAATTTAACTAATTAATAAAGTGGTTGAAACCTTTCAACACAGTCTCTAGCAGACTGAAGTATCAACTGGTAGACATCATTAGCTGCTGGACTCATGATGACATCATAACCAACCAACATCACTTCTACCTGGTAAAGGCATTGATCACCAGCAAGGGAAGCCTTGAATTTCTTTAGATTGGCTGTGACCATCTGTTTGGTACATTTGCATATTCATTGGAATAATAATTTTAATAACCATTATAGATACATTAAATATGAACAAAAAAGAGGCCTACAATGGTCATTATCATCACATCTCCTTGGAAAACCTTCTCAATGTTTATTTTCTTAAACTGTGTCTTAAAACTGAAACTGATACTCACTTGAAGAAGGGCTTCAAAAACTCTCCTCTCCCAGTACAAGTAGTACTGCTTCATTCCTGGAGCTGATCCGCTACTGGAGAGGAAAAGTAAATTTTCCAGCTTGACGAGCAACGGCCCAATGTTCCTGTAGACTTCAACCAATCTTTTGATGTCAATAGCTCTCTGTTCATCCATCTTTTGGAAGAACGTCTTGCATCCGTACAGTCTCAGCTGCAACGTTCTCAATAGTTCATCAGGCTGAGGGACCAACTCCACTTTTACAAGTTTTTGCCTCCCCGGAGTTTTAATCACTTCATCTTCTGGTTTCATTTTGCCTTCAACATCGTCTGTCGATTGCAACACGTGGCTTTCTTCTGCTTCAACTTTTCTGTCAGCAATGCTTGTGATATTTCCAATGTTACTTGAACCTGAGGTCAAAGGGTTTGCATCCAGTTTTTCTTTAGACTCATCAACCTGGTTCTTGTCCAGTCCACCATCACCACTATCATCACCACCATCGTTATCATCACCATCAACATTCTCCTCTCTGGCCGATTTGGTTGAATATCCGACGTCCATGATTGGATATTTGAACAGCGAGGATGTTTCAATCGTCTTCAGGAGTTTGTTGATGTCTGAGCTGCACTTCTTTACGTGACTGACAGTGGACATAAAATTCTTTACAGCCTGTAAATGACAGCATAAACTTACAAGGTAACTTACAAAGTAATATCATAACTACGAATAGAGAAGTGTCTCCACAAGATTAATTGTCAGATTAATTGATTGATTGATTGATTGTTTGTTTGATTGATTGATTGACTGATTGATTGATTGATTGATTGATTGATTGATTGTACTCTCTTCTGCACGTATTGAATATGCTAATATCCTCTTAGAAATTCTGCCAATCAATGAATAAAGATTTTTTTTATCATTTTATTTTTATTTAAGCATCAAAATGACTGCAGTGGAACCAACGTTGTTGCACTTGGAGACAAAGTCAAGGACACCGAGTGCATTCCAGTTCAGCCGCGAAACTCCGGGTTTCAAAACCCGATCCAGGTCGTTGATCAGTGGTTCCAGAAGGACTGCCTGAGAATGAGGTGAGCATGGTGGAATGGTAATTATTGGGTTGATTTTATTATTATTATTTATTATTATTATTATAACTGTTATTACATATATTTTTCCTTCTTCTTCTTGAGGAATGAATGCTGAGCACTACCATTTCACCCAAGAACTCTCCAATTATTATTATTATTATTATTATTATTATTATTAATTATCATGATTTATGTTAATTAATTAAAACAAAACAGTTTCTTTTGTGTTCATTGTTAAAATCTCAACCTCGGCATCATCAAGTGAATGCAGTACTTTGTGGTAACTGTCAACCATGATGATCAATTGGTCAGAATATTTCTTCAGCCTCTGCTCCTACGTTTTTAGTAATAGAAAATATAAATATTATAATATATAATAATATTATTTCAAAATATTTAATGTTTATTAATTAACTAGTCATATTTTATTTTAAAAAATATGAAAATAGAATTAATTTTAAATGCAATTAGGTCACAAAAGACTTTAATACCTGGAGAGCAATGTTTCGGGTCAGGTCGGGCACGGGAAATCCCATGACCTCGAGATGCTTTGTCTCGGAAATCAAAACCAGTATCTGGGGATCAAAATTCACAGCATACTTTGGCCTTCTGTGTTGAGCTGTGAATGTGAGGATGAAAGATGTAATCGCATGAAAGCCGCACAGATTTGAGTGAACTAGGCACAAACTTATTATTTTTTAAATTAAATTTATAATTAAATTACTTTTATTTTTTTTAAACCTTAATTACTTTATAAATATACTTTTATAGGTTTAACTTTCATAACTCGAGCCAATAAATTGCTAATTTTTCATGCTTTACAAAGAAATATAAAATTTTTAAAATTTGAGTTTAACACGAAGCTTTTTTTGCTCACCAACGCAAGAAATGCCTTCCCTTGTTTTCGACTTCCTAGCAACGGTTGCCAGTGGCAACGGAATCTCCAAGAGCAGGTTCTTCGCCAACAGGTCAGGAAGTTTTACAACTGCCATCTCCTTCCACTTTTCAAAATGTTTGTCCTCAAAAGATTTCATTTGCTTGGCCAGGTTCAAGTACAAAGCCTTTGACTTTAAGAAATAATGTTTGAATTGAGCCATTAAAAAAAATGTCACATTTAAACATGATATTTCAATAAATAGTGATTAATACAAAGTGAAAATTTATATCACGCATTATGCGAACAGATTCTATGAGCAGATAATATATATATATATATATATGTAAATATACACATATATTAGGTATTATACATTGCATCATTGATGCTTAAGTCATGTTTAGCCAAGGTTTTTTAATCAGGAATTTAGGCTTTTAGGAAAAGATTTGCATTGATAAATAAAAACAAATAATGAAAAGCATAATAAAGTATAATAAAGAAATTAATTAATTTAAAAAAAAAATTACATCCACACGGTTTTATTCCATACTCACGTTTTTTCCAAGTTCAGTTTGCATCATGTTTTCAAATTTGATGAACTTCGTCATAGTACTCTTCATCTTGTGAAAGAGTTCCCTCTCCCAGGCGATTGCCCCAGCAACTGGGGGCATATTTGGGGAGGTCGGAGGTGAGGAGCAGTCGGTCATGAAGATCTTCTCGAGACTTTCAACCTTCGAAATAATAAAATAAATGGTTAATTATCATTGAAAAACAATTTACCTCTTGTCTAAACTGTTATCATGTTATCATTGCTGATGATAATTAAGGCATCTTATCACCTCAGTAAAAATTAATTTAAATATTTTTTTAAAATCTCAGTTATTAATTCTGGGTTCACTAAATTTGAAAACTTGTACATGATTTTTATTGTACGTGTGTACTTGTAATTGCCACTTTAAACCCAAATTCGTAATAAATAATAACCACTCCATGCTATTATCAAATATGATCATAATAATTTAATTATAATTATGATCATAATAATTTAGTTATAATTATGTTCATAATAATTTAATTATAATTATGATCATCCTCACCTCCTTTTGGAATTGAACCAACACGTCAGAAAACTTCTTTGACAGGAGAGCATTCAGAGACCTTCTGGTCTTGACATCCTGGAATCTCTTGAGCAGCTCAAAAGCGCCATCTGCTGACCTAAGATTCCTGAACGAGTCATCGAGAAAGTTTTTGGCTTCCGCTTCGATGGAGCCGGTTTCCGACTGGAATTGGTCCTTCATGGAGTTCCAACTCTCTCGGTACTTCGGACAGAAGATGTCAAAGGATACCTTTGGTGTGGTATCATTTTGAATGATCTTTGTGATTTTATGATCAACATTTTAGGTTGAATGGGAACTAATGTCCAAAATGCCAACACCAAACTACAACACTTAGTGAATGCTATTTATTTATTAATCAATAAAGAAATAACAATAATAGAATTACTACTATCACTGTTATTGTCATAATACTGTCGTTATCACTGTCATTGTCGTTATCACAGACTTTGGCTCACAGTAACATTTCAGGGCAATAACTTTCATCATCATCACCATCGCCATCATCATCATCATCATCACCATCGTCATCATCATCATCATCATCATCGTAATCCAATATAAGCATTGCTATGGCAACCTCAGAAATGGGTTTAACGAGGTCATTGACCCTTCTGAGGATGATGTCAATCCTTTCATCATCCCCCACAACCAGCTTCAACTCCTGCCCGAAGATGCTTCGAAAGTCCTCAAGTACCTGGAAATGTGCCGACAATTACTCGACCAATTTCTTTTTATTACTGAAATATAACTAATAAGTTATTTGCTTAACTACAACTTGTCATAACTTATCAGGGTTAGGCTTCAGATGGTCAGTTGTTTTGTTATTTTAATTATTTTGTTTATTTATTTGAGCAGATTTAAACAAAGAATTTTCATTAAATCATATTGCTAAGCAGCTTAGAACATAAATGATATATATCAGTTAGCAGTAACCAACATTTAAAAATACATTTATAACTGGTAACAAACTATTTATTATAGTAGGTAAGCATTTGAACAGGCACTCTGAAAACCTCCCCTGTCTGATATCTAGCATTCACATAATCTAATACCCATTAATCCATTATTATTAATAAACATTAACTAAATAATTAATTAATATGTTAATCAATTAAAATTCGTCCCAAAAACCTCGGCCATGTTGTGGAGATCTCCACAGACTGTGGCCATGTAGTCCGTGTGTTCAAACAGCTTCTTCCTGTCAAACTCCCACCTGGCATCTCTACCCATCATCTCAATCTTCAGTCTCATCTCCAGGTAACTGCTGCGCCACCTGTCCAGTAATCTCTTTGCTTCCGAAGTTTTCTTTTTAACAACCTCTGTGTTGTCACTAATCAGTAAAGAAGTTGATGCACAACAGATTTAACATTTATTTGATTGACTGATTGATTGATTGATTGATTGATTGATTGATTGATTGATTGACTGACTGATTGATCAATTGATTGATTTATTTATTATCAAACTCATTGTTTTGCACCAATTGTTATTATTATATTTCATTTAGTTATTACATTCACGTTATAATAAGCATCCCATGCATACTTGAACAATTCTTTGATCACAACAGTCCTGTATACCCTTTCCCTCAACTCCCAGGCAATTCTCTCCATGAGCGGTACCATCCTCTCGTCTGTGTTGTAGTTCTTTGAGACGACCCACACCATCCGCAGGGCGTTCATGGTCGGCCCGAGGGAATCCTCGGTACCCTGGAAAGTCGCACCATGGGTGAGGTTCCTGAAGTGTCTCTCCAGTGTCGAAAGGAATCGGGCATTGTCCTTAGCTTCGGCACTCAGCTTAAATAAAAGATGTATTAATGTCTTAATATGAGTTAGTGTCACCAGGGATAATGTTGTTACAGGCTTAACAATAATTACTTTATCAATTACTTAATGTTTAATAATTAATAAGTGTTCGTGTATTAATAAGTATTACTTATTATAAAAACTATAATAAGAATACATCATACAATGATGTCTCATCTTCAAAACTTAATTCAATCCTTCAATACAAAATTACTGTTACAACTGTCATTCAAGGGAATTACCACCTCTTTTAATATCCCTGTCGTAAATAGTTAATTCAATAAAAAAAAAAATCACAAATTCTATCAAGATATTCTGCCTGGCTTTAGCAGACCTTGATGATGTCTTGCTTCAAGTATTCTGCAGAGTCACTCGCATCGAGGAAAGAGTGAAAATGAATGAGCTTCACTACATCTGGATTCTTCAGGCACTCGACCATGGAGTTCAAGGCCTCACTCCTTTCCTTCCAAAACTCCACTTCAGACAGGGGTCCATTGCCATGGGGAACTTTGGCAAGAATCGAGCTGAGAGTCTCTTTGGTGCGACCATGCCACTTTGAAAAAGCTTGAAACAATCCCTTCTTGACATGATCGAGTTGGACGTAAGCAGACAAGTCATACTTTGTTTCTAAGGAATATGGTAATTAATTACCATTAATTAATATGAAATTAATTAATTGTATGGTTTGCACTGCTAAACTGGGTGACATCAGGGGCATTCATTAGCATAACTTAATGTCGATTTCTTTTGCAATCATCATGCATGGTCCCAAACTTCAGCAGACTGCACATTCATCAAACAAATAAGAAAAATCAACTTTTTTTGTTGTTGAGTCGACAACAAAATCATCCTCACCATCATACTCATCTAGCACTGGACAGTCCACGGCATCCGACTCGACTTCTCGGTTTAGTTCCACTTCCGTCCTCTTCAGCGTTTGGGCAAAAGCTTCCATCTCCACAACCAACTCGTCTCTGTGGAAAGACTTGGCACTGGCACCAAGTTCTTCTCTTTCTACCTCCCTTTTTGATGCCCTCTTGTTGCCATAGCAAAGACTTTGTTCCTCTGAGGTCTTGGTTGATGAATTCCCTCCTTCTGCTCCTGGAGACTTTGCTGGAAGTTTGGGTTTTCTGAGCGATAGCTGCTGGACTGCCTGCTTGTTGCGTTCATAGTTGAAGGAGAATAGGGGTATGTAGACCTGGAGGGGTTCATCATTTTGCTAAGTGACACTGATAATGATGATGATGAAGATGAAGATTATGATGATTAAGATGGTTATGGTGGTTGCATAGACATTGATTCTAGCTAATCCTTTAAATGGCCAACTTGTGCCAAGATGTGCTCCAGGCAAAGCAATGGACTTCCATTCATGAAACCAGTGGAGCAAAACCCTGGCATGGAAAGTTCTGCTTCGTCAGAGCTTTTGAAAGTTGGTATTTCCCCATCACATGATCTCGTTATGTAAAAATAAGACTGGATATCTGTGGCTAATTGAATAGGAAATCCCACTTTTATGATTGTCTGGGTTATTGTCTGCTTCTTTATATTCTGTCAAAGTTAAAACTTAATTATACACAATTAAATGTAATTATCCAAATAATAGTCTTTGCATTACACACATTTAATTGGGTTTAGAATTATTAAACTTTCTCTAATGAAAGTTAAATAATTTTTTTGTTTGATTTCAATTTAAATGTGTCCACTAAATACCTGTTCTGTTGTCTCATTCATTGAGGCATCTTTAGCTTCAATTTCTTGTTCCACTGGAGATTGGAAACTGCTTAATCTACTGGCATCTGGAATTTTGAAAACTATTGTAAACTGCTGACTAGTTGTCTTTGTGCTTATGACTCACTTTCATCTTCCTTAGTTTCCAATGAGACTGCTGAATCTATGTTTAAGAAGAATCTTTATAAGCCAACTAAATTTAAAGTAGTTTATTTCTAAATTATTTTATTTCTAGCTAACTGCTTATATCTCAGAACGCACGCATTTTGCATTTAAAACATTTATTTTCAAAGATTCTCAGCACTAGTTTTTTCATGAGCCTGAAACCCTGTATAGCCATACCAACCATTCCGAATCTCAGTCTCCACTTCACGTTTTTCGTGAAGAAACACCAACGTCGAAGACGTGCTTTCCTCGTGGTCATTTTCAATTCTCCGAACAAAAGTGTCAAATACTTTCTTGACCACATCATCATTCAACATGCCGACGAATGTAGCGGCATCAGTTTTAACATCGTAAGCAGCACATGCCCTGCTACGAATCCAACTTATTCTGAAATCTTCCATCAAGTTAGCATCTCGACAGAAACGCCTCGTTTTGTATACGAAGTTGTTCGTTTCCATAGAAACTCAAAGCAGTGCTTTCTACCGCTAGCGACGAAAAGCATATCCCGCTTTCCAAGCAGCTTAACACCCCACTGAGTCTGTATCAGTCCAATTAATACCTCAATTAAGCCATATCGTAATTACCATTAAGGACTGATCCTTAGACTTAACTCCACACGACAGCACAAACGCAACTTTCGCCACTCTAGACCCTACGCCCCAAAGCTGAAACCAAGCCTCCCTAAAGGAATTAAATTAGCACATTATGACCTCTAAAACACGCAGGACGTGCCAGAATCTCCAAACGGCAAAAAACTGTTGTGATGGCAACCCAAAATCCAGTCGAAAATCAGCTTCTTTAAAGGAAATTACGGCAGAGACAAAAACCAAAAAACCACGGCTCCTGATGACAACAAATAGGCATCGTTAGAACTTAATAGATTAACGCGTTAAAGTTAACTGCTTATAAAGATAAGATCGAGATTAAATTTGCCTAAATGTCGAGAGAATATTACACAAGTGCACACAAAATGTCATCTCGAAAACTGGTGAAAAAATTATCCTCATTGGATTTTATAAAACGCCATAATATTGCCAGACAAATGTAGCACGACACCAAATACAAAAATAATTGAATCCTTGACAAAATACACTTTGCAACTTCTAAAAGTTATCAACGTACTAAACAAAATGTTTCTGCTAACTAGAGGGGAAACAAGATGCTAAAAATAATAATAATAATATTTATCAATAATTTAAACAAGATCCCTAGGTCACGACAGACGACTACAACGACGACATTGCTGAAACTATAAGCAAGTCAAAAGGAATCTTAAAATAGCCAGAAAATGTTAGTGTCCAAAGAAAATGCATGCACTCTGCTTGTCACTCATCCGCAATTTCAATTGAGGATCATTTTGAGATGTCAGTTTTCTTCTCCGTGCCACAATAACCTTCGCGATCCTGCCAGAAGAACGAAGGACATCGGTTAAGAATATAATCGGAAAAACGTTTATTTACATTAAAATAGTTATTCAATTATTTCCGTGAAGCAGAGATAACGAGAGCAACAAAAATGCAATTCTAGGCATAGCGTATCCATTGCATTGGATATCATAAAGGAATGATTAAAAATTGTGAGTATAAGAATGCCAAGCAAAATATTCTGACTGACCATCTTTCTATCACCCCCTTTTTACTTCTTGTGGACCATCTTCTGGAGGAGTTCAGTGCTGTAAGACTTGGGGCGCTCGATGGGGAAGCGAAGGGCCCTGGACCAGATGAGGGAAGCCAAGCAACCGAGGGCTCTTGAAACTCCGAAGAGGACAGTGTAGTAGTTCATCTCGGTCATGCCGTAGTGCTGGAAGGTGTTGAAAAGCATTCATGTAGAAACACAAGTCCATAACCATCTGTGATCCATGTCATTCACACCTTGACTGGACAAAAAGAAGGAAAGGCAAATTACCTGGAGGAGGACACCGCTGTGAGCGTCCACGTTGGGCCACGGGTTCTTGACCTTTCCGAGACTGAGGAGAATGTCGGGGACGATCTTGTAGAGGTCAGAGACCAGCTTGAAGAGGTGATCGTTGGGCAGGTACTTGAGGGCAAACTCCCTCTGGCAGGTGTACCTGGGATCGGTCACTCTGAGGACAGCATGTCCGTAACCTGGAACGACCTGGCCGGACTTCAGGTGATCCCAGACGAAGTTCTTGAGGTCATCCTGGCTGTAGTTCTGACCGACTTTCTCGCTGCATTCTTTCAGGAAGACCAACACTTCCTACAAGTAGAAACAGGAAAATAATTTATTTTTATAAAGCCCTTGATGCTTTTGCTAGACATCTGTCAGTTGAAAGTTTGTTCCATACCTGGTTGGCCAATCCATGGAGGGGTCCTGCAAGACCGTTGAGTCCAGCAGCGAATGAGAGGTAGGGGTCAGACAGAGCACTGCCGACCAAGTGGCAAGTGTGGGCGCTGACGTTGCCACCTTCGTGATCACTAGAAAACAAAACATGTTGTTTTATTTAAAAATCATACGTCACGCAATCGCAAAACATTTCAATCGCGGAGGACGACCGAAACAATGCAATGAAAAATTCATCTCTAACCTGTGGATGGTGAGGTAAAGTCTGAGAAGATCGGCAAACTGGGGATCTTCGTAGCCGAGCTGGCTGGTGAAGTTGGCGGACCAATCCTTGCTGGGGTCGATGGCTCCGACGCTGGTACCCTCCCTGTACAAGTTCCTGTAGATGATGGCTGCAATGGTTGGCAACTTGGCAATCAAATCCATCGAGTCTTCGTAGATGTACTGAAAGTAAGGAGCACAAAATGTTGTTTAGAAATAACCGATCGCCGAATTTGCAACAATTTGCTTGAGAGTCCAAGTCGAGAGAATTTCTCAATTTACTATTTTAAATCATAAATCATTTCTAACCTCCCAATACTTGTCCCTGTGAACTCCGTCGGCATAGGCCTTGGCGAACTTGCTCTCGCTGTTGCAGGCCGTGACGGCAGCAGAGAACTGAGCCATCGGGTGGAGAGTCGAAGGGAAGTTCTTCAGCATGGTGACGACGTGAGAGGGAAGACCAGCTCTGTTGGCCCATTCCTGGAAAGAAGTGGCTTCAAGTATTAATTAAATGTCTACCTCTGATCTGCTATGGTCAGCTTTTAAAAAAGGCTAAGTAAGTTTGAATAAACCTAATTGCAAACAAAAACAAGCCAAAGGCATTTTTCTGTTTAATCACTTCAGGTGCACTTATACCAAAACATGCCTTCAAGTGTTTAGCTCAACTGATAACGGTCAAATAATCAAAGACGACCTCACCTTGGAAATGGCCTGTACCTGTGCATCACTGGGCACCTTACCGGTGCACAGGAGCCAGAAGAGACCCTCGGGCAGGGGCTCGATGCCTCCCTGGGCCTTCGGCAGTTTTTCCTTGCACTCGGGGATGCTGTAGCCGCGAAAGCGAATTCCAAAATCGGCATCGAGGACCGATGTCTCCGTGACCAGACCCTTGATTCCTCTCATTCCACCGTAGAGCTGGAATTAATATCTTATTAATATTAATCTGTACATTATAAAAATACAAGTATGACCTAGGCTCAAGAGTAATTATTTATTCAAGGAATCTATTTGAAACAGGTCATGACTGTCTATTTCAAAATCAGAAGCTAACAGCCAATTGCTCTGAATATTTAATGAGCTTTACTAGCTTGCTTAATGCTTCATTATCTCCTTAGCACATCTTTAATGGAAAACGAAACACTTCAAGTAACAACACTTCAAAACAGCTCATGAATTATTAATGGGTCTCGGCAAAGTGTGGCAAACAATCACAGAAGTTGCCCTCAACCGACCTGTTCGATGGTGACCTCTCCGAGAGAATGCTTTCCATGCTCAGTGAGGAAGTTCTTGACATTCTCTCTCTGCTGGGGAATGATGGTAGCCAGGGCCTCTTTCAGGTTCTAAAAATAAATCAGAAACTGATTATAACAAACCTGTTTATAAAAAAAAAACGATTATAGCCTGTTGGGTGACTAACAAAAGAACTTCAATTTATAATGTAATGTTATAATGAGGTACTAGACAAGCATTGGGCTTTGGATTGTAGCTCAACTGTGACTGCTTCCTTGAATATTGCATTTTTAGAAATAAGGTTATTACAGGTTGGTCAGACAATAATAGCTAGTCAAACAACCATGTCCAATAATGATAATAATGGCAATCAGAATTATTTTATCAATAGATTAACAATTAACTACTAATAGCTTTTAAGATCATTCATAACAAGCTTTTGAAGTGACTTTAAGTCACTAAAGGTCACTCATCTCAAACCCAACACTAACATTATGACTACAAAGGTCATAAGTCCTTGAGTATAAATAGGTTAATAACCTAAAGGATGGAATTGTTAAAACGTACAGTGGTTTCAGAGTAGCATCTTTGTTGGGGGCCTGAGATGTGTCTGAGGATGTTCTGAGGAATATTGTTGAAAACATTAAAATAAATTTAAAGTACGAATTAGATCAAATAATAGAACACCCTTTCAACATCCCCATAATGTTTTAAGGATTCCAACAATACAACATCCTCCTTTGGATGCAATCAAAACATGAATGTTGGCTCCCTGATACCATTCTAAAAAAGCAAAGGTCTGGCATCCCTTAAAAGGCTTATATTGAATTGTGATGTTTCAAACATGTGCATTGATTCCTTTGTAATATTTCAACTTCAACTCAGTGATTTAATTAGATATGACCTACTTGAAAATAAATTACAATGGCCTTTTGTGAAGAGTCATTCATGTTAAATATCTAACTTCTGCAGAATGGGTATTACGCTTGATTTTCTATAGGCTGAATCTTTAAGCTTCAAGATCTGTTATTGTTTCAATCGAAATTATGGCCGCACTCATGTCACTGAACTTCGCGGAACTCAGGCTAATAAAACCATTATCGACGCAGTTTTGCATTTAAACTTGCTGTTAGATATTATTCTAATTGTCTAGAATGTTGATCTCAATAAATATGAGCCACGCTTCCCAAAACCATCTTCAAATACATATCGAAAGAACCTGTTGCAAAAACTACGTAGAACCATCAACACTGAAATCAGTCAAATCAAACCTTTGATGAGTGTCCAACGCGAGAGATAGCAGCCTTCCAGATAGACATGTTTGATAAGCTTGCGAGATTCGACTGCCAAACAATGGAGACTACGTGCCGCCGGACATAAACTATTGCAAGGGGCAGTCGACACACCTTTTAAATTCTTCGATTACGTCCTTGACGGAAGGGCACAATTATTTTATTTAAACTAACTTTGATTTATAATATTATTGCAATAACTTAAAGAAAAATAAAATAATTTAAAATTTTTTGGCAATCTCATTCTAAAAGCTCTAATAGCATAGAATCATGGTCAATCTATCAAAAATAAATTATTTTAAGAACACAATAATAATGCTTATCATAAAATGTAGAGAAATACAGATCACGGGAAAGTTTAACGTTTATTCGCTTGTGGCATGTGCTGGAAATCTAAGCGGGTACAAAACTTGCAATTGGTTTTCCGTCGATATTCAACGGTTGGATCCCAAAAATTTAAGATCTAGTATTTCCTTGTTTATGCGATCAGTTCGAGATGTATACATTGTTTTTATTGCAGCGTTATAGTAAAAATGTACTTTGTTTTGCTTTTTTTTTTGCAGGAGAAATGTTAGAAATAACTCGCTTCACTCCCAGTGTGCTCAGGGAATTAGGTCATTTTGGAACATAATACAGAACAAGTTAAAGATGTGAAATCTTTAATATTCTAGAATATGAAACCGTTTGGGGTTCACTCCATAGAGTGCAGTCATAACTTGCATCGCTAAAATATTTATCTTCCGCAATGGGGTTAGTAGACAGTGGCACAGCAAGAAAAGCAGGCTATAACATTTATTCTTTCATTGAATTCCCGCGTTGAAAGAATCTTTGGAAGCTTTGGACCTCCTCAAATCGGGTCCAACTGGATTCTTCAAATTTTACATCGACTTAGAAAACCTTTTTTTTTTCGGGAATTTTGTTCTGCAATTTTGACTTGTCGTTCATAAGATCCTTTATTTATAGTTAGTTAGTTATTAATTATTTTGAAAAATTTTAATTGGGTCGTGAAATCAGTTAAAACAAACCTCGATCCAGAAAAGTAGAAAATTTTTATTGAAATAATTTAAAGTCATAAACTTTAAAAAATGCATTTAAAATGTACAGGCACTTTTTGACAAGAAAAGGAATTTTCCCGCTTCAATCGCAATCGCAATCACCCTAATACAGATGCCACAAAACAAAATTTGTGTTGTTTAAAGATGTTCTTTTATACGTACTTTTCCAGCCTCATTACCTCAAATGTATCACAAAACATCTCGATCACTCCAAATTGGTAAATAGACTCTCTAGCATAAGCATAGCAACCTTAAAAATCCTATATCCTGCATTCAACATTCAAGAGGAGCAAGCAAGGTGATGTCTTTCTTGATCCAGGGTTCTGGACTTGTACTGAGTGACGTGTAGGGCGTTGAATGGCTGGCCCTGGAGTCTCTACCCTCGCTCCTCTTTCGTTTCTTCTCAACTATTTCCACGCCTATAACGTGGGGTTGGGGATCTGCCTCATCGACTTCGCATCCGATGAGGAGATTGCTTCCCTCCTTCATACGATGTTGCAGTGGGAGCTCTTTGACGAATACAGGTGCTATAGGAAATATTATTAAATGACATTAATAAATTATTTTCGAGAAGTCAATATCGATTTAATATTTAACTTTGGCAGCTTGAATACATTACAATGCATCTGAGTCGTTGTTAAAGATGTTAAAAGGTTGCTTACCCATTTTGATTGGTCCCATCTTTTTCACTATTTCATACTCTGTAATTGTGTCGTCTAAGTCTCTGCCAAATAAGATAATTTCATATTTATTACGATATAATAAACACGACATAATGACTTAATAAACATGAGGTATGTGAATTTAGCTGCAATTATGCCAACAAAACTATGTTTATCAAAGGTAACGAAGTCGATAAACAGTTTGCAAGCCTCTACTACGGCCTATAATGTTGCATTAACAAATTCTTTTCGGAAAACAGTTTTGTTTTCTTTTGTTGTTTAGAAACACGAGGATGATTTCTGGTCTTTGGAACAAAAACATAATAAATTATTTTACAAGCATTTTTATCCATACATTTTCAGATGAAAGGGGCCAAGAATTGACAGACAAAATACATCTGAGCAGAACAGGAAGTCAGCTACAGAACGGGAGGAAAACAATTTTTTGCTCTAACATTAACTACACTAATTTATATTTTGAGATTTAGCAATATTTTGTTCTAATCCTTGCATTGTAACAGCGCCTGATTTTGATGAAAATAATAACAGTCACTCACTTTCTCTTGGATCGAGTCAGTCATTTTAAATTTTATAATCTTATGCAATTGCATAAGGACTGAAGCGTTTAATGCTTACAAAGTAATTAATTCATTAATTTATCCAGCAAAGCCACTGATTGATTGCATTCCAAATCTCCGTGACTTCCTTTAAGAAAAAAAACCGGAGGCTGGAAAAGTATTCTTTTAGTCGACACTTGAGTGATGATGAATTGCGAATTCCAGAGAGATGTTCTAACGTGGGAAGCTGTAAAGGAAGACTTACTCAGCAATGGCTGCTTGCCTTAAAAACATGTTTTGCACGTCAGACCAATCTGAATAATTATTTTTTATTTATTTATTTATTCATCTTTGTTAACGAAAGGCTTCAAAGCTTTCTGCACATTCCGGCCTGATATCGATAGCAAGATAGCAAGAGTGCTGGTTTGTGTTCTTGGTGTGTTGGGACTTGAGTTGGAAAAACAACCACGGGTGCTGATCCATCATAACTTGTCAGAAGTCAATAATAAACAGTTATAAAAATTTATTCTTGAGATGACAACAACAATATTAATAATTAATAATAATAATAATAATAACAATAATAATAACAAATATGGATTCATTCTTGCTTTGTTTTTATAGCACCATAAAACAGCAATAGCAATAATAAAAGGTAGACCTATTATTTCTACCATTATTATTATCCTTCTTATTATTATTAATATTAATATTATTATTATTGTTACCACCAGCCTCATAATAACCAATCATTATGGCGTCATCGATTGTTAAAATAATAATAGCATGCAATGTAATAATTATAGTTATATAATTACCTTTTAGGTGCCACGTTGACTTCAACAGAATGTTTGACAGACGATGTCCCATCGTCAGCCAGGACCGTGTAAAGGGCCGCGTCGGAGGGTTCGAGGCCCCTGATCTGAAGCATGTACTGCCAGTCACTCTCTGCCACCAGTCGATACTTGTCGTCTGCTCGTATTTCCTTTGAGCCCTTGTACCACGTGACTGTTTACAACGAGAGATGACTTGGATTTTAACGATGTATTTTATTTAATTGATTATAATTACAAGAAATAAATATATTCATCGAGTTTTTAGATAATATAATTCGCAGTAATTTTTATTCTTTTGTTTTCTCATTAAATGTTAAATCAATCATATTTAACTAGTTTCAACCCGTGACCTTTGCCTCTTACTTAGAGGGCGCGATCAGATAAAGTGCAGCTGCTATCTGTGTTATGGCGTCGATTCTTAGTTGATGCAATAATTTATATGGTAATAAAATAATTTATATTTTTGTTAACTGAAATCATTTATAAAATATTATAATGCAATTATTTTTTTTATAATGTATTAAAAAATAATAAGCCCAAATCACAAATTGTAACCTTTCAAGTTAGAAATTCTATATTAGCTAAACTAAAATTATTGCATCTCGATCAATTTGAAGGACTTGTTTTTAAATTAGTTTAAATTGGCGTTAAAAATAATACGTAATAATAATAATTAGTAATAACGTGTTTGTTAATTATTTTTAATAAATTAAACATCAACCAATCGCAGGCAGCCATGTTTCCAGAAATATTTCTGACATTTGACTGAATAGTCTGAATTTAGGCCTGCTTCTAAAAGCTTTTCAAAGTTATTCCACTGACGTCATACAACCGTTCATGGAATTTGGAGTGATGGAAGGATTTCCATTCTTCTTGCCCTCGCCACCCACGCATAATGACGTCATTGAAAAGGTATAAATAGAATATTGCAAGGTATGAATGGAACATTTCAAGGTATGCATTCCAAGGCTTTTAAATTGCAATCAGACATTTAGTCAATCAATCAATCAATCAATCACTGAAGCCAGATGTTTGCGCCCGCCGTGAACAAACAAATAAATATGCTATTTTTAATTCTTAACTCTACAAGTGACGAATATCATGTTTAAAATAATTTAAATTATTTTTATTATTTATTTTCATTAAATTATTTTCATAAAGTCAAATAAAGTGATAATGTTGTTCTTGTATATTTATGCTATGATCTTTTTTTTTTGTGAAATTTCCATTTTCTTGGATGTATTTAATATTTAATTCACATTTCCACATTTTAGTATTTACACGTAATAATTTGGTGCCTTAGCTGCTTGAGTGAATTCCTACAATGAGTGGAAGATTGGCATGGAATGCTAGGATTTTGTTGGCTGCAATTGTGAATGCAAGCTAATAATTTATGACTAATAATTTAAATATAAATAAATATATTTATTTATTTGCTTACGTGTTCATAACGATTACGGTTCTATAATTGGCACTGAATCTGTACAAGGTATTTTTTTTTACTCGTTCATAAGAATATTTATTGCTTTATATTCTAAAATGGTGTTCGGAAAGAAGATAAAAATAAAATTTAAAAAAAATATCTTAACATTAAATTAAAAAATAAAATAAATGATTTCACCTTTTGGCTTCACCTCTCCCTGAAGTTGACATCTCAAAGTCAACGGATCACCTTCGGACATGTGGACGTAATAAGGCGGTATTCTGGTGAAAGCCAAACTGCGGGCCAAGCGATGTTGACCTAATTTCATAATATTTATTTGTCATTCAGAGAAATAAGTCGAATATAAACATTTAGAAATAATTAAATTATAAATATTAATTATATTTACATCTAATGCTTCTAAATTCCTTTACGATTGGAGTTATGCAGGTGAATAATATTTTATTTATTAATGAGATTACTTCATTACGATCAATACCGTAATAAAACCCAAAATTGTGTAGCTAGAAAATTTAAATATTAAGCAGATAGATGAATATTCATATCCCTTTGACATGAGCTTCTCCGCACAGTAATTATTATTCGGAGCTCATAAATAAAACATGAGACACCTGTCGGCAAAACATCCAATTCCACGTCAGCACTGACAGATCCGATAGAGTTCTCGATTTCTACCGTGTATAGACCCTTATCGTCTGCTCGGGTTGGGCAAATTCTGAGCGAACAGATGCCGAAATTGTTCTTGAAACGAAAACAAAATAAAAATAAAAGTTAATTAAATTAAATAAAAAATTTGAAATAAATAAAGTTGATTAATTTTATTTGTCAATCACGTTAAAATTTATCCATCAATTTATCAAAAATTAACCAGTAAACAAGTACTTAATTAATTAAGATTTATTAGGAATGGATTTCGTTGTTTCTCCTGACATCCAATAAAAGTGTTGCACTGATGGACAAAGTCAAAAAATCAAATTACAGGACAAATCACGATGCTGATATATTTTATTAATTTAAATCGGCCGAATATCTTTCAGTGCAGAAGGAGATTTGAACGATTAAATCTCCGTGATGCGACTGATTATCCAGATTATTACATCAAAAGATAAGGCATGAGAAAGGTGGGAGGATGTTTTTATTCAAAAAAGAATTCAAAGAATTTCTAAATTAGAGTGATAACAAAGATCATTTGAAAAAAAAAATACCTAATCACCTAAGATACAAACATGTATTGCAAACATGATTTTGCATCTTTCATGAAACATTTCAAACGCCAGCAACAATCTAGATAGATAGAATTAAATAGATACAAATCAGCTCAAACACTGCAGGATACAAACAAAACATTAAAACATAACATTGTTTTCATTCAATCAAATACAAGAATATGAAAACAAAATTACCATGGCAGCAAATCGGCTATCTTTAGGAAGAGGCAATCCATCTTTGTACCACTGGACTTCAGGCTCAGGGTTGCCTGCAACTGAACATGTAAACCTCACCGGTTGACCGGCTACCGTGGTTTGCGACTTTGGCCTGGTGACGAAATAGGGCAGGCCTTCCTCGCCCTTTCTGCACTTCTGCAGGAGTTCATCGTCGTCGCTCAGTGCCGGTGAATTTCTTCCCGAATCCACGTCGACGTCGTGGTTGAAAATGTTTGATTTTGAGGCTTTTGACGGAGGTTGATCAAAATCGTCATCGAACGGATCTGTAGGTGGCAGAAGATGTATGATTAATATAATAAATATTATAAATAAATAGGCAAACAAAATAAAGGAAATATAAATTAATGTCGTTATAATTAAACAAAAAATCGTTATTAATTGAAATAAAAATGTAACTTAAAATGTAATCTTAAGATGCGGTGGAAAGAATGTTATTATTACATTTATGAAAGTGTAAGATGTTAAAAAAAAATAATTTGCTTCTTTTAAAATTCAGAGTGACATTAAATAATTACCCATTTTTACTTACACACAAATAACTTGTAACTTTATTATAATCATATTCATAAATTATAACATTCATAAATATCTTAAATAACCAAAACGAGAATTTAAATAAAATCTCTCACCTATTTGGCCATTTTCTTGTTTCAGGAGAGTCTCCTTGATGCGTTCCTCGTCATCATAAACAACTTCGACTTCATCGAACCTCGGATAGCATCTCCTCAACATTTCCAGGACATCGTAGCCGTTTTTCCGGCATCCGTGCGGCAGGACCAGTTTCTCGCGCACTTTGACAGCGCAGACGTCTTTGTCATCGACGAAGCTGAATCTTCTGGAGGATGGTAGACCCTGCTTGGCAATTTCTCCTGCCGACGACTTGTGATAGACTATCTTTTGGTAGATGATTATGTTTTCAGGAAACAGGCATCTGTTTTTTGCTATGAAGTGCTCCAAAGTTTGAAGACTTTCTTCGAATTCTCCTGTCAGTTGAGTGAATTTTTCTATTTCCTCGTTGGCCCATTCCTGATCAGGGTCCGGCAGCAGGGAGTTTTGTTCGTAATACGAGGGTGAAAGTAGGTTGGATTGAGGCGAAGACGTCAATAGACCCGGAGAGATGCTCCTCCTTCGTATTCCATCTTCTCCGACGGCAGTTTGCTTCGTTTGGGTCATCACAAGAGCCCTCTCTCCACTAGGAAGAATGGCGGTCGAAATTTCATCGGGTCTAAAACTTTCGCCGCGGTCTAGTAGTAGTTTTGCCACTTCTTCTGGGTTGTCAGTCTTCAGGAGCCTTGTTAGATCTTTGTTACTGATGTCTTTGCTTTCTTGTTCGTCCAAGAGATTCTCTAGGTTGACTTCTGGATTGTTATAGTTGTCGATAGGTTCATCAGTATCATCTTTTTCAATTTTAATCACTGGAGTGGCAATGCTTCCTCTCGGGCTAGACTTTCTCGAAGTGCTTGTGAACGTGACTTCAAGAGTGTCAGGCACTTTCAGATTGTTGGTGGATGCATCGCTGTAGGACATCAACAAAGTGGACAGTCTTCTCTGGTGCCTGCCATATTCGTTCTTGGCTCGACCCAACCACTCCTTTTCTCTAGTATCATCGGTCAGATCGTTATACAAATCGTTGAATAATTCTCTCGCGGTCTTTTTAGGCTGTTCGTAACTTTTATAGCGAGACGATTCCGAATATTCTCCAATCTTTCTAGAATAGACGTCTTCAGACTTTTTGTAACCCGAGTAATCCATTGATTCTCTGAACGGCTTGATGTCGTAAATGTCGTCGTTGTACTTGTTGAGGACCCTGAACAATCTACTGCTAAAAGGTTCGTCCCTGTCGATGCTATCCGAGGAGGTAAGAGAGGATCGATACGAAAATCGAGACGTACTTTTCGATCTCGGTTGACTCGAGATGCTGGAGTAATAACCAGGTGATGAGGAATACCTGGTATAGGTTGGCATTGACGTATCTCTTCTTAGAGGAGAAGCGTACGAAGAAAGATAGCTGGAAGCGTAACTGCCCTTTTTCAAGTCTCTCAAATAAGCGCTTTCTCCGCTATTATAAGCATCCGAACTGCTGTATGATCTTCCGTACGAAGAGCCAAGGTTCAGGTGAGTGGGAGTAATATTAATTTTAGAAGAATAGGATGGGGATGATAAGTTCGAAGTATAAGTGGGCCTGCTATTCCACCTTTCCGGGAAATCGGTTGGCGTTTTGCGCTCGTAAACGTAGGAGCGACGATTATAAGAAGATGATAACGGAGAATAATCTCTATTCACCGAGAAGGATGTATCTGCCACATAGCTAGATGGTGAATAAGAGCTGGCTAATGAAAGTCTTCTGGCTCTGTTTCTTGATCTCGAAGTGGACAAAGAGTCGTATAAGTTCGACGAACTCTTATCGAACGACAGGTTTCTATCTGATGCATAGCGAGTGAACGATGGGGAAGCAGTTCTCGACACGGGAGATCTCGAATATTCTCTTTGTCCTGACAGGCTGAACCTTGTTCTAGCTCCGCTTGTTGTTTTGCCGTCGTACCTCCAAGGAAGGTGGGTCCGATACTCGGGAGAAGTTGAAGCGGTTCTTAGGAAGGAGAGAGAGTCCATGTCGAAATTGTGTCTTCTCTTGGTTCTTGATCTTTAACTAAATAGTACTAGGAGGTCTGAAAGCGAAAGAAACTAAGTAAATAAGACTCGTGGATTGGCAGAGAAAAAAGAAGATATTTTTTTAAGCTAATGGAGTTTTACGTTGGAGATAAAGGTTGACCTAGAAGTCATTTTTTTTTGGTTCTAAAAACTAAGTGAGGAAAAATTTTGTTGCATCCATCTGTTCAGATCCATTTCCCTAATTGTTAACAGGACTACTTATGAATTACTTTTTCTTTTAAATATCTGCGTGACAACATTGATTTCTTGAGTGCTTCAGATGCTAAGGGAGCATTTTAAGATTGTGTTAAGGGACGTTTAGAAATGTTGACAATTAGTCTTCAATTTTTTTTTTAATTCACATAAATTAGTCTATCATTTTATATCTAATTATTTTATTTAAAAAATATTTAACCTTAATTTTATTAATTTATCAATTAAAAAAAATTGATTTGCACTTTGACATAAGCGGTTCATCTGAGACATAAAGTCTTTGTCAGCATTCAAGGAGAATAAAAAAAGCATTTGTTAGGTTCTTTTTGAGGCGAAAATTAAATAATGACATATATATAAAAAAAACTAATTAATTAATATTCTAAGAATATTTTGCTATTTACTAATTATAATAATTTTATTGAATTTCATTCAAAATTCTCTTCAAAATAATAAACATCTGAAACCATTAAAATCCCATCGAATTGAAACAGAATCCAACCTTTTACAAGCAACTTTTAATAAATAACTGCTAACGAAACGTACGAGCTGTTTTGATCAAGTTATCTGACGATAGTCAGAAGGCTATTTCAAATATTTGCGAATTTTTCCACGAATTTCAGAATAATTTCAATAAACATTCCTCGGCTCGAGATGTTGTTAGCCTGAAGGGAGGAAGGGCTTGAAAGAAAGAAAGAAGAAAGTGATGTGAACGTCCGCAACTCATATGCGTCCGTTTATAAATTACACTCGTGCTGGAGATTTGTTTGTTCTGCCTGAAAGTTCTGCTTCTTGTCTGCCTAGGAATGGCTCTGAATGTCTTTGAGTTTCCGTAGATACGTTTCTTGGGCAAATTGAAGGAATTGTTTTCAAATTCGTTAAAATAATCGGATTGATTTGATGGTTTTTATTAGTTAAATTGTTAATTTATCTGATTAATTAATTAAATAATTAATTTTAACTATTTTTTTTTAAATAATAAAGTTATTCATAAATAAGTAGCCATTTTATGAAGAATTCAGATTACCAAACGTTTTGAAAATGTTTGTGAGTTTGCTATTAAAATATTATAGAAAAATAATTTAAAAAAAAACTGCGAATAATATTTTCCAAAACATCGACGATTAAATTTAATGAATTTAAAGCGATTTAATAAATAATAACAAGAATTTTCTGATAATTAGCCCAGAACAAAAAAAAAGAGCCTTTATCACTATCCCCAAAACTTGTGGATCCCACAGCTGTGTGTTATCTCTTATTTACTAGTTTTGGTTATTCCCCTGGAGTTATTTATAGCCCTGGAGAAAGAACATGTCAGAGATCTAGGAGCGTAGACAGACAGAAGGATAGACCAAACAATGTTTGAATTTAAAGGTGCTTGTTTATGCCGAGAAAAATATTAATATATGATGGAAAATAAAGTATAATTATTTTATATTAATTACATATTAATTTATATCATTTATGTCCTTTTAATATTATTATAAAATATTAATAAAATATAAATGTTATCCTATAACAATATAATAATATATTTGATGAGAATATTTTTTGTTAGTAATTTTTGTTGTTGTGGTTTAAGTTGTTACTTTTGAATCACATTCCAAGCGTACCAACCACCCTCTCTTTTCTCTCATCTCAGAAGATGTTTAAGAGCCTTTATCACGTGACCGGAAATAAGGGCGCAAAATAAAGGGGAGGAAAAAAATCACACGCACACACACGCGCACACACACACAAACCTTGCAGGAAAAAAAACAAATTGAAACCATTTCATCAGTTGTTTGTTCATTCCACGATAACAATGTAAGATCAAATGGCAGCTTGTTCTTGTTGAATCGTTGATCGTTTCCCTGGCAACCATTGTATATACATTTCTAACGCTAGAGAAACCTAACAACTGAAGGATTCTTTTTTATTTAACTTTTTAGAAGAAGAATCCATTTGGAACACTCCGGATTATATTTTCCAAAATTTTCTAAGACTTTAAAAATATAGTTGTATGTAATATTGAATAATAAGTAAATACCAGTTTACCGTTATATATAATTATTATTCATTAATAAAACAAAGAAATAACAAGAAAATACCAAACATTTCCAAACAAATACTTAAAAATTTCGGCAGCAGCTGTGAGGATTATTGAGATCAAAGTGGAGAAAAAGCTGAGAATCCATTTCGGTGCGTTTTGTTTGTTTACTTCTTCGGTTCTGTGGGGAGATTGAGATAAAATAAGATGATAAAGCTTATGATATAATGAGATACCATCCGTATAAAGATACTGATGTTGATTGCAAATCAAGCCAGACTGTTATGGTTGTAATTAAAAACTGATTGATGCTTGTAAGTGGACTTTTGTGCAGATTTTAGGACCTGAAGAGATCTCTTTATAATATTTAAATTAAATAAAAATAAATTTCAGTTTTTAATTTATTAATTATTTATTTAATATTAATTATTTAAAGCGAAGAATAAACTTTTCTTTTATTTCAGAGACAAAAATGCATAACAAAAAAAAGGTGAACAAATTAGCAAAATGCTTTTCAAATAACATTTCAAGTTAATCATGTCGGCAGCAAGATGTGCGTTCAAATTATAAAAAAAATAATTTTAAATCTAAAAAATTACTAATTATAATGAACATTAAAAGTGAAATTAAACGTTAAAATCGTTTTAATAGCAAGGAATACTTGAAAACAGGCCACGATATTTCACCTAAAGACTCCACTCAATTCATGAACATTCAAATTCTGGATGATTTTAAAACCTTCTTTCCCGCCACGATGATAAAATAGCAGACGACATTAACCAGAATGGTCAGAGGGGGTGTTACGATGAGCGCATAAAATTCGGACTTGGATAAAATGTCTTCTTCTGGTTTGATGCAATCAGCATCATCATCGTCGTCGTCGGCTTTCTTGCCATCTGCATCGTCATCATCAGCTTTCGAAGCATTATTGATTTTTCCGTCACTCTTGAGAGGTGCTGAATGGAAATTAAACAAAATCTTTCAATATAATTTATCGAATTATCTCGAATTAAAACATTTTTTTTTTTGAGAACAAAACTGAATTTTACAAAATTTCAATCAAATTTCCCTACCTGCAATCGGCAATGTAGTATCTGATGGAATAAAATTATGAATATTATCTTAATTATTATCATTTATCAATTAAATTATGTTATTATTATTATTATTATTTTTATTGAATCATTGATCAAAAGTAAAATACATGATTAGTACTATCATTTGTACAAATACTGCATTGTGCTCATGGTACTTATAAGTACTGAAAGACGTCAACTCACTCTGAACAGGACATTTCGTCAAAAGCACGAATTGAGAATTATCGGCATTTTTAGTTTTCGTCACCAGGTTGTTATTGTTGTTATGGAGACGGCAGGAAGTCATTCTCCAATTGTAGTCAATGGCAACGCAAGCAGACGATGCCAGACACTGATCCTTGCATTGGTCGGAGCTTGAAACGGGGGTACCTTGAACCGACCCTGGAGATTCATAGCCGTCCACATTCACCCACTGGGCTTGGCATACATCTAAACATTGAATGATTTTCAGATAATTGATTGATAATTTAGTGCAATTAAGCGATAATTATATTTTTAATATTTTGTTTGGTTATGTAATAAGCAGTGATTGATTTGAAATCCACTGCTTTACGACTACGTCATCATTTGAATCATTTATTTCATGTTGTATAATTTTTGTAATAATTTGTAATAATTTTTAATACAATTAAATGTATTATATCAATATTTTATATCAATATCCGCTCAAATGTACAATCACCTTTTACGTAAATGGTTTGACCCCATGGGGTCTTAACAGGTGTCGCCCCTGCAGTCGATGCTAACAACAAATTTAACTATTTTTAAACGAAATAAGTTTTAATTAAAATGATCAATTGTCAGATAATTGTTTAAATAAATTATTTATTTACTCAAAATTTTATAATCAAAACTATATTTTTAACTGGCAATAACAAAAATAATAACGTTGACTAAATTAAATTAATATTTACATTAATATAAATATCTATATAAATTAAATATTTATAATATTTATATTATTTTTAATAGGAATATTTTTTTAATGAACAAGACCTCATTTACCCTGTGGTCCGGGAGGTCCTATATCTCCAGGGAGTCCTTTAATCATGGATTATTATTATTATTATTATTATATTATTATTATTATTATTATTTACATCAATTCTTCCGGAAAATTATCAACAGATCGTAATAGTTATGGTATTATGTATTATTATTATTACTATTATCATAAAAATGACAAATGAAACCTGTATATCCAGATTGCCCTGACAAACCTACAAAGTAATTTGTGGGCCGTTGTTAGTAATTAATAATAATTATAAATATTAATAATAATAAATTGTGGTATAAATTTAATGAGAAAAAATTTAATAATTTCAAAAGAAAGTTCGCGAATTATCATATTAACCGATGAATCAAAAGTAAATAAAATATAATAATAATAATAATAATAATAATGATATTAGCAATAATAATATCAACAAACACGTCACTTACCAGGTAGACCCACAAATCCAGTGCTCCCCTTAGGTCCTGAATGAATGAAAAATTTATATTTTGCGTGACATAATAATAATAATAATAATAATAATAATAATAATAATAATAATAATAATAATAATAATAATAATAATAATAATAATAATAATATTAATAATAATAATAATAATAATAATAATAATAATAATAGTTACAATATTGAATAAGAAACGAAAGTATTATTACCTCCTACTCCATTAGCACCAGCGTAGCCTGCAAATAAAAACATAATTTATGCAAATATTTAAAGTTATTTCCTTAATTTTTTTTTAATTAGCCATTTATTGCAACGGCTAATTATTACCTGCTCAAAATAGTATATTTTTAATTTAATAATTTAATAATTGTTAATAATTAAATAATTGTTAATACGAATTTCAGTTTAAAAATACTTCCACGAAAATATTGACCGACCAAAGAAATTTGAGATTTAATATATTAAAAATGTATTATAAAGTATTATTTAATATTACTAATAGGAATTTTAGATTAATTACATTTTATTAATTCATTTATAACATTTTATTCATTACCTGTGGACCCAGTCTCTCCGGTGGATCCCACGATACCGGTAGAACCTGTTTTTCAAAATCACTTCAAAAATCACGGACGTTTTAATTGTTTTCTTCGTTAACAATTATTAAATTGAAATTTTAAAATTAAAATTAATGATTATAAAAGTAAATTATACAATTAAAATTATATAATTATATATACATATATATATATTATATATTATATTTATATAATTATATATAATTAAAATTAAAAATTATTAAAATTGTTTTTAAACGAATTAATATTTGATCGTTCGAAGATTTATAACCCTGTTGTCCTCGTTGACCCGAAAGACCTGGCAATGAAATGATTGATTAAGCAAGGACGGAACCAATTTAAGGTTTATTATTAACATTTATTTAATATATTAATATAAAATAATTAATTAGTTTGATTATAATTAGTAATTATAATTAATAACTAAAATATATTGTTATTGTATTTATTAATTAATGCATTTGATTTAAAGCAAATAAATGAAAATAGAATTCAACCCACCTGTCTGTCCGATGAATTGGTTTGAGGGATTGGAAAGTCCTGTTATGGAATAAAATTATTTAATATTTATTAATGTTATATTATATTTATAAAGTCATTTCTATTGAAAAAAACATTTAGAAATAATTAAAGTTATTAATTAAATTTAAAAATATATTAAAACGAAATTGTTCGAGAATATTTAACTGAAAATAATGAATGAAATTTTAAAATTAATAAATTACTATAATCTATGGCATATTTAAATAATATAATAATTTAAATATCTATAATCTATGGCATATAATCATAGCTGCAAAAATGTATTGGAAATTATGCCCATTATAATTATAATTCATAATTACCAATCATCAGACTCATAATTTATCTAATTAAGTAGTATTTAATCAGTTATTTTTTATTTTCTGACAGGTAGTTGGTATTTGTTTGTTCCAAAAATAAATAATTTTGTTTAAACTTTTAGTAAAATATTTGAAAATCGGAGAATTTTAAATCTCAACAATGCGATTCACTCATATCAAAATTTTGATAAACTCCACTAATTATACAAATAAATTCTCATAAACTCCAGAAATATTTTCTGACCCACGACAGTACATCTGTCCGTCAGTATGTACTGATCTGTGCCAGGCGAAGAAACCTTGGAGTTGAGGTTGTTGTTGTTGCTGGAGAGGTGAAGTCGACAGATGGCAGTGCCAGGTGTGAATTCCATGGCCACGCAACTTGGAAAAGACAGACAGACGTCTTTGCATTGGTCAACTGTGCTTGTTGATACAGGTGGGTTCAATGAACCAGGTGATTGCTGATTGTAAAGTAAGTTCCAAGATGGCTGGCAGGCCTCTTTTGAATTTTAAACATTTTATTTTTAATTAATTTTGTATTAATGACTCGATGTTAAATAAAATTAATGTTATATTATAACTTATTTATTATAATGATAATTTTATCATTATAATCTTATTGCCATATTATTAGCGTAATATTATTGTTATTATTATTATTACAATATTATTATTACTATTAATATTTTTGTCATCATTATCATCATAATTATAAAATAGTCTGTAATAATTTGTTTTTATTACAAATATTAATTAACAATTAATCCTTAAATGAATTAATTTAATTAAATCAAAAACACTACCATTTACGTAGACGTTGTAGCTTGTACTACCAAATCCTGATGACAGTACTGGTTCGTACTGTGCTGTGTATGAAACGTTGTTCACAATTATTTCATCATAATAATAAATGTTAGTTTTTTAAATTCATAGGCAATAATATTTAAATATTTTAATTATTATTTAATTAATTATTTATTTTTATTTTTATTTATTTAAATTAATGTACATTATCCTGAAATATATATTATATTAAATCTTATTATTATTATTATTATTATTACACATTATCATATTTATCACAAATAATTAGAAAAATTGAAGGATCACAACCTGGTGGTCCGGTGGCACCAGTTGGACCAGTTGGACCAGTTTGCCCTGGTGACGAGAAATGAAATTTTCTTTTTATGTGTTTAAAATCCTCTTAATAATTATTATTATTATTATTATTATTATTATTTGCTTGAAAATTGTATTTCATAACTCGATTTAATTTCTTATTAATTTCATCGTCTGTTCAATAAATAAATAAATAAACATCTGTTATTAATTAAAATATTTAAAAATATTTAAAAATATTTTAATGGTATTTACCGGTATGTCCTGTGCTCCCTGATGCATAAAACAATTAATCTTTAATTTTAATAAACTACTTTTTCAGAAATTATCGTTTAAATATAATAAGGTTTATCGCTAAATCGTTTAAATTAAGTTAAATGTATTTTATTATTATTAATATTAACATTATATATTATTATATATATTAAAAATTATTTAAAAAAATTTATAAGAAACGGTCTGAAAACCCTTGTATTTAATAAATAATTTGTTTTATTTTGAAAATACCTATACTTCCTGGATATCCGCTGACACCTGAAAATAATATTTTTAATTGTTTGTAAAATAAGAGTTAATAATAAGATATAATCAAGAATTACTTAGTAAATAATGTGTCAGTTTTTGAATAATGAGAAAATGTACAATTTAAATTAATTTATTTTAATAAATTTAAATCATTTGCTTATAAAATAACAATATTTTTGGAACATTTGATGAAAATACAGAAATAAATTTGTTGGAAATTTTGAACTCAACGAACCTGTTGCTCCAGTGCTACCAGTCATTCCGGTTGCACCGCTTGAACCTGAGATTGATGAGATATATTTCATTAATTTATCTTTAACAGCACTATTTTACATTATATGATAAATTGCACTAAATATAAAAATTAATTATAACTTGAGATAAAATTGTTACTTCATGAATTAATATTGTTATTATTGTTATTATAATAATAATATTATTATTATATTAATATATTATATATATTATGTATATATATATAATATTATATATATATTATTTATTATATTAATATAATAACAATATATAATATTATTATTATTTATTATATTAATATTATTATTAGCATCAGCATTATTACTATTAAATTTATTAAAACTTGCCAGGGAATCCTGGAGCCCCAAGTTGTCCTTTAAATAAAGTAAATTTAATGTTTAATTCAACAAAAGTAATTTAATTTTATCTTTTTAGTGCCTAATGTTATATCAATTTTGTTTTATAAATATAGATACATATATTCGGGTATTTATTATGAAAATGATATAAAAGGTATATAATAAAGATATATATATAAGATATTATACGATATATATAAGATTAAAGAAGATGCTTGAAATAAATCTTGAATTTTATTAATTTTACAATTAAAAATATTTGCTGCAAATAACCAGAATTTCCTGTAAATCCAGTGTATCCTGAAAACGGATAAAAGAAGTCTTGATTTATATAAATTATATATCACAATTAATCACATTTTTCAATAAATAAATCAATAAATATCTAAATTTCTATTTATTCAATGTTAATTGACTGTTTAAGAGAAAGGGAAACAATATGCTGGTTAATTTAACGGTAATAAATTTAAAATTATGATTTTAACTATAACGTAAATAAACAAGTAATGATCTTTCAATTACATTCCTGATTATACTCAAAATGATTGTAAAAAAGAAAAAAATTATTATAATAATAATATAATAATTAATAATAATATTAGCAATATTAGTGATTTTGGTAATTGTTTTAAAATGAAATTAGTTCATTTTACAACCTTGACTTCCAGAAAGTCCGTAATATCCTATAAGGAAAAAACAATACTTATGTAACATTTATTATTTATTATATTTATTTATTATGTTTTCTGATCAACGACATAAAATTACCATTAATTTTGAAAATTCGCATATTAGAAACAAACCAATTAAATAGTTTTTATTTTTTAATAAATTAAATGTTTTTCAATTATTTTAATTGGTGGGGGTTAAAAACCACCTATTGGACCGGTATCACCCATGGGTCCGGGTACACCTGAAATAAGAGAAAATTTTGAAATTAAATACTTTTAATAATGTAATTTATTAATTTAATATTTAATAAAATAAATTAATATTTATATGACATTTTAAGGACAAATAATTAAATATAAATTTAAAATATTTAAAATAAAAATAATAAGAAGATTAAATTTGTTTTTAAATTCAAACCTCGACTGTTGTTTGTTCCTTAAAAATAAATTTTAAAATGTTATAAAATAATAAATATTAGATTATTAATATTTAATATCAATATCATGTAATATAATATGATATTATTAATATTGTTTTGTTTACGATTCGAATACATGTATGTTTAGAAAAGAAGCAACATTGGTGACCTGTCCGAATTGTATCAGTTAACATTAATTTTGTTATTTTAATTAATAAATTCACTAAATTGTATCTCGAAGATGATATTAAATATTTTTAATAAAAATAATTCATTAATTTATATTATTAGTATAATTAGTTTCTAACTTGAGCAGTCGACATTTTTAACGTAGGCGTTGACCCCAGGGAAAGGGAATTGAAGGTCGTTAGGGTTGCTATGGAACCAACAGGTGTAAAAACCATCGCTAGAATTCCTGAAGTCAATGTCCAGCTTTATACAGCCGGCTATTGCTGTTTTACAATGTGGAATATACATTTGAAATTATATAAATAGGATTTTATTTATTTATTTATTCAGATTATAAGTTTTAAAACAGACATTTTTTTTAAAATGTGTTTTTACTGAATGTTGAAAATTATCAACAGTTTGTATCGTTTAGCAAAGATGAAATTTACTATTAATTACTTTATTATTGTACGATGGGTAATAAAGAGGTTATCTCGTAATTTAAAATTTCCTAACCTAAATAGTAATATTTTTCAAATACGTCTTTTTTGGCAAAGCACATATTTTCTCAGCCATTTATCTAATTTCATCAGATTAAGAATATGTTAATTTTAAAAGTTAAATTTTTAAAATATAAAAAAATAATACTTTAATTTAATTAATTAACTAACTAACTAATTAACCAACAAATTAATAAATTAATTAATGACCTTCACATTCTTCCAAGCATCCGTTAGGCGTCGGTTGAACGGAAGCTCGGTAGGCATTTCTGAAGTTGGAGTTGTTGTAGGAGATCCAGGTTATGTTGCAAGGGTTGTTGTTCTTTGATACTTAACAGATGTCAAAGGTTATTTATAAGTTTATTAATTGTTGCAATTGAAGTTAATTTTGTTATTAATAAATTTATAATATGTGCAGCAAGTAACTTGAGATTGAATAATACTCATGAAAAAAGGCACGTTTATGTAATTAGGACTTGTTGCAATTATGTAATTGTTTTAATGTAATTTATTTTTAAATCTATTTTCAACCTGTTATTATGAATGTATAGCAGTGAAATTGAGGATATATTTTTAATTAGTAGAAAATATCTCGAATGTTATTAATTAAAATTCATATCATATAATCAACTTTATAAACCCATATTAAATAATATTTTTTACCTTGTGATGAGACAGATGGCAAGAGACTTATAAAAACGCAAACTAATTTAAACTTGTCCACCTCAGTAAAATCCAACATGACTTTATTTGATACAGAGTTTTAATTAATATTTTAGAAATAATAAAGCAATATTTCCAGAGACAATTCAAGTCTTTCTCTACTCAGCCTCTACCAAAGAAGGTCAACCAAGCCTCAAATTGTATTGCTTAGAATTATCGCTTGCTTCCTGTTTAAGATTAGAATCGGATTTTTACTTTTAAGCCCATTCACCAAGTGTTTCTGTGCAAAGCTGTTGAATGGACTGATTGAGAAGTCTGTATTGTAAGCTATTTTAGGCGTTGGTCTTAATTCTTGTCTGACATTGATTTTAATAGTAACGACCAATTTATTAATAATAAAAGTACTTTATTAATAATAAAAGTACTTTATTAATATTAAAAGTAATTTTTTAATTGCAAAACCAAAAATAACGAGTGTTACTAAGTCACCAGTAATATAATTCTAGTTTCATAGCATCTTTATAACAATTTTTTTATTATTTCCAAGTTACTAAATGAAATTCGGCGAAGTAAATTTTTATTTCTGTCGAATTTCAATTCTCGGAATGACCGAACACGACGAGACATTTTTCTAAAAAAAGAAATTCATCGAAATTGAAAGAATGAAAGCCGAAGCACTTTCCTTCTAAAAAAAGAAGTGCCAGATTTCTTCTGTTTCTTTGGTTGCGTTCTTTGAGATCTTAAAATGTCTGAGCTACTTTCAATCAATCAATCATTCAATCATTAGAATTTGAATGCACCGGCAGTTGGCACGACTAGACTTACACTCATTGTTTCCAATCTGGTTTAGGCATAACATTAGACAGAAACAATGCCTTTTCAGTTACAAATGTGAAGTAAATTATCAGGAAACCTTTTGTTCAAGCAATGAAATAGTTTTTTTAAGGCATTTCCACGTCGAAACCCAGCTATTTCGGACTAAGAGGCTTTTATTACATTTGTAATGTCCGTGCCATACTCTTTTCGTATTTAAAATCCTTCCCAAATAGATTTATTTTTATAGGATTCATTAATTTATAAAATTCAGATTTCAAAAACTCCAAGATCTGCCGAATAAATTTTATTATAAAGTGCAATAAAAAATAAAATTAGATTTCGATACAATTTAAAATTAAACGAATCAATTTAAGGGAAAAACAAAAAAGATCTCCAAACAAGTAACAAGGTTCTAAATTTTTTTTACTTACGAACTAAGATGAATAATCAATTATTAGAAAAGTTGTTATCATAAACTGCTTCATGGGATTCAAACTGACGATCGCTTTTCTCAGCGTCGTCATCATCCTCCGTGGTTCCACGCATCACGTGACATTTCTTGCAAACCAGAACGTAAGCAATGAAGCATAGAAAGTTGATCATGGAGGCCATCACTGGTGTCATGACGAGGGCGTAGAACCACGGTTTCGTGTTTTTCAGGGGCACTTTGCAAACCTTGAGCAGTTGTTTGCTTTCGTCTGACTTCTTTGCTCTTACGAGCGGTGCGTTAACTAGCAACCATGAATTTATTGTTGACAATTATTTGAACTTTGTTTTATTTTAATTGTTACATAAATTTGCATAATGTATTATTACTATTATTATTAATTAAAATTTGAATAACATGAGATACTTTTGATAACTTACTTTTCAGAAATTCATAATAACATTAACTATTAAAATGTATCTGGAATCTAAGGCGTACCTGGGTATTGCGTCAAAGTTTTGCCTGTTGAGCGTAAAGCCACAATTTATAAATATATAATATTTACACGAAATTAATTTATAACATTTTATTAAATTAATGAATTGTTATATAATAAATATTATTCCTGAGTAATCTTACTAGTAATTTATACTTTAAATTATATAACTTAATAAAATTAAATATTTTAAATTATAAATAAAATTAATTATTAATAAAACGATCGAACATTCTAATTACTTTGTATAAAGGGACATTTCGAAACCAGGACCACCTGGGTCGCTCCAGGATTTTCAAACTTCCTGTCAAGTCTCGTGACATTGTTGTGAATCTGACACGAACTGTCAGGAGAGTTTGGATTGTATTTATAATCAATAGCCACACAATTTGGGAAAGCCAGGCATAAGTTTTGGCAGGTGGAGAGGTCAGGTGTGGCGTAGGAAGACGGAGCACCTGGAGAACTGACGTCCATGAGTTTGACCCACTTCGGTTGACAGTTGCCTGGTTTGAAGCGATTAATTAATTTTTTTATTTAAATTTAATTTGAATTTTAAAAAATATTAGAAATTGATGATGTCGTGATCGTTAGGTTGGGTTTGAACTCTTTAACCTCTGACGTAAATCCCTCCTCCTGGTGGCCCTGTGCCACCCTGGGGTCCAGTGGCGCCTGCATAATTTTTGTTTTTATATTTAAATTTGTCATCGTTTTTGAAATTATTTGTTTCACAAACCTTTCAGTATGATTAAAATACAATATTATTATTATTACATAATTTATTTTAAATTGGACTTTCTGCTTGTTCTGATTTACGATGAAATTTACTGGAAGTTATAAATCTGATAATTTATTGCAAAAATAATATATTGATATAAATCGCACAATAACAGCAATGTTACGTAACACGTAATGTTATGTAATTAAAAAATATTAATTCAGAAATAAATTTAACCAGTTGATCCTATGGGACCAGTAGAACCACTTGAACCTACAAAGTATCATTACCATTGAAGGCGATGTAATCGTTATAATATTAAACATAAAATGACGTTTGTATTGTAAAATACAACAATATAATAATAATAATAATAATAATAATAATAATAATAATAATATTAATAATAATAATAATAATAATAATAATAATAATAATAATAATAATAATAATAATATTATTAATAATATTAATAATAATAATAATAATAATAATAATAATAATAATAATAATAACAATAATAATAATAATAAATAATAATTCAACTAAATAAATTAATTTGACAAAATAACAAATTACAATAATAGCATTTTAAAATATCAATATTAAATAATTTGTTAATTGTTAAACTTAAACTCAATTCCAGTGCACACCTGTGTCGCCCGTAAATCCTGTCCACCCTGTCGACCCTGTGACAATAAACAATTTTTAACTCTTTAATATTTGTTTATTAATTAAAATTAATTAAAATTGATTACTTAATTTAAATTTTAAAGTACGGGTGCCTAAAAAAAAGCGTTATTAAGTAGTCATTCCTTTAAACTTAGATGGATCTAGAAGAGGAATTGATTATAATTAGTTTGCTATTTCATTTATTAATTATAAATAATAAAATAATAAAATTAAATTAAACATATTTATATATTAATATTAATTCTGTAATAATAATATAAAATTGAACGTGTGACATTGGAACAAGGCAACATACCCGTTGGCCCAGTCGATCCTGGCAACACATAAGAAATTATCATACATAAAAGTAAGTTTTGAAGAAATTAAATTATTCTTTGATTTATAATTTAATGAAGTAATTAAATAATTAAATAATTAATTAAATTAAAATGATAAATACTTTCAAATATTACTTGCCTATTGATCCAGGTAACCCAGTAAAACCAGTTACTCCTGTATATATGAATGGGAATGTTGTGCAATGTTTCGTAATATTACGCAATACAATCTTACCTAATGGATACTTGATTACATATTTTGTAAAACCCACTCGTAACAAAATGAAATTACATGTATATTGAGTTATGAACATTAATACATATTACTGCATTCCATGTCCAAAAATATGTAAAGTTTTTTTAAAATCTTTTTGTTATATCTTGTCAGAAATAATATTCTCAGTTTAAGCTCGCTAAGCCAATGGACCAGCTTGGAAGAATTTATGGATAAATAAATGAATTAAAAGCAAAAATAAAATGAAATTTGTTTTTAAATGCTACCTGGCAAGCCTGTCATGCCTGTGAATCATTTTTTTTAATTCTATATTTTACATATTAAATTAAATTAAATTAAATTTATAAACAAATAATCCAATTCTAAAATTCTATTGAACGGAATTTTTGAATTAATATTGATAATAAATAATTTTGGAAATTTGTTAATTTAAAATTTATATAGATTTAAAATTATAAATTTAAGATTATATAAGGCAGTCGTGATTACCCGTCCCTCCTGTGGCGCCAGTTGCACCAACACCTGGGACATTTTCTGGAAATTGCAAAAACATATATTTAATTTCGGCTTTACATTTTTTAAATGAAATAATTGCGAATTTATTTTAATTTCTTGTTTATTTATTTTTTTTCATTATAATTTATTTATATAATATTTAATGATTATTTTTCATTATCAAATTAATTCCCAAAATGATTTTTATTGCTTTAGCATTTCAGCTATATCCCATTAGATCCATCTAAAGATGGAAACGTAATTTTATATTATTATTTAAGCTAAAGGGAACACAATAAAATTATTCATTTTAACATTTATACGTTTACCTTGATAAGACATGCTATTAAGAAGATCTTATTATATTTATTTCCTTAATAAGGAAATTACATAATTAATTAATTAATTAATTAATTAATCCTTAACTAATTACATATTTATATCTAAATTAGCAAACCTGTTTGTCCCCAATGACCTAAAATTGAATAACTGGAAATCAGCAGACGTTACACGTCAGAAATTAGCAATAACATGATTTATGATTTTCCAAATTCAGGACTCCTAAATTTTGAAATAAGAAACAAAATCATTGCATATGCTTAATAATAATAATAACAGATTAAATAATATATTAATCATGTGATTAAATATTAAGTCAGTCAAGGAAACTTAGAACTCTATATTGAAATAATATTCAGTCAATTACATAGCAATAATAACCTGTCATAACACTGTTACTGGTCTCTGTAAGAAAATCAGTATAACTTAATAGTATAATATTATAACTTTTTTATGAATTTTACTATAATTTTTTATGAATTTAAATCAAAATAAATAAATAAATAAGTAAATATAATTTCAAAATGGTTGTTCATATAAGAGAAAGTTGATCATGATACATTTTCACTAAAATTCAAAACAAAACATTTTTAATAATATATAAATAGATATTAATAATAATATAATAAAACATATTAATAATAATATGATATTACACATTAATGATAGTATAATATTACTTATTACTAACATAATATCTTTATTTAAAAAAAAGAAAAAAAACTTAAATTGGCTCTTACGTCTTTGAGCAGTACACCTTTGTTTCAGAACGTATTGCGTTCTCCCAGGAGTTGAAAACTTTAAGTTGAGGTTGTCGGTGTTGTTGTGGATCCAACAAGTACCAAGCCAAGCAACAAATTCAATTGCAAGGCAACTGGGAGTGGATAGGCAGAGGTTCAAACAGCCGTCCACACCTGACACTGACACGGTGGCTGGAGAGGCGTTCTGAGAATAAACGTCGTTCAGGATTATCCAAGATGGGTCGCAAGCCTCTGAAATGATAAAATAAAAATATCAAATAAATTATAAATTATTTAGAAAATGAAATGAAATTAATTATTTCTAAATTAAAATGAAATAAATGATAAATTATATTAATTATTTCTAATTAGCGGGGACAAAGAGGTCCTAATGTTACTGTTACTGTTTGAGATACTTTTTGTGTTTAATAAAATAAATTGGCTTTAAAGTGAAAAAAATAATTTAAAATGTTTAGATTTTTTTTGTATTAAATTGTCTGAAATTAATTAATTAATCTCTTAATTAAAGTAATCGACAATCATAATCATAGACACTCTGCTCACCGTTTACGTAAAGGACAGGTCCCATAGGTCCAGTCATTCCTGCATAGCCAGTATCACCTGAAATGGAGATAAGTTGTATTGCTGCTTTTAGGAATATAAAATTATTCAGGTGTTTCAGATTTATTAATAATTATATATTATATTAATTATAATATTAATCAAATGGTCTTCAGCACTTGGAAAAATCATTAATAATCGCATAAAAGAATGATTTTCTGGCTTTAAGACATTAAATTAATCTTTTAAACTTTTTATAATAAATTATTTTAATCATAATAATTATCAGATAATTAAATAATGTAATAATTCGCTTAAAGTGAAATTAATTCATGAGATTGTTTCACTTATTAATCACCTGTGAAACCTGTTGGTCCAGTGGAACCCGTAAAACCTGCCAAAACACTTTCGTATTTGAAAGATGTAATACAGGTATTATAATTTTTATAACAAATCATTTCTGTAATAATAGTGTATAGTGCAATTATTAATTATTACATTTTTAAGTAATTATTGTTAAGTAATTGTAGTGCAATTTTACATTTAAAGTTTATTTCGAATCCAGAAATAACAAATTCATTGCATTGAGAATCTTCGCAAACCCTCTATAGTAAACTATAGTTACCTGTAAACCCACTAGAGCCGGTGGAGCCTAACATAAAAGAATAAAAAATTATAATTTATAAACAACATATAAATGATGATGATTATTATTATTAATGTAATACTATTATTAATTATGATACTTAGGAAGATGGACGTTTATCATTACTTTTAGACATTAAATTCCAAACTGAAATGAGTGATTTTAATAAGTTAATTAATAAATTAATTATCATTATTTAGCTATTAATAATTAATAATGATTATTTAATGATTATTAATTATTAATTAATTAGAAACAAAACGAAATAAAACTGTAGTGAAATAAACCTGTCCATCCTGTAAATCCAGGTGGTCCTGTTTTCAATTAAAGGTTTGGTATTTATTTTAAAAATTGAAACGTCACACTAATTAATATTATAAATAAAACAATGTTATAAATAACCTATGAACATATTTATGTCATATTACATGTTATTAATAAAATATATTTATTTATTACAATAAAATAAATTTATTAAAATATTTATCTTCAATAAGATGTAAAATCTCATGTTTATATTATATAAGAGAATTTAAACTCATGAAAATATGAAGTTTTATTTTACTTATCATCTGTATTTCTTAATTAAATTTTCCAGAATAACATTTTATTTTTAAAAATTGCAAATATTTCCATAAATTAACTAATTTGTCACAAAATTTGTCAGTTTAGAAAATTTAAAAAAAAATTAAAAGTTAAAATTTATAATTAAAGTATAAAAACGTATTTTAAATTATTTTATATTAAATTATATTAACCCGTGGAGCCCGTTGCTCCGCTCGATCCTACGGCGCCTGGTATTCCTGTTAATTAATAAGAACATCACAATATTTATTTATTTATTTATATATTTATTTATATATTTATATATTTATTTATTACATTTAATTGTTAAATTTTTCACAAATAAATTTGTGGCCCAATTTCAATTATATATGATATAATTTTGTATACGATTAAAGAAAAATGTAATTAAAAAAATAATAAATATAATTAATAATAAATGAACAATATAGTAGTAGTAAGTATAGTAATAATTTCATTTCACTTAAAACACCTTACCCATCATTCCAAACGCTCCAGGTGACCCTTTAAGAAAAGTCAAGAATTACGTGTATGTGTTATAAATATTAGATTAGTATTATTTTCCGTTAATGATATGATCTTTATCAACATATCAGTAGCTTATATCACCCTTACCTGGATAGCCTTGATATCCCACGGGTCCTAAAGAAAGATTTATTGATTTATTTAACCAATTTATCAACAGAAAGAAAATTGAAATGGTAAGGGAATGAGAATCAGGCAGGGAAAACACTCGCAAAATAAAAACAAATTGATTATCAAACAATTTAAAAATGAATTTGACCAGGAATTTACAATAAAACTTTGTTAAAGTTTAAATTGAAACGAAAACAATTTTGAAACTGATTTCATTAAAATTGTAATTTGTCAAACAACCTGTTGAACCCTTAACTCCAGTGGCTCCTGTCCACAAAATTTTGAATAATTTCATAAATTATCTTATATTATTAATTATTATAATATCAGCACAATATTTAAATTAATTGTTATACTGATTAAAAGATCAATTCCAAACAAAACTTGATTGAAAAGATATTCACGTGATTCACAACTTGCCGACTAAATTTTCAAATGATAAAATGCTTTAAATTCTTGAAAGCAAAACTTATTTGGCTCTCTTAATAAAATTATTTTACCACTATTGAATAAATTATCATTTATAAGTGCATCAATACAATCTAATAATCTAACAACACCTTTTCACATTGACTTAATCTCACAATAAATGATGAATTAAAAACAAATAATAAAAATATATCAGTTTGGTGATACCTGTCTGACCCCACAGGCTCTTGATGTTCGTGTAACCTGCAAAAATACGAATTAAAAACATAAACTCTAAATACAGAACTAACATTAGTAGGATCATAATCATAATCAACATTTTATCTATTTGTAAATTTCAACGTTGGTAATATTAAAAATATGATGTCTTTTTCCGTGCAATAGCATATTAAAAGGTTACATTAAATGAAATTCAATCTGAATAATATGATAATAAATTTTAAAATCATTTAAAAATAAGAGCTAAAATAAGTTTCCATGAAACGTTATGACGTCATCCAACGATTTCGTCATTCGTTCTTTTCTTGGCGTTCGTGCGATTTGGTAGCGTTTTGGTCGGCGATTTATTCAGCGAATTTGATTTCATTCAAAGTGCTCGTTGCTCTTTGATTAGTGCAGAAGTGATTTTGTAGATTCTCAAGTCGGGTCTACAATTTTTATGGCTTCAGTGCAAATTGTTGCAGTTTTCGTGCTGCTAGCCGTCTTTATGGCTCTAGGCACCCCGCTAACTGCATCATCTTCATCGTCCACATCTGTCCCATTGGCATCGGCCATCGTGAAAGATGCAGTCAAGGCAAACTCCGAAAAAAAGCCAGCATCCAAGGCAAAATCTTTCGGATCAAGTAGTGGTGACGAGACCATCAAATCAAAGAGGAGGCAGATTCCTCACCCAGTCAAAATTTCATTTGGTGTATCAGATGGAATTGAGGCAGTTGGATCTATTGGAAGCGAAGCATCCACCGGAGCAGCATCTTATGGTTCAAATACCATGAGATCCAGAACATCCTATGGATCGAGTGGCATCAGATCCAAGATAAGTCAAGCAACATCTGGTGCAATGGATGGCATGTCAACTGGAAGTGAATCATCCACCGGAGCAACATCTTACGGATCAAGTACCATCACATCCAAGAGAAGACAAGTGACATTTGGTGCAAAAGGTGGCTTTCAAAAAAATACTGCAAGTGGACCATCCATTAGTGCTTCATCTCATAGATCAAGAGCCATTAGATCCAAGATAAGACAAACAACATCTGGTGCAGTGGATGGCATGTCAACTGGAAGTGAACCATCCACCGGAGCAACATCTTACGGATCAAGTACCATCACATCCAAGAGAAGACAAGTGACATTTGGTGCAAAAGGTGGCTTTCAAAAAAATACTGCAAGTGGACCATCCATTAGTGCTTCATCTCATAGATCAAGAGCCATTAGATCCAAGATAAGACAAGCAACATCTGGTGCAATGGATGGCATGTCAACTGGAAGTGAACCATCCACCAGAGAAACATCTTATGGATCAAGTACCATCAGATCTAGGAGAAGGCAAATGATATCCAGACTGTCGTTAGCTAAGGCCTTAGATAAAGTCGAGACACACGACACCGAGATTTACGTATCATCTACCAGAACCACGAATTTTGAATCACCAACTCTTGTTGATGAAGCAGTGGCATCCAGGAGGGAAATCTCATTACCTTCCCAGATTAAAGTGCGACCATCGATCCATGGAGGAGAAGAGATACTTGACACCGAGTTATACTCCAAGTCGTCCACGTTATTTACATCATCCTTGATTACATCCACGCCCAAACCAGTCTCAAAGCCTATCATCGCATTCAGGAAGGCAATTTTAACATTTCGGGCTAAGGTGCATGGAAATGGAGAAATGGCGTATGACACCGAGTTAAAGGCGTCATCGATAATTGTATCATCCTCGACAACATCAACGCCCCATCCATTCTCAAAGCCTACTATCGCTTCTAGGAGAGCGGTTTCAACATCTCAGGCCAAAGTTAATGGAAATGGAAAAATGGAGTATGACACCGAGTTAAACTCCAAGGCGTCATCGATAATTATATCATCCTTCATAACATCAACGCCTACCATCGCATCTAGGAGGGAAATTTTAATATCATCCCAAGCCAAAGATCGACCATCGACCAGTGGAGACTGGGCGCATGACACCGAGTTGCACTCTGTGTCCTCAACAACAGCTACAGCACCGGCCACGGCAACATCCTCGCCCGATACATCCATTCCCACCATCGCGTCGTCAATCAGGGGTTTCTTCCAAAGATTGATTTCCACGCCAACTCCATCTAGTGATGGAGTGGAGCAGAGATCATTCTTTTCCAGACTATTGGCATTAGCAATGTCAACCTCTACGTCCACCCCGACAATAAGTTGGTCTCTTGTTTGGCATATTGTTTCGTGCGTTTTAGTGAAAAGGAAATTTAAATTTACTTTTATTTTTATTATATTTGTTGCATCCGATTTTGTCAACAGGATTCACTTTAAATGATTCAATTAAGCCATCCGAAATTCACGTGAATATTGGTTATAAATTTATCATGATAACCAATTATAATTAATTACTGGCTCACAAAATAATGATACCATCTAGATATATTCTAATACATTAATTTTATCCGGTCCTCCAGAGGCAACGCCGCTGTCTCTAACGTACAGACCATAGTAAGTTTCTTTTGACGGCTTTTGGGGATTGATGATCTGGAGGTCGAAGATTTTTTTTTACTTTGAACAAACATTGGCAGGGAAACATTAGGACAAAAAAATTATGCACTCTAACGATTTAATACATTTAATACGATTTAAGTATATTAACGGTAGTAGTTAAGCAGACCAGTCTTATAGGACATATAAGGCTTAACTATTTACTACATTATTATTGCTAATTATTAATTATTAATTGCTAATCATTTGAAATTTTAGCTTATATAACATACGGAAGATGTGATAATGATTTGTTAACGACATTTTAATTTATCTTCATTTTCAGCATGGCAGTTGCGACAGGGATAGTCGCAATCATCCTCGGAATATGGAATCTTTTATACGACATCACCAAAATGCCTCCTCGGGCAAGAAACATAATATACTTGCCGAGCAAATACGTGAAAGTGCATCCGATGAAAGTCCAGGCCAAAGAAGATGACAAAAAGAAAGAAGAAAAGGAAGAAAAAGAAGAAAAGGAAGAGAAAGTTGAAGACCCTTTTCTAGTGACAAGCGAAAGAAGTGTGAAATTGGCTTGGGTATAAATGTGTATATATAGACATGTAAATAGTTGGATCGATTATATTTTCTTTTCTTCTTTCTTGTTATTTTTGAACAAAATTGAAAAAAAAAACATTCTTAACCCATTTTGCGAGATTCAGTCGTGTTACGATCCTAACAACGAAAGGCTGCACAAAAGGCAAAAGACTTGGAAAGGGATCTTCATTATCTAATCCTCCTAAATCCCATCCTATCTCCTGGAAATCTGGAAACCCACATTAAACAGTTGTAACTTGCTTTTGCCAGTGACGTCCAGATATCGTAATAACTTACTCAATTCGCAAACATTGATGATCGATAGGCAGATTATTTCATAAAGGTTTCGCCTTGGCAATTGCCGGGGTCTTATGGTTAGATCCAAAATATTCAAAAATAGCATTGGACGGTCAACAACATTAGTAATAACCTAATTAACATAAACTTATTAAAAAACTCAGACCTGTACAATCCGTTGTCTTGATGTATGAGTCAACGCCTTGAAAGGTATAGGACGTCTGAAGGTCATTTGGGTTCGTATGAAACCAGCACGTGGCAAAACTGCTTCCTGAAGATGGCGCTCTTATGTCGACAGCCAAGCAATTAGGGTCTCCTAAAGTCACCCAGAGTTTATAAAATAAACATATATTAACCACTCATTTGACGAATGCACTTGTTAATTACATTTTCTGAAATATAAGTCGTAATAATAGTGATAATTAATAAGCCCTTTATATAGCGCCCCAAGAGGAGCGTCAGAGGCCCTTTGGGGGGTCACAGACATGTTTTCTTGTTTATAAACGTAACGCAACAAAAATAGCAGAGAAACACAAACTTTTGCAATCATCCAAACAGTTGGCCGTGATTGATTCTTTCGTCGTGGAAGCATTTCGAAAGTTTGAGTTTGCAAATACCTTCCAAGTTGTGTTACAAACTCCTAACAACAATTAACATAAATAATTTACAATTGACATAAAGAATTAAGTCTAATTAAATAACTAATAAAACATTAATTGGAAATTTTACTTGGAATTAAACAATATTATCTGGAAATTATTGCAAATAGAATAACAAAATAAGCAAAAGCTCAGGTCAAAAGGCTCAGATGATATTAAAATATTTAATAGTTGACTCATAATAAAATTAACCAGTTACAAACACATCTTGAACATTAATTCAGCTTTCTCTAAAATTAAATGGAACCAAATAAGAACCTTGTGGCATGGCAAGATGGAAGCACAGAAAGGCGGAACATATTCCAAAAAGCTCGATACCCGTCATCTTGAACCTATTATCGAGAATTCAGCTTAACATTTTCTCTGAACGAATACATCTTAAATTCTACAGGTTATAAGACTTCCTCGTACACAAAAACTTTAGTGCTATTTCTCTGAGAATATTTCTGAGAACAATGGCAGGCTTTCGTAGTAAGCCCACTCACGACTTTTTCTTCAGTATTGTGAAAAACAAAAGAATTTCTTGTAAATTCGAATTAATTCAACAAAGTTACTGCAATTTTAAACTTTTAGTGGGCATATTAGTTTCGCTTGAAGAGAAAATCATTTGCGCGAAATTAAAGATTTCAAAAATAAATTGACACTTTAAACGAAATGTTTAATAAAATGCTAATTTGTAATATTACAAAAACTAAAACGAACATAAAAGTCCATTTAAAGCCAAAAAAAATCAGATATTAATTAATAAAAAAGATTATTATATTCAGATTCTTTTCCCGGTCCCGGAATCTTTCAAAGATATGGATATCGTTGCATAAATTACGTTATATGAATTCACACTTTTTTTCAGAAATTACAAATATAAATTTTATTAATTTCTGATTTTAATGTTATAAAAACCATAACAAACATTTTAAAAAATATGATACATTATAAATAAAATCCATCTAACCTTCAACGAAAAAATCGTTGGCTAATTAAAATGAGATTATTATATTCAGAATCTTTTCTCGGCAGCTCGTAATCGCTTTACGATCAATCGGTCAATCAACTCAGCCGATCCAAAGATATCAGCGTATAAACTACCGAGTGGTTTTGAATAATCAGCGTCTGATATGTTCTCAATGTCGCAAGAAACCATAAACTGTTCCCCTCTGAAACCAGCCCTCAAAAAGGAGGGTTCTTCGTCTCCAAAGAAGATGAGAATCAGGTGGCCGGAGGAGAACTTGCTCTGCCAGTACAGATACTTTGAAGTTGAAAGGTCAACTGCGACGAAGAAAACGACGAAGAAAATATCACTGTTCGATGACAACGACCTCGACGATGATCCAGTCATCAGTTTTCGTAGATCAGTTTTTAGGGACTTGGGTGTTTACAGATCACCAGTCTTAAAATGCTGAGATGTTACTCAATTTTGCGTCTGCAAATCGTCAGCGTAAAGTAACATTTCAATCGAAGGGGTGGGTCTCTAAATGTTGAAAGTTTATCAATGTATTTCTTCCAAAAATATTTTAATAAATTATATTAAAATATAAAAAAAGTGCGTTGAAAAGCGTTTACACATCCACATCGCTATCGTTACAAGAATTGCGTTACATGAATTCACACATTTTTTCAGAAGTTACAAAATATATTTTATTAATTTCTGATTTTAATGTTATAAAAACCATAACAAATATTTAAAAAAATGTTATACATTATAAATAAAATCCATCTAACCGTCAACGAAAAAATCGATGGCTAATTAAAACGAGATTATTATATTCAGAATCTTTTCTCGGCAGCTCGTAATCGCTTTACGATCAATCGGTCAATCAACTTAGCCGATCCAAAGATATCAGCGTATAAACTACCGAGCGGTTTTGAATAATCAGCATCTGATATGTTCTCAATGTCGCAAGAAACCATAAACTGTTCCCCTCTGAAACCAGCCCTCAAAAAGGAGGGTTCTCCGTCTCCAAAGAAGATGAGAATCAGGTGGCCGGAGGAGAACTTGCTCTGCCAGTACAGATACTTTGAAGTTGAAAGGTCAACTGCGACGAAGAAAACGACGAAGAAAATATCACTGTTCGACGACAATGACCTCGACGATGATCCAGTCATCAGTTTTCGTAGATCAGTCTTTAGGGACTTGGGTGTTTACAGATCACCAGTCTTAAAATGCTGAGATGTTACTCAATTTTGCGTCTGCAGATCGTCAGCGTAAAGTAACATTTCAATCGAAGGGGTGGGTCTCTAAATGTTGAAAGTTTATCAATGTATTTCTTTCAAAAATATTTTAATAAATTATGTTAAAATATAAAAAAAAAGTGCGTTGAAAAGCGTTTACACATTCACATCGCTATCGTTACATGTATTCACACATTTTTTCAGAAATTACAAAATATATTTTATTAATTTCTGATTTTAATGTTATAAAAACCATAACAAATATTCAAAAGAATATAATACATTATAAATAAAATCCATCTAACCGTCAACGAAAAAATCGTTGGCTAATTAAAACGAGATTATTATATTCAGAATCTTTTCTCGGCAGCTCGTAATCGCTTTACGATCAATCGGTCAATCAACTCAGCCGATCCAAAGATATCAGCGTATAAACTACCGAGTGGTTTTGAATAATCAGCGTCTGATATGTTCTCAATGTCGCAAGAAACCATAAACTGTTCCCCTCTGAAACCAGCCCTCAAAAAGGAGGGTTCTTCGTCTCCAAAGAAGATGAGAATCAGGTGGCCGGAGGAGAACTTGCTCTGCCAGTACAGATACTTTGAAGTTGAAAGGTCAACTGCGACGAAGAAAACGACGAAGAAAATATCACTGTTCGATGACAACGACCTCGACGATGATCCAGTCATCAGTTTTCGTAGGTCAGTGTTCAGGGACTTGGGTGTTTACAGATCACCAGTCTTAAAATGCTGAGATGTTACTCAATTTTGCGTCTGCAAATCGTCAGCGTAAAGTAACATTTCTAAATGTTTGAAAGTTTATCAATGTATTTCTTTCAAAAATATTTTAATAAATAGTGTGAAAACAAAATTATCAGTTTTAGTAATAACAACATTATAATAATTATGAAGAATAACTATTTGCAATTTATAAAATTTAATTAATATATTGGGCGTCTTTATCTTAAACTTATTGCTTTAGAACCCAGTGCTTTAATTGGTTCCAGTTAAGAGATTGAAACATTTTTAAAGTTATTTACCCAATTGCAAATATCCAAATTATTTGGCAACATTTTTGATGACTGATCTGACTAATTCAAAGATATTTATATGTGCTGTCGTGATATTGTGATCTTACAACTGAAGAACGTGACTTGTGAATGATCTTCAAACATATAAACATATTTCTTGTAATTAACTTTCCAAACAGCTTCGGGATTGCCCACAAAAAAAATATATTATTTCAAAAATGAATTTGCAGCTCAAATGTTTCTAGATGACATTTATTTTCATATTTTGTGATGAATGAAACACCATTTGCGCTTAAAATATTATTAAAACCAATTTTCAAATAACATTAATACCACAGAAATTCTGCTTGGTATGTTATTCAAAGCCAGTGCAATGTTTTGATTTAATTTTGAGCAATTATTAAGAGTTCTGTGGCGAAGTCATTGTCTCCTTGTAGATTATGATACTAGTATTTAAGCAAATAACAACGGACTCTTTTTGGAATTTCTGTAAAATAAAAGTTTACTTTAAAAAAATTAATTATTATATAAATTTAATGATAAAAAATCAGTTAATACCAAGTGCCACAATGATTGAATTTTAAGACTAAATTAGTTTCAGGAAAACCTCGTTTAGGGGGTTTTTATTTTTATTCTTTACAAAGAAACTTAAGAAACAGAATAGTTTATTTTATTTTTTTTTATAAATTCTGACTTGATTAATTTTATGGAAAAATATTTTTGAAGAGTTTTTCTGAAATTATTATCACCATGATAAATTACCACCTTTATGTTCTTCTAACTGGGCAAACCTGGAAACCCTGTTGGTCCAGTATCACCTTTGGAACCAGCCAATCCGGTTGGCCCCGAATTGCCCGTGGGTCCATAATCACCTGATTGCATAAATACAGGTGTTAAGAAGATCATTCAAGTATCTTGTACACTAAACTTTGTTTTTGAGCTTGATGTTTTATGTTATTAGGTCACGTAAACCATGTCGATTTGCAGTGTTTTTGGATGAGATTGGACAGTCGCAGCCGAGTTAGAAAGAATGAGGCACTATCTCCAGCTGTTAATTGAAAGTGGCAAGTGACCGGATATAGGTGCTGATGTCGCCGTTGTCAGATGTCGTCATTTTGTTGGAGTTGACGGAAGGACAGAATAGAATACAGTAATGCGATGAAAGCGGAAAAGTATGCAGATCTGGCGGTGGACCTGGAAGCGAAAGGGTTCTTCCCAATAGAGGTTGGCGCAAGGGGCTTAGTCGACGTACGCATTCCTTACAAAAATAGGCCGAGAGAGAACGAAGGCGATGACAAAGATGTCTGAAGCGGCGGAGGCAGCATCGTTCTGGGTCTGGCAAATGAGAGCCAAGAAAACGTCTTCGGAAGCCACAGCGAAAGGAACGGAGAAAGCCGCCGATCTCCGGTCAGAATAGAACCACCGATGCAATTCATCGTCCAAGAGGCGCGGAGCCGGTGGTAGAGATTTCTATTACCGTGCACCGCTATAAAGAAAATTTAGCGTCCAAGATGATGTTGGGCGGTAGGGATGAGGATAAGAAGGCCACCGAGAGCAGTAAGGGCAAGGTTTCTTCGCTTCAGTAAAGGAGTGAAGCGACGAAAGAAGCCAACGACAGCTTTTAGTAGTCGCTCCAGTTTGGCAAGTGACGGCATAAAAAAGCCAAAGAGAGCCTTCCATAGCCGAAAGTACGGGAGTCCACGCATGGAAAACCGACAGGGACATCATGCTGATCACCGGATGCGGTCCACCCCCGGAGAACGTCAGGGGTTTCAAAGGGCCGAAACGTTCGAAGATGGGGACCTCCTCTGAGGATCCCTATCGGAGAGCTCCGAGAATGGGTTCCTAACATCTACATTAATACATGGACACGAAGTTGAACCTCTTTCATAAACTGTAAACCAACACAAGATCTCACGCATACCTCTAATCCCTGTAATTCCAGTATAACCAGTCGCCCCTGTGCGTCCCTTTGGGCCTGGTACTCCGGGAGACCCCCTCATTCCAGGCAATCCTGGAGGTCCCTTAGGCCCTGGTGGACCCATTTGACCTTGGGCACCAGGTGGACCTAAATATTGAAATAAAACAGGTCCTGACTGATTAATCAAAACCCTTTCAACGTTTAACTTGTGAGATTAGAAACGTATGAAATGAATTGCCTTGTTACGAAATAGAATTGACCTAGAAAATCTATAAAAAAATAAATAAAATTTGCGAAATATTGGATATAATTACAAATAAAATTACAAAGATTAAGCACATAAAAATATAATAAAATTAAATTAAATTCCTCACCTTGTGGTCCTCTGATAGGAGGCACATCTAAAACCAGAGTTAGCCGGTCAATCAGAGTAATTAAGATTAATGTTAATATTAATAATTAACTGATTTTTTTAAATTATTTCAAATATATTTTCAAACCTTTGTTATTTGTACAGACTAGTGAAACACATTAAGAAGTACAATGCAGTACGAGATGCCACAAAGCTGGTGAGACTGCCTCGAGAGGAATATTTAAAATAAATTCATACTTAAACCCACCATAACAGGAAACCACTTTGATATAAGTTGTGAATCCGGTATTGAAAGTGGCGGTTCCGAAATCATCGGGATTGTTGTGCAACCAGCAAATAAAGTAGTTGGAACCGTTGAACCCATCAACTTCAACAGCCAAGCATCCAACATCGTCTAGATTTTGCAAAATCTCAATAAAAGTTAAATGTTCATAGATTGTCAAATTTTTATATACTTTCTAGAGATTAAATGACAAATAGTTAATCAAATCAAAGATCATAACTACAGTGAGTGATGACCATTGAATTTACAATTGTAAACCAAAAGTCTCCACCCTCATTAAATTTCCTGATTCTTACCTCGACATTTCTCAATGCATCCTAACGTGGATCTCTGGACCATGGACTTATAAGAATTCTTAAAGACGTAATCTTCAAATTTCTTCCACATAATTATGCAGTAATCTGATCAAATAATTAAACAATTATATTATAATAATAAGTTATTCTTTTCAGGTGAAATTGAAAAATTCCCATTCCAAACTTACCACTGCGATCAGTTATGCCTTCAAAACAATAATGTGTAAAGTTAATGTGATTAGCATATTCGGTGATCAACAAAGATTATACCAATAGTATTAATAATTTATTCAAGGTTATAAATTTGAACTCACTGCTATTTCTTGATTGATCAATAGATCTTTCTGAAAGACAAATGCGAAAAATACGGGTTGAATATTTGCTTGGAAAACTAGCAATAATATTAAACAAATTATTTATTACTATTTAATAAATTATATTATTAGTATTATCAATATTATTATTGTTGCTTTTATTATCGTCGAAGTTTACGTAGCCATTATGGTTATTATTATTATATATACATTTTCTTTCTTCTCGGCTTCATAACCGGTGAGGAATGAATGCTGAGCACTACCAGTGCTCTCAACGATTCACCCAAGAACTCTCCGAAGAATGTGGGCAGTGCCCAGCAACGAGATAACGAAATTATTTTACAAAGATTATTTGCAAATGCTACTTAAACAGTAGCTTGGGAAGTTATGGATTAACTAGATTAATTTATTATACTTTTACGAGTGGGTGATCCTACAGGAGGTCCTGGTGGTCCGGGGAGCCCTGTTGCCCCAGTATCCCCAGTGGCGCCCGTTTGCCCAGGTAATCCACTCATTCCAGTGAAGCCCCAATACCCTAATGATAATGAAACTAATATTAATACTATTAATTCATAAGACATTAACATAAATTATTAATTAATATTAAATATTCCTGATGTTATTCCTCCATCTTACAATTGAAAATTCATTCTTCTCGACATAGCTTAGATTTGAACGGTTTAAACGATTAAAATGATGCAAATTATCAGAAATCCAGACATTATCATAAATGAATAATGAAGGATTATTTTTTATTTTACCCGATCCTCCGGTCGCACCAGTGAAGCCAGTACCACCGATGTCACCTGTTGTTCCGGGATTACCCACATTTCCATTATCTCCAGGAACTCCCGGATCTCCCATCATGCCCGGCGGTCCAGGGGGTCCCGGTGGTCCGGGCATTCCTAAAATATTTATTATTTTTTTATTGTCTATTTTAATTTTTATTATTATTTAAATATTATTACCTGTAGGACCCTTTGCAGAATTTATAGCTGAAATTTGGAAAATTAAAATTCTTTTAAATATTTTGTTAGATAATGAGTAAGCTAGGTAATAATTTAATAATAAACAAACAGAAATACATTCGAAATATTGAAGTAATTTGAAATAGATATAAATAAATTGCCACAAAAGCAACTTCATCAACATAAGACTCACTTGAACAGGCCATGTTTTTGGAATAGGATTCATATCCAAAGTCATTGGGGGCAGTGGAGGAATTGCTCAATCTATGCATCCAACAGACACAGAAAGCACTGAAGGCACATTGAATGTCAACCCCAACGCATTGCACTGCATCTGAAAAATAATAATTCGTGATTTGGAATTGAAATAATAAAAAATGACCTATTGATAACTTATTATCATTCACTATCAGATTTGCTGTAATATCAAATTTTGAATCATACAGAAAAATGTATTATCTTATTTTTACACAATTTTCAAAACCAATCAATTTTTGTTCTGTTGATGCCAAAAATATAAATTTAAATTTTATTATTGGATAAAAACAAATCCGTAATGTAAATTATTTTATATTTTCCATATTTAATTATAATTCCACTTGTACTTCTGCATTTGTCAACGCATTCGCTTGAGGATTTGGCCACGGAGGCGTTGTAAGCATCCCTGAAATCTGAATTGTTGTTCATCGTCCACGTCATGTTGCAGTATTCTATGTAGGAGATGATAAAATGTATAAATTATGAATTTAACTCATTAATTTTAGAAATTAGTGAGGCAAATTAATAAATTAATTAATTAATAAAGGACAGGAAAATTAGAGGTTCAAATTGACTTTAATATATCGATTTTCACAAAACGATGGATTTTAAATTCCAGCAACCTAACCTTTATAATCAAGTTCATCTGAAATGTAAATAGTTTATAATGTAACAGATATGTTAACTCTCGCCATTGAATGATGGATGGTGAATTTAATCTCAATACGTTCATACCTTCGATACTCCTTCTTTCCCTGGCTTTAGCTAAGATTTAAAAAAAAATTTAAACGCCTTTTTTGAGGTTCAATTGTAAACAAAAAATAGACTTTTTCAAAAGTATATTACCTCCTGCAGCAACGGATAATGCTCTTTTCTTTCGAAAGTCTTAAATAATTGATTCAATCTATTTAAATTTATTTAATACTTTTCATTTAACATTTTCATTTTATTTCTTAAACGATGCTATGATAAAACATTGGACATTAAGAACAAAACCTTTTGAACACTAAAAATGAGAAATGGAATACACACAATAAATTTTATGTGGATAAACCAAACACTAAAAATGTACTCGTTGGTCCCTTACTTCTTGTCGTTCCTGGTAATCCTCTTAGGCCCGTGGCACCCTTTATTCCGGTAGAACCAGGACTGCCCACTTGACCTTGACCTCTGGGAAGTCCTAAATTTAAATAATAATAATTAAATATTTATATTTAACCAATCAGTCGATATGGTTAATATTAAATAAAAATAAATAAATGCAATGGCTTTTAAATGTTTAACAACTAAAACCTAAGTGAGAAATAAATATATATTATTATTAATTATATTTTAATTAATACTTAATTAATATTTTAATTTTTAATTATATTATAACTAATTATTATTAAACAAATGAAACGTAGGCTAATCTTCAGACTCTTCGAAACGTTAAAATATCATTCAGATTATTATTTTCGAAAATTATTTTTTATGTGTCCTAATTACCTGTAGCCCCTGGCGGTCCTAGAGGACCGGTAAATCCGGTCGGACCAGTCATCCCTGTGGGTCCGGGATTTCCAGGCCTTCCGGGAATTCCAGGTTGACCTGGAGCTCCAGGGAGTCCTGGTGCTCCGGGTGGTCCCTGTTCTCCTACAAGTTATTGCAATATAAAGCGTTGATTAGAATGAAGGCATTCATTAAGATATCCTATTATAATAATAATAATATTATGGAATGTAAAATAATAATATTATTATTATATTAGTATCACGATAATTATTTATTTTAATTTTTAGTCAATATTTAGGTTGGCCATCGTCGATTTTAAAGTATGAATTGTTAGAATTATTAGTCATAATTGATATAACAACATAATTACTAACTGATGTATTATAATAATTGTTGCAATTATAAGTAATAATTGTAATTGTAATTGATATAACAAATTCATCAATTTATAAAATACCAGGAGGTCCCCTGACTGGAAGGGTGAATTTTGCTACAATTGAATAAGAAGGTCATTAAGGTCATTGATTAACATAATTTATTTTCATAATTTGATAAGGAGATCCTAATGCAGACGAATATTATGTCCGTTAAATCATATAATTCAAAATTGAAATTGTTTAATAAGAAATATTCCTTTTAAAGGAATTTAAAAGTCTTAAGTGTTTAATTAATAATTTTGATTAACTTATAATTAAATAAATTTATATACTACAAAATAATTTTAAAATATTAAATTTACTTAAAATCTAAAACATTCACCTGGACATTGAAGTAATTTCTCTAGATTCACACCTTCATCCCTTTTAGATAAACGCCTCTCTTGAAGATTAACAAATGTTTAAATTAATAAATTGTTATTATTATAGTTAATTTAATTATTTACTTAAAATTAAAACACAATATATTATAATTATAATTATTTAATTCTGTTATCGTCAAAGTCTACGATGTTAATAGAAATGTAATGTGTGTTTACAAATTGTTCCACAACTGAATTAAAAACTATAAATTACTAATTCGAAGTAAGGTCTTCCAATAATTAATATCAACATTTAACTTTAATTAAAATTAATTCAATATTTACCAAAACAAACACTGGTTTTAAGAAATAAGGTCGATCCTATTTCTGGAGACGGTTTGATATCATCGGGGAGATTTTCGTATAATATGCAAAGAAAGCTCTTTTCATTCTTTCTGGTGCTCACAGCCGAACAACTTTCTTTGTTCAAACATTCATCCAAACAACTTTCCTCCGTTCCACGCTCGACTGGGGTGGAATCAATCTTTAGGTTGGAATTTGGGTGGGTTGTCCAACTTGTTCGACAGTTTCCTATTTTATTAAAAACACAATTAATGTGACATTTCGAAAAAAAAAACAAAAATCATTGAAATTAATTTTAAATAATTGTTTTGAGCGAAGGAGAGGTAGTATTATTAAATTTAATAACATTTAAAAAGTAGACTTTTGTCACCAGAGTTATTTTCTTCAACAGATAAAAAAACCATATATTTTTTTATATATTTCTTGCCTTATATAAATTTTATATCTGGAAGATAATTTTAAATTCAACACTTAATCAGATTTCATCGACATCATCATCAAGAATCCCACGCAGAGTGTTGTCATAGAGATTTGTTACAAGAATTAATAAAATATTTCAGGAATGTACAAAGGTGACAAACAAAATGGCGACTCTGACGAAGTTGAGAAATGCTTAAATGTTTTTTAACCCTGGTATTTCATTCAGCTGGCACAATAGATTGAAAATTTTATTAATAATAATAATAATAATAATAATAATACCATCCCAATATAACCTTACGAGCAACTCATCGATAAGACCAGCCTTTTCAATTAATTTAAAATATATTTAGATATTACCACTTGATATTACCACTTAGATATTACCACTTATTAAAAATAAATAATGCAAAATATAATAAAATTGATTTAAATAGTGCCGCGTCTAACTGCCATTGGCTGTCTTGAAAATCATTCTGAAGATTTTCATAAAATATGCAATTAATTTCCAAAAAATCGTTGTTTAAAACAATTGAAATAAATTAAACATTTGCATCCACAAATCTTTAAAATCATTCCTAAAACTGCCATGTTTAAAACCTATAACGTTAAACTAACTTCAAGGCAACATATTTTTACCAACCGTGTGTCTGTCCATTGGCGATTCCAAGAATCAACCACAAGAGTTGCAAAAGAAGGATCATTCTAAGAAATAAAATTATCAAAGTCGACTGCTCGCTTAAAATCAAGCAAACATGGCTTCGGTCTTTTTATATTGTGTCTGTGAATGAAAGCTGTTGACTAAAGCTATGCGATTTGTTTTATAATCGAATCTCATCCAATTCTTTGTAATCCATTCGAGAAGGTATTAAACTTTTTAAATGCATAAAAAGAATATGTTGTTGTTTTTTGGATCGACAATAGTTTTATTTGTTGTGATTTTTTTGGTGTCAATTTGTCAGTTTCAATTAAGAAACAAATTTAATTTATGATTTATGACCATGTTTTTCCTAATTTTCGAATTCATCTGCTACAAAGATTATTTGTTTATTTATTAACAACAATATTTTATGGCCGTTTTAGAATAAAAAACAAAACAATTTGCTTACTTAATAAATCAGTCGCAGGCCCCTTCAAAGAAAGCACAACAAAAGATTTCATGACTAGAATCGTTGGAAATCACGATTCCGTTTTATTTATGGAAACCGTCGTGATTTAAGAGATCCCAACACTGAACAGCATCAACCCCCCCCCCTCCACTCACTTGAGAACGACCTCTGAATGCACTTTATGAATCCAGGAATAAATTTAAAGAATTACAAGAAAATTAAACGAACTCAGTGCTTCCGGAAGAGAACATCTTATCAGTGCATCCGCTTTGGGAGTTCAAATTTCAAGAAACCTAAGACTAGGAATCACAGACTACCGCTGGCGATGGTTCATTAAAATATTTATTTAAGTGGATTAATCTAATTTAATTCCTAATACAATTTAAATATTTTAATTAAGAGTATAAAAAAAAAGGAATTCGTAATGATTTGTTCTGTGCATGATCCAATTGCGTGATCCTCTTCCTAGATAATATCTATAATGCCCAGGGAATTTCCCACACTAAAATAAAGAATAATCCTCCATCGTTTATCTTTCAGAAGCCTTTTCTATGTAATTATTTCTTATGCAGTTTAAAAGAGCCCACGCCTCTGTAAGTGAGTTGGCATTGTTCACTTCTGCCCTTGTAAAAGCGTTGAAAACTGAATGATTTTCATCCCATTGATTCTAGAAATTCTGAGAATTGTATTGAAGCATTGCTAATCTTAAAAACAAAATCATTAATTGGTTTTAATTGGTTGATATAATTGATAATATTTAATTACCTACGAAACTGCAGAAGCTCAAAAGATGTTTCTAAACAGCTAGGCGTTGTAAATGATTCGTCATTAAATGTCAAGAATGTTCCTCGTTAGAAGCAGAACGAACTAATGTTTAAAATACGACTCAGGGTTACTCGTCTGTGCCAGTGCCATCAGGCGTGCAGCTCCGGGAAGGCCTTGGAAAGAGCGCTGGTAAAGACGCATTCCTCGATGGTTGGTCTCGCTGAGGAATCGAGTGGTTGAACTGATTGCTTGAGGTTGAAGTTCTTTCTTAGCGACGAAGTCGGTGATGAGATGAACATAGGCACGTTGTCCTTACTCGAGGTCACGGAGTTCGCTTCCCAGTAGTGATCTTCTTTTCCATTCAGCTTTCTATCCACTCTCGCGTTCATCCATCTCTTGCAGAAATAGAAGAAAGCCATGACAATCAGAGTCGTTCCAGCAGAGACCAAAGGAGTGAGGATCAAGATGGTCAACCAGACTTTTTCGTGGACAATTTTTGAGGAACTTTCTTCGGTCGGATGAGTCTTGGTGTCTGTTCCAATTGATGGGGTTGAACCTCTAGGGTCACCCTCCACCATTATTCCCAGAGCCATAGCCGGACCTGAAAATATGTTTGAAATCGATAAAGTTTTGGAGTAAAGATAATTTGATTTTTAAATATAACTGAGAAATTGAACTGAAGAAAGGAAAAATTGAAATAATAATTATTACTAAATTGAATTGGAACTGAATTAAAGAATTCTATCTAGGTTAAAAATGTAGCCAAGTGCAACAACTTGAAAATGTTAAAAACTGAATTTTAAGTGAAAAAGAAACGAAACATTAAAATAAATTTCCATAAAAATGTCACAAATGTCATTTGTCTTACTTGCAATAGGACATCTACTGACGAGGTAGTACTGATCAACATCGGAATTATTATACTTCAAGTTCAGGTTGACAGCATTCGTATGCAGCCAGCACTGGGCAGCTACTTTGTTCCATTCTGCAACTAAACAGGAGGGATTGGCCAGACAGGCCAGTTGGCAGGCTTGCGGTCCGTTTGGACCAGGGTACAAGCTGGCCCCGAGAGAGTTGGTGTTGGGGATTGCTCGCCAGATGGGTGTGCAGCTCTCGTGATATGCTGGAAAAACAAGAATTCAGACTTTTTTAAGTATGTGGCTATTGCTTATTTTAATAATGTGATGGTAATACCCCTTCCATAACTGAAGGAGCGCCTTTATTGGCAGGTCAGCATAAATTATGCCTGTTATGGCAGGTGAGCATTGTCATTCATCTTATGAATTAATAGATAGGTATTTTTTTGCATATTTTTGCTTTTTAAATGAGATTAGGAGTTGAGTATTAAGCGATAGATCTAGTTTTACAGACAGGTCTAGTTACTAAATTTTAAACGCACACGGGGTATTTCCGGGTTGCCCACCGGGTGGGCCTGGTGGTCCTGGGGGTCCGGGTGGACCCGTATCTCCCTTGGGCCCTTGTAATTAATGGATTTTTTTAAAGAAATTATTTATATAAATGACGAAACTCCCTAATTAATTTTCAAACTACTGTTTTACCTTGATGACCTGGAGGTCCAATCGGTCCTTTTAAATTCATATTTGTAAATTATTGCGAATAAATATTTAAAATCGCTAGAAATAAATGCTTGAAATTACTACATATATGTCAAAATAATTACCAATAAATGTTCCAGCATATTGTAATAAAAGATCTATTGTAATACAAAGGAAGTATTTTTAATTAATTTTTGCTTGCAAAGGTTCACGTACCCGTTGGACCTGTTGCTCCTAAGAAAAAATATTTAAAAATTCAACAAATTATTGTTTTTAAATTAATTTTATAATTAAAATTAATTTTGAAATAAATCTTTGAAAACAAAAAAATAAAAATACAAATGGATTGAGAAATAATTTTTGAAACATCTGCACATAAATAATACTGACTTTCACGACTTCCCGAGAACGGTTACAACTTGGTAATGTTGTAAATATTTATTTATTTAACTATTTATTATTATTTAAAATAATTATTTTATTATTTATTAATCGCTATCCTTAACATATTTTCAATTCTATGAATGATCATTTATTGCTCAATATAATTTTTTTTATGAGAAAGTTGTTTAATTCTCCCTGTAATCATTAGAGATTAGAATCACTATCTAACCATTAATCTATTGTTTGTACAAAATCTGTGATGCATTTTTAATTAAATTTAAAAAAAAAACTAACGAAAGCTATTAATGTTACCTATGGAAGGATTTCCTGGACCACCTGAATGAAATGAACATGCTACGTTAAGGTGTGTACTGCATCAAGTGAAGATTCTAACTTGTCGATTTTAAATTTTACATTATTTATAAATTTACAAACTCAGTTTAATTAATTTTTTAAAAACATTTCCAGCTAAGTTTCCTGCTCGGTTTAAGAAGTACTAACGTGCCAGGAATTTAAATTCTTAGACTTAACAAGTGAATCAAAAATACACAAAATTCACTAATGAATCTCCTAGGATTAAGAAGCGCCAAAGTTGCAGACGATTTTGTCATCTCGGATGTCAATATTTGCTTTGACGTGAGCAAGACATCCAGCTGGTATATTCACATCTTTAGTTAGTGGATCATTTCGAGACAGGCAATAATGCATGAGAGATCGCATGACAACATAATGTTTGTTCAGCGTCTTAGGCAGAATCTAAGACATTACAGTCCAAATAACATTCTTTCCCAAATATTCTCCTCTATGAATGTCCTTATGAATCTCATGGGCAGTGCTAGCGTGCCATGAATTTATGTGATTTGACCATTGAATTTCGATTACCTTAAGTCCAATGTTAATCCAAAACTTTAGTTAAAGTATGGTTAGAAGTCCAAAATTATAAGCTGTAGTTACTAATTAAATATCGTACTAATGGATAAATTTATTGTTCACTGCATCGATATCTATAAAGGGGGGATTACGAGCAAAAAATGAATTTAAACCAAATGTCATTTAAAAACAAAATCTACAATTTAATATAATCAATGTCCAAAGCAAATAAATAAATTAAACCAAATAAATTATCCCAGCGCCATGTTTATAAATCATTCACTCAATTTAATTTCATCTAAGAAAGAAAGAAAGAAAATCTAACTAGGGCAATTGCTCGCTTTGACCATGGCGTCCACTCCTGGATACTCAAAGGTACTGAAAAGATCGTCGGCGTTGTTATGGAACCAGCAGTAAAAGATAAAAGGTGCATTCCTTCTGTCCACATCAACTGCCAAACACCCCGTCATGTTGAGACATTCGTCCAGGCAGCCCTGAGACGTGGTTTGGCTGGAAGGACGGAAGGCATTTCTGAAGTTCGTGTTGGAATAATTGGTCCATGTCGTCTTGCAAGCTGGAATTTATAAATTTTATAAATTCTTTTTTATTTCTCTTTATGTTGGATTTTTTTTATGGTTTAGTCGAGTTTAGTTTAATTAATCTGTGATTTATAAAAATCTAAAAAAAAAAGAAGATTTTATACTCTATATTCTGATATTCACAATATTGCAGAAAAAAATATTTTAATAATAATTTATTTTTCCAAAATAATCTCACCTACCTTGAAAATAAGATGAAAAAGTAAAGTTGACGATGCTGGTCAATATTAGAAACTTGGAAAATCCCCCAGCGCTCTTAAGAAGCATATTTTTTCAAATGATAAAAATTTATGCTTTTCTATTTGAATTTTTTATTTAAAATTAGAATTTCCTGTTATATTCATTGAATTGTTTTGTCCTAATCTATGAAATTCTCACGTTTGGGTTTATAAGGCCTCGTGAGTCAACATTTAACCTGATCAAACTCTCATTGGTAAACACGTTTTTCATCGATTCGCAGTTGATGCCAGCACCATTACGTCTAAATTCCAGATTTAATTAGTATAATTGTGCCTTATTAAGGAATTAATTGGTTGGTTATATTAGACACTTTTATGCAAAAGATATGTATAAGAATACGTGTATAAGTATTGTTGTAACCCTGTATCTAGTATGCTTCTTAATACATTATTCAAATATATTATATAAATTACATGATTGTTTTTGCCAGGCAAAAAATGTTGACGATAAAATTTTCCACATTTTGGTTTTCGGGGGACACTGAAGTACGTCATCCTACGGATAGTTATATTAATTTCAACTTTTCAAACAGCTTGCCTGAGTTCAAAGAGTACCTTGACAGCAATTTTCTCAAAGCCAAAAAAATTTGTTTTGTTTCACAACTTCGAACTTTGACCTTCTTAAATCAGAGGTCCCTGACCTTCGCACCATCCTCGAGGGTCGTATTCTAAAGTCTTTAGGGTTCCAAAAAGTAAAATTTTCAAAAATTAAATAATAATCATAAAATATTTTATGAATATCCCTTCAGGATACCGCCGAATTTATTTATTTAACTCGGTAATGGGTTTTTGTGAAGAAAATCACATTAAAAGCAAATGTTTGTACAAATTCCCAGTGAGCCACAGAAATAAACCAGAATCAATTGACATCAATTTAAAATATAATGCTCAAAATATGCTTTTTCTGCAAATAAATAAAATAATTTAAATAATTCTTAGGTTATGCAATATTAGGTCCTAAGGTTGCATAAAGGTCTCGTTTAAAAACCTCGAGCTGAGCAGAACGTATGTTCATTGATTAATAATACTGTAGCAATTCATTAAAATCAAAATAAATATATTTAAATCAGAGGCTAAAAAGCGATTTTTTCCTAAGTCAAAATGTCATTCTTGAGCCTGACTTCGTTTGATGCAAAGTGAATCATGACTACGAAGTATAAAATCAATAAAGTACTGGTAATCTTTATTTTATTTATATTCTTTCCGGCATTTATTAATTAAATGAATAACATTTTAATATAGGAAATAGAAAAAAATTCCGTGGACAAAAACTTATCCACCGAAGATGATGAAAAGAGATCAACGAGGCTGCTTTGGTTGTTTATGTTCAATGTTTGTGCCGTGTCGATGGGCCATGTCATCCTGACGGTCTACACGAATGGTGTCATCAGGACCATTGAGAGACGCTTTGGATTGAGCAGTGCCAAAAGCGGATTGCTGAACAGCTGCAACGATATCATTCACATTTGTCTGGTTATTTTCATCGGTTATTTCGGACAAAGGTACAACAAGCCAAGAATAATATGCGTCACCATCATGTTTTCTGCCTTCGCTGGAGTCATGATGGCCAGTCCTCATATTCTTTTCTCAGATTACGATGACAGCTACTCACACAGACAAACGTTTAGTCCAACCGATAATGATCAAATGCATTTTAAAACTGCCGAAAACAAGGAACAGTTGGCAAGACGTTCATTGACTGGTGAATTTACTTCGACCCCAGGAAACGTCTATTCTGTTTTTTCAACGTCATCCCCGAACCCCGATTCAACGAATAACTTAAATAAAGAAAAGTATGCAAGCGACATCCAGTACTGCACCAATTCTGGAAATGCTAGCCATGGCTTGGAAATTGTAAATTGCGAAGATATCGATCAGAACAGACTGCATCCAGCCTTCTACATATTCGTCATAGCACAACTTATCAGCGGTATAGGAACTTCTGCAGTCTTCACTCTTTCTATGGCCTACGTGGACGAAAATGCCCCCAAACACAAGGCATCAATTTACATCGGTAAGTTAGGGTCTGATGAATGTTTTAAAAAAAAAGTATATCTATTTACAAGTTTTTTTTATTTAAATGTAAATGTTTTGATCAATTGCTTTTCTTGTACTGGACAACACTTTCATTTCCAGGAGTATTTTTGAGCTTGTTTTCATTCGCTCCAGCAGCCGGTTTTATGTTGGCTACAATGTGTCTCAAATTGCCTGAGAATCTTCTGTCAAGTGGGCATTAGGAAGTTTTCCAAGTGACGTAAAATATTTCCCGAAGATTTTAAAATGGACTTGTTAAGAATTTAATAATTTCTCTATTTGTACATTAATATAATACCAACTTTTTAATTATGCAGGCAATAATTTGGACTCTTTAAATCAGTCCTTTATTGGATGCTGGTGGTTAGGATATTTGATTGGGGGCATTTATATAGCGGTATTTGCCGCTCCATTATGGCGGTATCCTAAACAAATCTCAAGAAAGATCCTATATCGAGAACTGAACGCTGAGAGGGCAGTATTTATAAGGGGCAAGAAGGAAGAGGGATTTTCACAACATGTAAAAGGTTGATGTCAGAAACTAATCAACATTATATGATCAAACGAAGAAAATTAGAAACTGGTTCAATTTGTTTCAGACATGCCCAAAGCCTTTGTTAGCTTGTTGTCAAATAAGCTGTTTGTAATCAACCTTTGCCAAAAAATATGCGGCGTTTATAGTATCCACGCTATCTTCGTCAACCTGGTCAGATACATCGAGATAAATTTCAATAGGACGGCCGCTGAGGGAAGCATCATTGCTGGTAATTAATAAAAAAATAATAATAAAATTAAATTTAAAAATATAGTTCTTTTATGGCAATGTCCTCTGGTTCTTAATTTTTAGAATTATAATTCACGTTGCATCAGGCACTAAGCCATCGAAATATCCATTGTCATTAAAGTTTCTTTGCACATTTAAATCGCATTTATAATTACCATTTATAAATTAATCACATTTATTGAAATCAATTAATCAAATCTTGTAAAAAAAAAAATTCCACAGGTGTCGTGTCTGCTGTAACTGGTGCAGTCGGCAATATAGTTGGAGGAGCATTGGTGTCGAGGTACAAGATGAGAGCCATCGATGGAATAAGACTTGTGCTTTTTGCCAGCTTCATGTTCGCCTCAGGGAACCTCATCCTTATGAACTTGGCCTGTCCTCAAGTGGAGATGGATATGAATTACGATCCCAAACTCGAAATGTTGGTGAAAACTACTTAATTATTTCTCTGGTGCTTATATAATGTTCTATTCTTGATTTATATGATTGATATCTTTAATATACGTTTCCATCTATAATTTGTCAGTGCCAATGTTTATAAAAAAATATAAACAAATTAATTTATTACTTCTTAGGAACACGGTCATCAACGACTGCAACAAACCCTGCCACTGCACAACAAACAGAATCGATTACAGACCCATTTGTGCCAGTAACAACGTCAGTTACTTCTCACCTTGTGTGGCTGGTTGTAAGGAGTCAGTCAACGGTGTAAGATTCATTGTAACTCAATTACATTCAAATATTTCCAATTAATTAAAGTAAGTTTTTATTTTATGTAATATATTTTTAATCCTTTCTTCTAGACTTTTACCGATTGCACATGTCTGAACACCCCCAATTCGGAAAACGTTACAATCCTCGGCCAATATACAGATGGAACTGCCAGGCCAGGGTACTGCATTCCACCTTGTAATCTTTTGACCCCTTTTTGCATCATCCTTGCTGTCATGTCCTTCTGCTCTTCATTATGTGGAGTGTCTGCCACTATGATTAGTTTCAGGTAATTTGCTAATTCAAAGATAGTATTGTAAAATGTAGGTAGTGTTTTATGAAACTGTTGGAACATAAATAAAAATTGACTGAATAATTACAATTAGAATCGTTAAAGACGAAGAAAGGTCATTCGCGCTGGGAATAAATTCTTTTGCGGGAAACCTTTTAGGTGGGCTTTAATAACTCTACTGTAAATAGCTTCGTACAACTAAGCAATGGTTAAAAAGTTACTATAAGAATCTTATAGACTTAATTTAAATATTAACACTTTTGAACTAAAATTATGCATAAATTTATGTGTTTAAATTATAAACTAGGTGCATTTAAAACAAACTCATTTCCAGGATTTATTCCGTCACCGCTGATATTTGGATTTCTCATCGATAAGAGCTGTACTCTTTGGCAGGTGACGTGCAAGACCATTGGGGCTTGTCTCATGTTTGACGTGGAGAGGTTAGTGGTAATTATGTCACTTTTGATACTCACTTCTCTTATAGAAATGTCAAAGACTGCAGTAATGCTTACTCCTGGAAATTTGAGTTGCACCGGCTTGGTAATTTTATTTTCCGCTCTTTCAAGAATATTTCAATTTTTAATTGAATAATCAAAATAATCATTTTAATCAAATTAATCTCTGATCAATAATTCGACGAAAAAGAACTCTTATGCTGCTTAAGAATATGTTATAAAAAAAAATGAAAATATGTAAAACATGAAATATTGGAATAATTTCAGTCATCCATTTCATTAGATTTCGATATTCCATTTTCGGAAGTGGTTTTGTCATCGAACTCATCAACTTCAGTCTCAACTTTTCCATTTTCCTGTTCCTGAGAAAGATGCCGCTCGGAGAAGCTCCCCTGTCAAGAAAGGAGGGGGAGACTTGTTAATCAATTGACTTTCAATGAGGAGACAATTAACATAATTATTGAACTATCGAACATAATTATTATAATTACGCTTTTGTTAAAGTGATAGTTTCAATTCAATTCTAACTTAAAGTCTATGTTCCAAAGTGTTCCACTTTACTGGTCTGTTTTAAGAGTTGGAATTAAAGGTCCGTGTTGCATAAGCATGGGACCTATTAAGCAATTGCTCGGATGCTGGTGCTATTTGCTGATGGGATTCTGAGTGTGAATCTATTCAATCCGCTTACAGGTGAAAACCTTAATTGTAGGTAACTTTCAGGTTGAAAATTCTTTTGTCCGTAAGCATTCGTCAATACAACATTGACTCGCGAGTAAGTTTGACAAATAGGGCCTGGTATTTCTGTGACTCCTTTGACTGGGTTTAAAGCCATCTAGCACAGGTAGAATTACCTTTTTGTTAGTATCTATTCAGAAGTATGAAATGCTTTTAGCTGCAATATTAATTTGGGAATGATAATGGCGAATAATTAGTAGGTTGCAAATTAATTAGAATCGTATATCTTAGAGGTAAATCGCGTTGCAGTTTCCAAGGAATTTTTTTCCGGCTTTGTAAAGTAATGTTTTCGGTTGCTGTAATTTATGTAATATTTTAATTATGCAATTGTAAATATAATTTTAGCAATGTCGGAGGTTTTCGACCAGTCATCGTTTAAAAAAGGACATTTTAAACTCTTCAGGCCAAATTTAATGAACATCCGTGAAATATTATATTATTTCTCCAAAAACTGTTCTAGTCATGCTTTTAGAGAGAGTGTGTGTGTTGCATCAACAACAACATCAGCAACACAATCAACAGATCACCACAAAATTCGGGAGCAACACCCATCACCGTCCACAGCACGGATTTTAAGTGACAAACAACTTGTCTGGTTATAGAAAACTTGCAGGCCTGCAATTTTACTTAATCTGAGGTTATGAACATCATCAGAGGCTTTCTTGAACCCAAGACATTTATTTTATTTAATAATGCGATTCTAACTTTCCTGAATTAATAAAAAAGATGAAGCGACACTTTAGCATCTCATGTTTTAATACTTTGGACTCCTTGGCTAGCCGTTATAGGTATCAAGAAAAAGCCAGATTCAATTTTTCTTATACGATAATTGTTTTCGATAAAATTAACTCTTCTGGCATCAATGATATGAAAAAAAGGATGAATTTTAGGGTTTAAATGAAAATGGAAAGATTATGTCAAAATTTTAAGAAAAATCCAACCTCTTTTTTTTTCCAGGACATTCTTCAAAGTCCAAAGATTTCTGTCGCCGTCATGTTTTGACATTACGAGACATCTGTTTTAGATATAGTGATCAAATTTCAAATTTTTTTCCCGATAAAAAATTGTAATAAGCTTCATTTCCTGAATTATATAATCGCAAAAATAATTCCGAATGTCATCCCTAGCGAATCAGGTTTACTGAATGGTCTGTGAGGTGCCAGCAGGAAATTTAAATAAATCCGTGAAAATAGAAGCTTTAAATTCTTTTGTTTGTATTTTTAATCAGCTAAGTCTCTACATGGCAATCAAATCAACAAGGATCTCCACAATTTAAGTGCTGTCAGAGCAAAGTCTTCCAGTATGGCCATCCCATGACCCCATTGTTGTTTCTATAATGGCCAATTGTGATTTGTTAGTTTCGCAGTATTGAAAATTAGGTTCTGAATGTAGTTACAAATGCTTGTTGTTGTTCTGGTTTCAAACAAAACAGATAATTGGGTCAAGCACCAGTAGCACATTCTACATATTAAATCTCGTGCATTTCGGAGTTCCTCGCTGACAGAGTCACATCGGTGAGAAAATATCTGACTCAGGTGAATGGATTGAATTTTTTTTACCGACTACGTCTGACTGGCGCAAATTAATTTAGGAATCGGCTTATTATCACGCCTGACCGTCAGCAAATGCAGAGGTTCTGAAATATCGAGTTCAAAGTTCGTGCTGTGCTTCATTTAAAAACTTCCAGCAAAGCAAAACAGTCTGTTTGTCAAGTCGACTAGTGAAAATGTAGAATGAGCACGCCAATGAAATATTTATGAGTATATCTGCTTACAATAAAAGTCGGAAATTAAGATCTGCAATCCCTTTTCTCCAAGTCATAACTGTCATTGATAATGTCGGCTTTGAATCGATCCTCATTTGACGCAAGCGCAATTATGACTCCAAACGATAACATCATTACCGTATTGTCCACTTTATTTTACTTAATCTTCTAGAATTTATTAATTAATTAAACGAATTAAACATTTAAATTCAGGAAGTCGATAAAAATACAATGGACAAGAAGGCGTCCACTACCAACAGTGATGAAAAGAGAACATCGAGGCTCATGTGGTTGTTTATGTTCAATGTTTGTGCAGTGTCGATGGGCCATGTCATCCTGACGGTTTACACGAATGGTGTCATCAGGACCATCGAGAGACGCTTTGGACTGAGCAGTGCCAAAAGCGGATTGTTGAACAGCTGCAACGATATCATTCACATTTGTCTGGTTATTTTCATCGGTTATTTCGGACAAAGGTACAACAAGCCAAGAATAATATGTGTCACCATCATGTTTTCTGCCTTCGCTGGAGTCATGATGGCCAGTCCTCATATTCTTTTCTCAGATTACGATGATAGCTACTCACACAGAAAGAATGTCAATCCATCCGATAATGGCAGAATGAATTTCAATGCTCCGGACAACATTACCAGAGAACAGCGGATGATGTCCGAAGAATTTACCTCAATTCCAAGCCATGTCTACTCCGTGGAACATGTTTTCTCAACGTCACCTCCGAATCCCGATACATCGAGCCACGTAAATAAAGAAAAGTCAAAAGTAAAAAGCGACATCCAGTACTGCACCAATTCTGGAAATGGTAGCCATGGCTTGGAAAACGGAAATTGCGAAGATATCGATCAGGACAGAGTACATCCAGCATTCTACATCTTCGTCATAGCACAACTTATCAGCGGAACTGGAAGCTCAGGTGCCTTCACTCTTTCCATGGCCTACGTGGACGAAAATGCCCCCAGACACAAGGCATCAATTTATATCGGTGAGTTAGAGTTTGGTAATTGTTTAGAAGAGATCGATATGCTGAATAATGTAAACGAATTACGTAAATATTAAACAATTTGATTAATTTTCTACAAATTATAATATATAAATTCTTGTCACATATCATGATTGTTTTCATTTTCAGGGGCTTTCATGAGCTTATTTTCGTTTGCCCCAGTAAGTGGTTTCATGTTGGCTACATTGTGCCTCAAATTTCCAGAGAACCTTTTGTCAGGTCAGTATTTTAACGTTTTCTAAACAATGCGAAATATTTTCAAAATCCTCGAAACGAAAGTCTGAAATTTATTTCATCACTTTTAGATTTATCCATTAATTAATGTAAATTAATGCAGGCAGCAGTGTGGATTCTTCAGATCCGTCCTTCATTGGATGCTGGTGGTTGGGATATTTAATTGGGGGTATCTATATAGCAGTATTTGCCATTCCTTTGTGGTGGTATCCTAAAAAAATTTCAAGAAAAAACTTAGAGCATGAACTAAACGTTGAAAAGGCGGCACTTATAGCCAACAAGAAAGAAGAGGGGTTGTTGGAACAGCTAAAAGGTTAATACCAGGAAACTAAATTAACTAATAATAACTTACCAACATGGCCCGGCTATATGAAGTAATTGGTTGATTCGCATTTTCCAGGCATACCAAAGGCTTTCGCCGCTCTGTTGTCAAATAAGCTTTTCGTAATCAACGTCTTCCAGATTGTCTGTGGTGCTTACACTGTCTACGGCGTCTTTGTTAACCTGGTCAGATACATCGAGATACATTTCAATAGGACGGCTGCCCAGGGAAGCGTCATAGCTGGTAATTAACAAAAAAAAATTTTTTTAATATTGTAAATTATTAAAAAATATTAGAGTAAATTGTGACAATAACTTTGGTTCTTGATCTTTTAAGTTGAGATTCATGGGTCGCAATTTGTAACTCAAATCCGTGCCACAGGACTCAATAAAACATCTTAATGCATTTAAATCGCGATACTAATTGACTATTGACGTTATTTACGAAATCAATTTAAACCTATATTTCTGAAAAATTCCACAGGTGTCGTGTCTGCTGTAACTGGTGCAGTCGGCAATATAGTTGGAGGAGCATTGGTATCGAGGTACAAGATGAGAGCCATCGATGGAATAAGACTTGTGCTTTTTGCCAGCTTCATGTTCGCCTCAGGGAACCTCATCCTTATGAACCTGGCCTGTCCTCAAGTGGAGATGGATATGAATTACGATCCCAAACTCGAAATGTTGGTGAAATTTTCTATTTTCTATTGTAATAAATCATTTTAACAATCGTGATAGAGAAAGATTTGAAACGTTCGATCAACCATCTGATGAAAAAGTTTATTTAGGAATTTAGTTCTCTACTGTAAGAAACATCAACGTACACTGGTACAACTAAAGATTGAAATATATTATGCAAAACTAATTGCTTCTTTTTCTGTTAATTTTTATAAACTTTGGCATGCGTGTTATTAAACTTGTAATAATATTTGATTTACAACATTAATAATAGCAATAACTTGAATCATTTGTTAGGAACACGGTCATCAACGACTGCAACAAACCCTGTCAATGCACAACAAACAGGATCGATTACAGACCCATTTGTGCCAGTAACAACGTCAGTTACTTCTCACCTTGTGTGGCAGGTTGTACGGAGTCAATAAACGACGTAAGATTCATTTTAAGATCATTACATTCAATTTTTTCCAATTATTTACTTAATATTCAATACTGTCTCATGTAATAAACCTCAACTCTATCTTCCAGACTTTTGTCGATTGCAAATGCTTAAACAACCCCGACCTCAAAAACGTCACGACCTACAACGAATACACGGAGGGAACTGCCAGATCAGGGTACTGCATTCCACCCTGTGATCTTTTGATTCCTTTTGCCATGACCCTCTTTATAATGTCATTCTGCTCTTCATTAGCCAGGGTTCCCAGCACCATGATTAGCTTCAGGTATTGTTATCAAGATAATGTTAGCCATCTTCCATGAACTTTACTGGTCGAATATTCAAATCAATGATAACATATTTCTTTTTATTAGAATCGTTAAAGACGAAGAAAGATCATTCGCACTGGGAATAAATTCATTTGCCATTAACCTTTTTGGTGGGTCATTAATCCAATTATTTTAATCGGTTTAACAATATCAAAGAAATTGCCAAAATATCACTAACGTCGTAAATAATAATAATAATAATAATAATAATAATAATAATAATGCGATGTTTAAATAAATTATTTAAACAATTTCACTCCTCAATAGGTGAATTTTAAATCGTTCATGTCACCAATTTTCCAGGATTTGTTCCGTCGCCACTGATATTTGGATTTCTCATCGACAAGACCTGCACTCTTTGGCAGGTGACGTGCAAGACCATTGGGGCTTGTCTCATGTTCGACGTGGCAAGGTTAGAAATATTGAGTCATTTTATAAACACTTTATTTGTATCGTGGAGTGCTAAAGTTTTGGTAGCTCATATCCCTAAAGAGATGTACTGAGATTTAGTTTTGCCGCCCAAATTAGTCTCTTAAATAATGGTTAATTTAATTGAAATATTTTGATAGATAGTGATAAATAAGGATCTATTACGAAGCCCCGATGCATAAAACATTACGTATAAATCTATCTTAAAGAGATAAAATATGTTTACAATTCGGATTCATTTCATTTTATTCTATATAGGTTTCGATATTCCATTTTCGGAAGTGGTTTTGTCATCGAGCTCATCAACTTCAGTCTCAATTTTACCATTTTTCTATTCCTGAGAAAGATGGCACTCGGCAAAGCTCTCTTGTCGAGGAAAAAGGAGGAAATTTGTTTGTCGGATGTAAATCCGAAAGATGAGGATAAAAATGACGGATGTGTTGAGGACGAATTGAAATCAAATAATGTAAATAATTTGAAAGAAACTGATGATTTTCAGTTAACTAAGTTATAGCCATAATGAGTGCTTAGCAGAAATTCAATGTAATTTAAATACTGCTTAGATGTTAAAGTTACGTGAAAGCATTATTATTTTATACCATTTATTATTATTATTATAGTAACATTTTGGTTCTCCTCGGGAGGTTTTCCAAGGCATCTTCTGTGGAAAACATTGTGATTTCGAATCAACTCTATTTACTGTTCGCTTAATAAAAGTCTTGTATAATATTTTATTAACAAGAAGAACACACCCCAATGTTCTTCAACGGCAAGGTATTTTTAATCACTTCTTGCAGAGAAAACACGGACAAAGAATTGAAACTCATCTGAAATTATTTGTAATATATACAAGAAAAATGAAATTTTTAACTTTCTTCCTGCATTCATACATTGTGATTGATGTATCTGCTAACGATCTATGATTTCGTCAGAGTTGTAAGAATTTTTTAAAATTTTTATTTTATTGCTAATAAATGAGGAAATATATTTAATTTTAATGATTAAATAATTAATTATATTTAACTATTTAATTATTTAAGACCTTCAAACAACAAGTTTGTGTCTCAAGTTTTGACATTTCCAATGTAATCGTTTTTAACCCATCATCCTTCTCGAGCCTTTCAGTTTTCTAAGGCTTTGCTTTTTTTTCTGCTTTCATTTCTTTAAGTTGAAGGGAATTGATCTGGGGAGGTCCAAAAATCATTTTAATTCTTTCATAAAATTATCAAAACGATTACCATAAATTGGTAATCTCGTACACGATAAGAAAATAAGGAAATATATATATAAAATATAAAATACAAATATAAAAATAATCTAATGATTTGAGAGACTTTCGATTTGCTGCAACAAATTGTGGAAAAAATTGTCCTGAACTGGATGTGCCAAAGGTCAGATTCAAGGTGGAACATTGGTCTGCCTTGTGTCTCTTGAATGACATGCCCGATCCAAACTCATGTGATAACCTAATTATTAACCAGACATGTCATCTACAAAGATTTTTTTGCCAAATTATTATTTGCCATTTAATTAAATAAGAATAATTATATATCGGAGTGGGGTATTTTAAGAAGGTTACTATTTAATCGCTGTTATTTTTCTGCCATTTTTAAATTAACTGGGCCAAAATAAAAAGTAAACATTACCTTGGAAACCATTTTAAATTGTTACAAATAGTTATTATAGATTTAATGAGTTTACTGAGTTATCTAAAAAAAAATACTAAAACTTGATTGCGTTAGTATTCCTCATCGGTTGTCAAGAGAATAGAACTTTTCAATTCAGCATCACCGATGTTGTTAAGCCGATAGTGTCAAAGTGCAGCTCGTGTTTAATTTAAAAGTTCCAAGATGAAAAACACAGTCCTTGCATCCAGAAGTCTGTTTTTTTCCATGTTAATAACTTTATAATCGCAGCAATCAAGTTATCCACGCTGTTGCAGTGATGTTAATCATATAACAGCCAATCTCTTAGGTTCTAACCTTTATTCGAACTAATTAGATTCACAAAATTAGTTAATAAATTGCATCTTTTTTATAAATATCGTCTTTCAATATTTATTTTATTTATAGAATCTACAAATGGCAGCAACTTTTGATTGTGGAAAATCGAAAGATGAAAGCGAAAGAAGAAGGAGCAGGTTTATGTGGATTTTCCTGATCAACATTAGCGCCGTGGCCATGGGTCATATGATCCTATCGGTGTATACAAATGGCGTCATCAGGACCATCGAGAGACGCTTCGGCTTGAGCAGCGCCAAAACTGGATTGTTGAACAGCTGCAACGACATCTTTCAAATCTCCCTGGTCATCTTCCTCGGCTATTTTGGGCAGAAGTATAACAAACCCAGAATTATATGCGTTACCATCATGTTTTCTGCCATTTCTGGATTACTTATGGCCAGTCCTCACATCCTCTTCTCAGATTACGATGTACACACTTACGTTCACGGGACGAATTTCAATGCAAGTCACAGCAGCCATAATAACCGCATTTCAAGCGTTAACCCCAATCACGGGCTAATCACAGCTAAAGATTTCACTTTTGTTTATTCAAATTCTTCACCAAAGATGGACATTCGCGGGGATTCTAAAAAAAAAATCATTTAATGATCCTCTGAGCGTCCAGTATTGTTCCAAAACTACAAATAACACCTTCGATTCTAATACAGAAGATGAAAAATGCAAAAATGTCGACCAGGGAAGAGTCCACCCTGCTTTCTATGTATTTGTGGTGGCACAACTCGTCGTTGGAATTGGAAGTTCAGGAGCTTTCGCTCTTACCATGGCTTACATTGATGACAATGCTCCAAAGCACAAAGCATCTCTTTACATAGGTAATAATAAGAATAGGTAATAAATGGGTAATTAGTAATTGTAATGGACAAGTATCCAAGGACAGTCTAAGGCATGTTTCGTTCGCGGTTAATCGATAAAGAAATCTTTTCAGTTTTTTTAAATATTTAAAAGTGGAAATAAATAAAAATAAATTATTTAGAGTCGCCACTGAATCTAAACGTAGTTTAAAAAACAATCGCCAGGGAGGAAGAAGAAAATAGTTTTCTGCATCGACCGAATTATTTTAGACGAAACTAAGCATTGCTTAGGTTCAAAATTACTTTTAATTTACAGAATTAATTTTAATAAATTGTTAATTCCATTTCAAGTTCACCCGAAATAATTATATTCTATATTTGCAGGCATTCTCATGTGTCTGTTATCTTTTGCTCCTGTAGTAGGCTTTTTGCTGGCAACTATCTGCCTTAAATTGCCAGAGAATCTTTTATCAGGTTTGATAAAGATTGATTAAGATTTCAGTACTGTTGGAAACTCTTGAAATGATTTATTATTAATTAATTAATAATATTAATTAACTGATTCATTAATTGGCTTATTATATTATTAATTAACTTATTAATTAATTGGCCTATTAATTAATTCTTTATAAATCGTATTAATATTTGCAGGAACGGCATTGGAATCGACCGATCCTTCGTTCATTGGATGTTGGTGGCTCGGATACTTGGTTGGCGGGATATTCATTGTCGTCTGCGCAATTCCCCTCTGGTTTTACCCCAAACAATATGACGATGGGTCATCACAAGTTAAAAAAGTCAACGACGAGAAACCACAAGGATTTTATCAAGAAATAAAAGGTATTGCAACAATTCAGTATTATTAATTATTTTCAATAATATCCTTTATTCCATTGAGTGATTGTTTTCTAGGCATGCCGAAAGCAATAGTTTGTCTATTGTCGAACAAACTCTACATGATCAACTTGTGCCACATAATATGCAGTGCTTACACCATGTATGGAGTATTCATAAATTTGGTCAGGTACATAGAAATCCATTTTAACAGGACAGCGGCCGTGGGCAGCATCATAGCCGGTTACCATTAAACACTGTTATTTTATACTTTTTGTAGCTAATTAGAACGAATTCGTGGCTTGAAATTATTGTTTGCATGTTAATATTATTCTATTTATTAGCGTTGCTCTATCAAAACTTAGAATTACTCAACTAGGCATTGAGTAAACGTTGTTGAATCAGAGTTTTTAGTTTAGGATTCAAAGTTATTTACATTATAATAATATACTAATATATTTATTAATATTGATATCGACAAAGGAGTGGTGACGGCTGTCACCGGTGCCGTTGGCAGCCTCTGCGGAGGAGCTCTGGTGTCAAGGTTCAAGATGAAGGCCATTGATGGAATAAGACTCGTGCTGTTTTGCAGTTTCTTGTTTGCAACAGGTATTCTCGTCGTTATGAACCTGGCGTGTCCTCAGGTGGAAATGGATATGAATTACGATAAAAAGCTTGGAATGTTGGTACTTTTACGGGCTTATTTAATTGTTCAGTTAAGCTAGTTAATTGATTGCACTGAATATTATTGTAACTTCAATCAATCAGGAATGTAGCCATCAACGAATGCAACAAACCCTGCCACTGCACAACAAACAGGATCGATTACAGACCCATTTGTGCCAGTAACAACGTCAGTTACTTCTCACCTTGTGTGGCTGGTTGCGAGGAGTCAGTCAACGGTGTAAGCTTATTCATTACCTAATCTCTAAATCAATAAAACGTGGTGCATACTCTGAGAAATGCTTCATGTGCATCTGTGCAAATTAAAATTTAATTCGTTTTCATTTTAGACTTTTACCAATTGTAAATGCCTGCGAAGATCGGATCCCGTTTCTAATTCGGGGATCCCCAGTGAATATGTCGAGGGCACTGCTAGGAGAGGATACTGCATTCCCCCATGCGACCTTCTGATTCCATTTTCAGCCATTCTTTTTGTCATGTCTTTCTGCTCTGCTGTGGGCCGAATTCCTACCGCCATGATAAACCTAAGGCATATCGAAGCTTTTTTTTTATTATGTTAAACCATATTAAGCATTTGAAAACAATTTTAATCGTATTTTTTATATTTATATCATATTTATCCTTTTAGTCACTAAAATCGTTACATTTTCGAATTTTAATGATATTCATTACTTATAAGAATATTTTTTTTATCAGAATCGTCAAAGACGAAGAAAGGTCACTTGCATTGGGAGTAAACTCGTTTGTAATCAACCTCTTTGGTAAGCAACTTATTGATTCTCTTCGAAACCCCCTACATATTGAAATTTAAAATGCACTTTAAGAGGGGTGGTCAATTCTAAATTTTTATGTTCAACACAAACTGACATTATTTCTGTCAAATATTTATGAAATCAATTAGGATTCAAATGTGCTTCTGGCATCAAGAAAATGTTTTACTCATACTTATTTATTTATTTGTTTACTTATTTGTCAGGATTTATTCCTGCGCCATTGATACTTGGATATCTCACCGATAAGAGTTGCATTTTATGGCAAGTCACATGCAAAACTGTAGGGGCCTGTCTCATGTTCGACGTGGCAAGGTTAAACCAATTGTATTAGTTTATTACGTTTATTCCATTTGTATCCTAACTCGGATTAATTCAAAACAATTAGACTGAGATATTCCCTTTTTGGAAGTGGATTCTTTATGGAGGTCCTGTTCTTTATTTTCAACTTTGTCCTCTATTTGTTCCTGAGAAAGATGGCTCTAGGATCAGCCCTGCTCTCCAGACAGAAGGAAGATATTTTCCAAATAGATGTCGCTCTCAAAGATGCAGGTAGAAGTGGAGCCGATGTGAAAGAAATGGATAACGAAGTGTAGGATGGAAAAAAAACTGTTAAAATCAAAACTTTATAAATGACATTTTAAACATTGTTTTCGATTAGTTTAAAGCTTTTTTGGCCCGTTTTTTGACTGATAAACTCGAATAGATGCCGCTTTTCAAGTTCATGTGCTTATCGATCCAAATTCGGTTGACCCCAGTTAACACAGGTAGATGGTCGTTGCAAAAGATGTCGTATATCAAAAGGAATTATAAGCAGCTACAACATGCTGAGTTGAACGATATAAAATTCATATATCGGAAGTCATACATGCGGTATGACGTGTTGATGAATTTGGTCGAGTAAATGAAAATCTAAAAAACAATTTATTTAATATATATAATATAATATATTTTAATTACTTCGGTGATCGTTGTTTTATTTATATTTCAAGATATTATTTATTAATATCATTTATTAATTACACATAGTAGTAATATTAGTTATACTATTACCATTAAGTTATAGGTTAAGCTACTAAGTCTAAATATTGAAATATAAATTCATAACAAGCATGATCCATATTTTCACGCTTCAAATATTAAACACACGCCCGTAATTGGACATCAAATATGAACACGGTTACTAGAGCGAGAAAATACCTATCGTCATCATCATCGCAGGTAATCATTCATGAAAGAGCGTCTACTACGACCTTTAAAAAAAAGCTGAAGTTGGAGTAGCTGATGTAGCATCACTAGGTATGGACGTTCAAAGATCTTGGGTATGTTTTCAGAAAGGTTTGCATTTTGATTCAAACTAGGGTGTGGAACTACTTTTTGCATTGTCCTATCATTTATGTTGCGCCAAATCGCTTAGCTAACTTTAATAAACGATAATAACGCGACAAAAACAGGGAGCGTCCTGACAATTCGGGCTGGTTTGCTAACATGGCAAGTTACGATTTTTGCCATAACGCCTTACGAGATACCCGAAAATTCCTAATTAATCATATGCATTTGCCTCCAACTTGACTCATACTTACAGAAGAAAGACAGAAGATGCAGAAAAATATGTTTATTCGTGGCCAACATATTTACTGTGAGTCTTCTATATATGATTCTAATGACCTACACTTACGGGGTCGTTAGAACATTGGAAAGGCGTTTTGGTTTCAGCAGCTACCAGACTGGTTTCCTTAACAGTAGCAATGATATCGTCCACCTCTTGGTCGTAGTCTTCGTTAGTTACATCGGCCAAAGAGGAAACAAACCTCGCATCATGTGCGTGACAGCAATGTTCTCGGCTGTTGCTGGAATGTTGAATGCAGCCCCTCATTTTCTATTTCCGGATCAAGCGCTATATAAAAATGGTATCGATGAAGTCAATCCACAAGCGATTACGGAGACGATTACTCCAGGGCCGACAGCAAAGGACAAAAACTCTTCCATTAATGCCGAGTATTGTGCCAATTCTTTCTTTGAATTGGACAACAGAAGTAATTTATTGCAGAATCACTGTTCCAAAGAGGAATCCAGTGTTCATCCTGCATTCTACGTGTTTCTCCTTTCTCAGATTATCAACGGTATAGGAAGTTCGGCAATCTTCACATTGAGTTTGGCATACATTGACGAAAATTCTCCCAGAGATCAAGCATCAATCTTTCTTGGTAATTACGATAATCATTTTAACAAACATGAGTTAAATGCACGATCTCTTCGTGCGTTTTGGTAATTGATTTGAAGCGTTTATTGCTTCAGATTCAAAACTATAAATGGAAGCGTATATATTTCAATTTTTTCCAGGAGTCTATACAAGCGTATATTCTCTTGGACCAGTTTTAGGTTTGTTCCTATCCAGTTTAAGTCTCAAATTACCGGAAAACCTCCTTACGGGTAAGAGTTATAACTTCAATCAAAGAAAAATGCACTTGTGAATCTGTTTTTTTTTTGTTCAGGTACTTCACTAAGTACAACTGACCCGACATTCATAGGATGCTGGTGGTTTGGTTACTTGATAGGGGGAATAGGAATGGCCATTTCTTCTTTCTTGCTTTGGTTCCATCCAAGAGACTACAATCGTAGTAGGACTACTTCTCAAGAAATTGAATCAAAAGTTATGAAAAGTCTGAAAAATCCGGATGAAGTCGTCATGAAAGAAAACCTCCTTCAGTATTTGAAAGGTTTGAACATTGGATGATATATTACTAATGTTTGTGTTTATGGTTTACACCCAAGTACAGTTTTAATCTAAATTCAGTTTTCGTTTCCCATCAAGGAATACCAAAAGCAGTTTTAAATCTGCTAAAGAACAAACTTTACCTCATCCACTTGTTCATCATGACATCAGAAGGTTATGCAATGCACGCAGTATTCGTCCATGCTGTTCGATTCTTAGAAATTCATTTCCATCTCTCAGCTGCTGAAGGCAGCATCATATCTGGTATGAGAAAATTGTATATATTCATATTTTTACCTTCATTTATTAAAATTGATCGGCAACAACGTAAATATGGCCGACAAATAAATTACATTGCATGAAAGCTATCGGTATTTATATTCCAAATTGAGAAAAACAAATGTCTTGAATAATGATTGTTTTTTTTTTTCATTAAATCTAATTCTAAAATCAGGATTGACTCTGGCAGTAACGGGATTGTTTGGAGGACTAATAGGAGGAACTCTGATTTCAAAATTGAAACTTAAAACTACCGGTGGAATAAAACTTTTACTTGTCTTAAGTTTGACCTTTGCACTTGGGATGATAGTAATAATTAATTTGAGATGTCCTCGGGACACGATGGACTTGACCATGGATCTTGATATTCGAGCGTAAGATTTATTTACCCATAATTTGACATTAACTTATTAATTTATCCAGTTATTAATTGTCATTACTAAATAAATATAATTAATGATAAACAAATGTTGTTAGAAAATACCTACATAAGAATCAATTCTTTAAAGCGTTGAAAAAAGAAATATCAATTTAATAGGAACGTGGTGAACAACGAATGTAATGCAGACTGCCAATGCTTCACCAGTAAGACACATTACCAACCGATTTGTGGCAGCAACAACATCAGCTATTTTTCTCCTTGCATTGCTGGATGTTCTCACAAGATCAATGACGTTCGGATGTTATTATTAATTAAAAAAAATATAAATTAATAAATGTTATTAGTTGTAACCAAGAATTGCAGTTAAGAACAAGATCAATATTTGGTAACATAAATATTCTCTGCCATTATTTTGCTCAAATTTATAGACTTCTAATTGTGTCATTTACGACTTAGGGCAACATATGTTTCAAAAGTATGATCATTCAACTTAGAAGTAATGGTTATTGAGAATGGGCAGCATCTTTTGAATTGTAAATTATGATGTTCTTTATTCTCCTCTGTCTATCATCATCGTTTCCAAACTTGGATTTTCTTTCAATAACCAGGCCCTGAACGATTAGTCTTGAGTTAAACAATTGTTTATAAATAATAATGATTACTTTTAAATTATTTTTCTTCACTAAACCACTGGAATGTCATTTTCAGACATTCTTAAATTGCAAATGCATCAACGCCTCTTTACCCAATTCAAGACCAACTTCTCATCCAAGTTTCCTTGAAGGTGGAACAGCTACACCCGGCTATTGCATCAAGTCCTGTGATCTTATTGTGCCTTTTATGATTACAATGTTTGTAGTCACTTTTGCAGCTGCCATTGCAAAAGTTCCATCCACTATGGTCGGTCTTAGGTTGGTAGTTTACGTAATATTATAAATAATTTAATGTAATTTAATAGTAATTATATTAAGTATATTAAAATTATTCAATAAAGCATATATTTTTTTTTTTTTATCGTATTTTAATTACTAGTCGATGTGTGTCACTTTTAAATATCAGGATCGTCTCCGACGAAGAAAGGTCTTTTGCACTTGGAATCAACTCCTTCATTTTGAATCTTTCTGGTCGGTCAAGCTGATAATTATGAATAAATAGCAGTTAATTTAAATACAAAATTAATTTTAAGTTTTCGTTCCGGCACCTCTGATATTCGGGAAACTGATCGACTCAACCTGCCTTCTATGGCAAAGAAGTTGCGGCACGACGGGAGCATGTCTTTTCTTTGATACAGACAGGTTTTTCTGTATCTATTATTTAGCCTATTATTTTGTTATGTTTCTTAATGATGGAATTCTAAAGAATTTTTTCTCATTGAGATTCTTGTTCTGCAATGGTGATAATAAATTACTTTGAATCGATTTCAGACTCAGACAGTACCTCTATGGAGCTGGCTTGACATTTGAAATGTTATTTTTTACTGGCTACGTCTGTTTATTACTCCTAATAAGAAAAAGATCCATTGGTAAGATGCCTTTGACCCGTCATGTGGTTGCAACTGAAGGTCCAGAAATGAATCCTTAGTGGATAGGAAGCACCTTTGTTCATTTCGAGCAGCATAGTTTTTTTTTATTAATTTTATTTAGCACATTCAAGATGAAGTTGATGCGTCTCATTATTTATAATATTCTTGCGCAATCTAGTCCGTTTTTATTTTAATCTCCTAAATGTATTTAATAGAGAGCTTGAAATGCTTAACATTTGACGAGGCTTAACTAATTTCTTTGTTTTTTTAAATTTCAAACTTCTTATAATCATCAGAAAAAAAAATATTACGAAGAACATGAAACACCTTTACCTGCAAAATAATTGTCATTTGTCATTTGTTTTTTTGGTAGGTTCGAAGTTCTAGCGACTCTCTCCAAACTAGTCTATTTTACATGCAACTCGACCAAATTCCCAGGTTGCGTGGTAGCATGTTCAACACGAGCAGACCAATCGTATATGAGTAGCAAGTAATGAATCTCACTGCGCTTAGTAGCAAAGTGCCTATCACTTAAGCAGATATCAAATTCCTTCCTCATACAATCCTCAGAATACTGTTTTCATGTCTTGCCAGCCCCCTGAGACCCGACATCTGTTGAAATGCATCATACATCTGTAGGCGTAGGGATAAATATATGAATAATTGGCTGAATTGATCAAATATTTACTTTGAAATTATTGTGTTAAGTAATAACTCTACAGAAACAGAATTTTCGAAACAGAAAATAATTATTAATAATCATAGGACTTTTGATTTAATTTTTAAGATTAATAATTTCAAACAACGCTAACTGATAAATATTGTTATTGTAAATTGTATTTATTATTGAGGCGACTACCTGCCCACGCCAGGTGGTGTAAACCAGGTGTCTTACAAGTACTTGTAAATTGTAATGAAATATCGATACCTATCTCAAAGAACTGCAACCAATAAAAAGCCTTTGCCTCACCGGGGAAATGCTAATATCCTAATTGATGTACGACAGAAAATTATTCAATAAGACCTCTTAATAAAAATAAAACTTATTTATTTATTCAATTGTACAGCTACCGTACTTTCAAATTTATATTTAAATTTCCACGAAACTCTAAATAGTGCAGCTGTGCCCCAAAATATGACCTAAATAAAGTAAATATGGCCTAAATAGTTAAAATATGGCCGACATAATTGAAGCTTCCTAGTCATCAAAAACATCAAGTGTAGACATGTTTTTTTTTTGTTTTATTTGGTTCAATAATAAATTCAAATAGCGGCTGATAATGAATATGATCTATATTTTTTATTATTTAAGACAGCTGTCAACACCTGAAATTGAAATTGCAATATCGATGATCTTATAAAGAGAGTGACCCGACCGATATTCGAAATATAATTAGATATGGAAGCTTTAAATCCAGATCTTAAAAAATCCAAGGTAAATTTCTTAAGAACCTAAACACATTATACATATTCTTATCTAGTAATATGCCTAATATATAATATTATTCAATAATTGTCTCAAAAACAAATTCATACATGCAGATGGAACGCACGAGAACTAGAAAGATAAATTTATTCGTGGCAAACATCTTCATCGTGTGTCTCATATATATGATTCTACTGGCATACGCCAACGGAGTCGTAAGAACATTGGAAAGACGTTTTGGATTCAGTAGCAAACAGAGTGGCCTCATCAATAGTTGCAACGATATCTTCCATCTCGTGATCATCGTCTTCGTCAGTCATGTCGGTGAAACAGGAAATAAACCTCGTATCATGTGCGTGACTGCCATGTTTTCTGCTCTTTCTGCGATCATGAATGTCACTCCTCATTTTCTATTTCCCGATCAGTTACTAAATAAATCGCATATTGGTGAAAACTATTCCCAAATCGAATCAAGAAACGTTGACCAAAATGGAACAGACTTTCCCACTGCGTCATTATTGAGGACGACCGACCCAAACTATGCTTCCAAATATTGTAGTTCTCAATTGCAATTGGACAACGTAACTCGATCTATCCAAAATCACTGTTCCAAAGAAGAATCCAGTGTTCATCCTGCCTATTACATCTTTCTTGTTGCTCAGCTGATCAACGGTGTAGGAAGTTCGGCCATCTTTACATTAAGTGTGGCATACATTGACGAAAACTCTCCCAAAGAAAAGGCTTCCGTATTATTAGGTAATATAGAATAATAGAAATAAAGAAAGATTTTTTGATTCTTACTTTGCATAGAATTTGTTTTTGACATGATTTTAGAAACTTTAAGTTTTCGGAAACTTCCGGATTTAAAATTTCAAATTCCAAAATAACAACTGATCTTTTATAACTCGTGTTTTTCCCAGGCATATATACAAGTGTATTTTCTCTCGGGCCAGTCTTAGGCTTGTTTCTATGCAGTTTAAGCCTCAAATTACCAGAAAACCTTCTTTCAAGTAGGTATTATAATTTTTGAGAATAATTCACGAAAAATAATTATTTGTGAATCTATTGTTTTTGTTCAGGTACTTCACTAAACACAACGGATCCATCGTTTATAGGATGCTGGTGGTTGGGTTACTTGATAGGGGGAATAGGAATGGCCATTTCCTCCTTCTTGCTTTGGTTCCATCCACAAGACTGCAATCATAACAGGACTACTTTCCATGTTAACGACTCCAAAGTCACGAAAAGTCTAAAGAATTCTGATTCCCACGTCGACATGAAAATGAGCTTCAAACATTTACGAGGTTTTAAAAATCAAGTTCTGAAATTTTTGTTTCCATAACTTGTGAAAGTTGAAAATTATTGAAATTAAAAGCTTTCCTAAAACGTCCTATTTAGCTAACATTGCATTCATTATAGTTAAAATTTATAGCCAGTGTATTTTAGTAGATATTACTCAATATGATTTTCTTAAAATCAATATTGCTTTCAAATCACTACTTGAACTGACGGTATCTTCGATTTCCATCAAGGAATACCAAAAGCTCTTTTAAGTTTGTTGAAGAACAGACTATACCTCATCTGCGTAGTTCTCAAAATATCAGAGTGGTACTCGATTCAGGCAATTTTCGCTCAGGCAGTTCGGTATCTGGAAATCCACTTTCATCGTTCGGCTGCTGAAGGCAGTATCATATCGGGTAATAAAAAAATTGTTTAATACAAGAATTGTTTTAATTCAATGAAGTAGTATTATTCCTATTTTTTATTGAGATAATTTAGATTGGTTATTTAGATTTTATGTAGATGCGAGGTAAATAAAAGATACTTAATAGGTACGTCGATAGTCCATTATGTAGCGAATTTTGGAGGTATGTTTTATTATTATGTATTAAATGTATTGCATTTATTTTCGCTTGATATACGTACGAATGAGTTGCATGGCCAAACTGAATCCTTGGATTTTCTGTTATTAGACAACTTTATTCTGAGTTATTTAGGAGAGTTAATTTAGGAAAAAGATTAAAGCTAAAAACTGTGCATAAAATGGTCATATATTCAATGATTTTATTTATGGCAGCTTAAGCACAAGATAAGCATATATAGGGGAAAAAAGTTCATAACCATTGACGTAGACAGATGCGTAAAATTGTGCATTTACAGTTCACTTCGGGATATTAATGTTTTCCCTTACTTTACAGATGTTTTATTATTGCGCTTCGTTAACATTTCCTAGCGAATGAATACGTTATTGTTACTATTTAAGTTTTAGTTAAGTTAAATTACCAATTGAGGTTCCACGTTCAATGTTATCGGTTCTAAACTAAATACATAATAGGATTGACTCTGGCCGTCTCGGGATTGTTCGGGGGAATAACAGGAGGAACTTTGATTTCAAAACTGAAACTGAAAACCACCGGTGGACTAAAATTTCTGCTGGTCTTGAGTTTGATCTCTTCATCTGGGATGGTAATACTTATTAATTTAGGATGTCCTCGGGACAAGATGGATATGACCATGGACCCTGTCATTGAGGAGTAAACTACTTTTGTTACATATTTGTAATTTTAAAATAACCTTAGAAAAGAAACTTGAATAATTATATAGACTTTATTTTAAGAAAATGTCCGTATCAAATTTAATTAACTGACAGGAACGTGGTGAATAACAATTGCAATGCAGACTGCCAATGTCCTACCAGCAGAAGGCATTACGATCCGATTTGTGGCAGCAACAACATCAGCTATTTTTCACCCTGCATCGCTGGATGTTCTCGCAGTATCAATAGTGTTAGGATGTCACTGCTAAAAAAAAAAAAACAGAAAATCGATATTAATCATTGTTTGTCAATTTGATCGCCTATCACATATCGAAGTCTTGAGTGTGATTAATGCAATATTTGTTGGATATTAAAAATCAAATCACTAACCTTTTCCCCATACTTCGCTTGGGTTTATCTTCAGACATTCTTCAATTGCAAATGCATCAGCGCCTCATCAACCGATCCAAAATCCAATTCCCATCCTGGCCTGATTGGAGGTGGAACAGCTATACCTGGTTATTGCATCAAGTCCTGTGATCTTCTTGTGCCTTTTATGATTACAATGTTTGTAGTCACTTTTGTAGCTGCCATTGCAAAGGTTCCAGCCACTATGGTCAGTCTTAGGTTAGTTTTTATTTTAATTGCTACTTAATTTTCGTGGATTTATCTATAATTAGTTTATTTAGTTTATAATTTGTTTTATTTTAAGAAATGAACTGTATCCTGTCAAATAATTGCTTTTAATAATTGTTAGAATTGTCTCCGACGAAGAACGGGCTTTTGCACTTGGCATGCAATCCTTCGCATTGAATATTTTTGGTTAGTTAAAATGTGAAATAATAAAGAATTCAAAAATCATGTTTATTTATGAATAATCACCATCATCATCTGTAAGTAATTCTTTTTAATTTTTTTTTAATTTTAAGTTTTCATTCCTGCTCCCATGATATTCGGGAAAATGATCGACTCAACCTGCCTTCTTTGGCAAAGAAGTTGCGGCACGACGGGAGCATGTCTTTTCTTCGATACAGACAAGTTTTTCACGGCTTTAATTATTATTTAATGTTTCTTTAATTTAGTTATAATTTAGTTTATAATATATAGTTTATAATAAGATTTCTATTGCAAGTTTTATTTAAAAGATTTGAATAAGTTTTATTTAACCAACTTAAATTCATGTTTAGACTCAGAAAGTACCTTTTTGGAGCTGGTTTCTCCTCAGAATTAACAATCTTAGCTGGCAACCTCCTTTTGTTTCTCCTTATAAGAAGGATATCCATCAGTAAAATGCCTTTGACCCGTCAAGTGGGCGTGACTGAAGATACCAACACGAATCTTTAGTGGATTTTTAAATAATGTGTTTTGTTTTTTATTTTATGTACTGAATATAAATTACTTTCTATATTTTCATATTGATTGGGGACGCAACTCGCACAATCGTTGCATATTTTATAATGCTTCGTGTTGGATTGGGGATCATTCGACCTGCATTATTTCATGTTTAAGTCTCAAATACATTTAAAAAATCTCACTTGTTCTTTGTTCAAATGTATATTTTAATATTTAATTAACTTACGAATTTTTCACGATATAATATTTTCACTTAATACTTATTTATTTATTAATTAATTTATTTATTTACTTAAAATTATTTCATAATTTTTTCCAATGAAAGACTGACTTTTAACTCTGAAATATTGACCTCGCCATCTGGCGTTGCATATTCGAATAATTAACCTTCACATTGATTGTTATTATTATTATTATTATTAAATTTGCCTTTGTTACGGCTAAAATTTTGGCGATATAATTAGTAAGTTATACAATGAAATAATAAAAAAACCGCACTCAGTGACTTGAAGAATTTTTACATATAAGCAATAATTTAAAAATTTTAATTAAAACTGAATTACAATTAAATTACAAAGTTCTAATCTTTAAACGTGTTATCCCAGATAATGAAGTAAATCTTATGTAAACAAATTGCAAAAGAATAAGGTCGACAAATATAATTCCTGATCTCATTTTGTTTTGTCTTTTTTTTTTGTTGCAACAGGTTGACTCGGGCAATAAATCAATTTGCTCATTACTCAGTCTGGCTACTCAGTCTGGCTACTCAGTACTGTGACTGACGAAAATAGACAAAAATGCATTGTAATTGTACCAAAAGAGAGACTTATATTGTTTTGAAATGCGTGTAGTTTTGGTTTAAATTAATTACACTTAAATGATGGAGGCGGTCTTCAAATATGAGGGAATGGTCTGGTAGGAAATAGGAAGATAATAATTATTATTACTCGGTATTATCCAACATAAATATGTAATTTTTTATTATTCTTTCTGTATGTAGTGTTAATTTCGTGGTTGCTATTACGTCTATAGCGATTAATATAATTATCATATAACGAAGTGGAAAAATCAATGTTGATGTACGGATATGTATTTTTCTGACTGAAATATTAAACAACTGACGATAAATACATAGAATAAATATCGCTATAACGAAATATCATTAGCGTTATCCCGAGTAATCACTCAAAATTTATGATTTCAAATGAGAGGCGCCTACAACAAACTAATAAAAAGGGGGCAGAAAAGTTCGATATTCAAAACGTCAGTAGATATGATAGATGCATCCTTAAGTGATCATAATGAAAGGTCTCAGGTATGTTCATTTCAGAAATTTTAATAAATTGCATGAATACTCTTATTCAATAGCATGCATTTGGCTTAAATGCGTTTAATAAATTCAGTGGAAACAATCGAAAACCAGAAAAATATGTTTATTCGTGGCCAACATCTTCGCCGTTTCTCTTTTTTACATGATTCTAACGAGCTACAGCAATGGAGTCGTGAGAACGCTGGAAAGACGTTTTGGTTTCAGTAGCTACCAGACTGGCATCCTGGGCAGTTGCAACGACATCGTCCATCTGACGTTGGTCCTCTTCGTCAGTTACATCGGCCAAAAAGGAAACAAACCTCGCATCATGTGCGTGACTTCCATGTTCACTGCTTTTTCTGGAATCTTGAACGGCGTTCCTCACTTTCTATTTCCCGATCCTGTGCTCCTGAAGCCGGATGTTGATGAAAGCTATGTCCAATTGAACTCACAAACGAGTGACATAAATGATCACAAACACATCTTCGCCAATTCCGAGTATTGTAGCAGTTCTTTATTTGACTTGGGCAACGGAACTGATTCATTCAAGGAACACTGTTCCAAGGAGGAATCCGGCGTTCATCCTGCCTTCTACGTGTTCCTCGTTTCTCAGCTACTTAACGGAGTAGGTAGCACGGCCATCTTCACTCTAACTATGCCATACATTGACGAAAATTCTCCAAAGGACAAGGCATCCATATTTCTAGGTAAATCTTTTAGTAAAACATTAAACGTTAAACATAAAACAATTTAAATTTAATTTTTTTAAATTTTAATTTTTACTTAAATTGCCTACAGGAATATATACAAGTGTATTTTCTCTTGGACCAGTTTTAGGCTTGTTTCTATCTAGTTTAAGTCTGAAATTGCCTGAAAACCTCTTATCGGGTAAGAATTATAATTAAAAAACATAAACAAACAAATCAGTGTGTAAATTTATATCGTTAAATTCATTAAGGTACTTCACTAAGTACAACTGACCCAACATTCATAGGATGCTGGTGGTTTGGTTACTTGATAGGGGGAATAGGAATGGCCATTTCTTCTTTCTTACTTTGGTTCCATCCACAAGACTTTAGTCATGACGGATTTTCTTTAAGAACTGTTGACTCCAAAATCACAAGAAGTCTGAAGAATCAGAAAGCTCGAGTTGACGCGAATCGTAACCTATTGAAACAATTAAAAGGTAGAAACATTATATAATTTTTGGAAATACAATTTAATTCGCCAATCCAAAATAATTGAAATCAATAGGTAACATGTTCTGATAATAAAATAAGAAGTCCTTTGCACTCATTGAAAATTCATCATGGTTGCTTGTAGAATTGAAATTAAACATTGCCTGCTGAATTATTGAAGCAATTTTCGGAATAATAGGGGCACTTTGTGAATCCGTAAACCATTTTACCAAATAATCAATTTCGCCATCTTGCTAGCTATATGTTGCTTAGCAACATAACATTTAAGTGGTTAACTATGTCGCTTTCTCTAATCAAGGAATTCCAAAAGCCCTCGTAAATCTGTTGAAAAATAAACTCTACCTCATCAACTTGTGTCTCCAAGTGTCAGAGTGGTACTCAATTCAACCGGTCTTTGTCCAAGTTGTTCGATACTTGGAAACTCACTTCCGACGATCAGCATCTGAGGGAAGTGTAATATCGGGTAATTAATAATTATTTATTATTACAGCTGTTATTATTGTTATTGTTTTTTTTATTATTATTATGGTTAGTAACAATAAATGTATTGATTGACAATAGCATAAAATGTTCAAAAATTATGTTACAAGTTGAACAGATGTGAGTTGGAAAGAGATAAATTTTGCTCTCTCCTTTCTGATTGTTATTATGCTTTAGCTTGATATTTTCATAATAGCAATTTCACTTTTAATTTAATTAATAAATAACTTTTTTTGAAATTGTTAAATTATTAAGACTTTAATTAGTTATGCATTCAATTCATACTAGGATTGACTCTGGCCACAACGGGATTATTTGGAGGTTTAACAGGCGGAACTTTGATTTCGAAACTGAAACTGAGAACCACTGGCGGATTAAAACTTATTCTTGTTTTAAGTTTAATCTTTTCAATCGGGGTCGTTGTCCTAATGAATCTGGGATGTCCTCGGGACAAGATGGACATGGTCATGGATCCTGACATTCAGGCGTAAAATATTTCTTTTGTTTTTAATCGAACTAGTTAATTTTAAAAGTGTGCTTTGAAGATTTGAACGAGACATTTCTTGGAGATGCATCAATTTCAATTTACAAGCAAATACTTTTAAAATAAATTTAAATTATATACTTGCTAATTTAAATCGTCTATTTAACAGGTATGTGGTGAACAATGAATGTAATTCAGACTGTCAATGCCATACCAGTAGAAAGCATTACCAACCGATTTGTGGCAGCAACAACATCAGCTATTTTTCTCCTTGCATCGCTGGATGTTCTCAAAGGATCAATGACGTTCGGATTATTTATTATTAACAAACATTTGGCATAAATATTTCTAATTTTGATAATAACAATTTTAAAGGTGTTTTTAAAGGCATTGAGGTGTACGGATCCTAATAATTAGTCTTGATTAAGAAAAATATTTACCATTTTGCATTTTAAGTCATTTTCCCCAAATGTTATTTGCAGACATTCTTCAATTGCAAATGCATCAATGCCTCTTTACCCAGTTCAAAACCAACTTCTCATCCAAGTTTCCTTGAAGGTGGAACAGCTACACCAGGCTATTGCATCAAGTCCTGTGATCTTCTTGTGCCTTTTATGATTACAATGTTTGTGGTCACTTTTGCAGCTGCCATTGCAAAAGTTCCATCGAGTATGGTCAGTCTCAGGTCAGTAATGATTTCATTCATATATTAAATGTTGTGTTAATGTTGATAATATCACAATTAATGGTTAATAAATGTTAATAGCTTTATATTATATAGTAATATATATTATGTCTGTCTTTAAAAATAACAAATATTACATTATTATATAGTAATACATATTATATATAATATAATTGATCGATAAATTATAGCATTGGCTTATTTTTAATGTTAGGATAGTCTCGGATGAAGAAAGGTCCTTCTCGCTTGGAGTCAATTCCTTTGTAATGAATGTTTTTGGTCAGTCAGTAAAATGGGAAACTAAATAATAAATTATGGCTTAATGATACCCGTCTTTAAAATTAACAAATATTGTATTAAACATAAAATTTATAAAAAAAATAAATGTCTATAAATGTTAATCAGTTAATTTAAAAATAAAATTGCTTCTTTAGTTTTTGCTCCTTCAAGTCTGATATTCGGGAAACTGATCGACTCAACCTGCCTTCTTTGGCAAAGAAGTTGCGGCACGACGGGAGCATGTCTTTTCTTTGATACGGACAGGTTGCCATTATCTCTTACTTGTTATTAACCCCGTTTATTGACAAAATCCTAGTTAATAGAAGTCATTTGAAAGTTCTTAGAAGTTTATAATTATAAATTATATTTTATTATTTAATTATTTTAAATTATTTGAATAAGACTCAGAAAGTACCTTTATGGAGCTGGTCTTTCAGCTGAAATAATCATCTTCATTGGCAACGTCTGCCTATTTCTCCTTATAAGAAGAATATCCATCGGCAAGATGCCTTTGACTCGTCAAGTTGGCGTCCCTGAAGATGCACAGAAGACTGATGAAGGGGACGATGAAGAAGTGATTTGATTTGGTTGATACCAACACTCTTAACTCTTTTGCTCTGTTGATTATACATAAGTATGGACTTATATTATTCATGTCATATACCTAGTTTGATTGTCACAATCTTAAGGATAATCATCTTTTTTTAATCGAGTGCAGTAGTGATATGTATTATTATTTATTGATTTAAGTTAAGGAATATTTAAACACTTTTCTGCTTTTTAACTTTATCCTGGAAATACATTTAAAAATAGTAGTCTTTTTATTGAACGATAGTCTACATAAAATCGATAGCAAGTCAAAATAAAAGTATGTTGACAGCAGTGAAATGCTTTCGAATGTAGCACGTTCAGCAACCCACAACTTAAGCGTCCTTTCCATCTGAGAAATGCCCAAATGGTGATCCTGTTGAAACCCTTTTCCCCAAATGAGAGTAATTTTGCGGCGCCATCCTTCGTAATGAGATGCAAATTGGACCTGTCCTGAGGCATCCTTTAATAAAACAGAGAAAAGTGTTTAAGCCTGGCAGAATAAGAGGAGACAACAAAACGAATGAATAAGGAATGAAATAGAACGAATGTCTGTCAACATAATAAACGGCAGTATGGTCCTGGCAATGATAGTAATTATGTTTGTGATTTTTTCTAACTTCCTTCGTACAGAATTGGTTCTTCTAACTTTTCCAACAAATAGCCATAAGATATCAAATCCTTCCCCGGCTTAAAGACAATCATCAATTTCACAAATTCAGTAATTTTCTAGTTATAAAATTAATAGCATTGCAGTTATATTATGATATTACTCAGAACAGTTACTATTATCATCATCATCATCACCGCCGCTATCATTAGCATTTATGTAACGAGACAAAAGAGGCCCTGATAACCCTATAAATAGATGAAAGCATGCAGCGGATCCACATACAATCCTGAGAGTCTGTTGGGTCTGGATAACAGTTCGTTTTCAGTCCCTCGTGCTGATAGTGGAGCTTAGGAAACTAAATTATTACGTATATCATAATATCGTAGACTATAATTTAAGACTACCATCTTATATATCTTTAATCAGACTATAATTTAACTTTATAGTTGTCTTTATTACTTCTATTGAGTATTATCATTTATTAATGCTGTATATCAGTAAAAGTTTGAATTTAATGGATTAGCTTTAAGTCTGTTCTATTGATTTCGAGTAAATTTTGTCGACTGGTTTGTTTAAAAACGTTTAGCCTCAGACAAGGCCTCATCTTGTCAACCAGTAGGTGCACATTGTCTGTTTTGTTATAAGGATCGCTGAATGAGTTCGCCTTAAACGATCGTTCCTGCATTATCTAAACAATCCATTATTCAGAGATTTACGTGGGAGGGGTTTCGCCGGGTGATACTAAATTCGTCACACGATTAGTATACACGATTAGTGATTGCTTAATTAATAATATTAATTTACAAAGATAACGTTTATAATTATTACACTCGCTAGTTCGTGGTTATGGCTGCGACACCAGATGCTGCATTAGAAAGTATGAATCAGGTATGTGTTTCTGACATTTTGGATGATTTATTCGGCAGAAGTTATATATTTTAATTTTGCGTTATTAATATAATAAGTGTGTATTTGTTGAGATTTATTTATTTTTAAAAATAACTTATCTTGACTTTAATTGTAAATGTTTTTATGATTTATAATTTGTTCCATTTCAACTATTAGTCTAAATGTACATTAAGAAATAGCTTTTCTATGCTTTTGCCTATATATAATTTTATTTAATAATATTATTTATTTATATATATATATTTCTTTTATTGACCATTTTATATTTATTTCATCCATTTATTACACGATTGGCAATCAATTCACTTTGAAGTTGTGAAATTGGCTATCGTCGCATCGTTTACGAACAATCATTTTGTACTTTTCCACAAGGATGCACGTGACCCTACGTTCAGCATTCCAACACTTTTTGAACTGTTTATTTTGTTGAGACATAATTTTTTATTATTATTATTATCATTAATATCGTTAAGCAAAATAATAATAATATTATTATTACTATTATTATCATTAATATTGTTAAGAAAAATTAATTAATATTAACGATTATAGTAAATAATTCCCACTTATTGTCGTGATTGCTATCAACTCCAAACCTTGACCTGTACGGGTTAAGCACATGCAAGCTAGAGTCGTATAACATCATCATCATCATCATCAAGAATATTTTAGTTTCGCAGCCGAATCAAATGTTATATTTATTATTTCCTAGTTAATTATAATAACATTTCTTAAAAATTAATGTTAATTAATAATGTGATTAGCAAGTAATCCCTTATTATTGCTCACTCGTAAATATTTGGACAGAAGCCTTGATCATTTACGCTTAAAGTTTCGAGTGCATTCGAACGGTAATCCTATCATAAATCGGTCTGAAAATTCGATGCCTATCTCAAACGCGGCCACAATCTCATGAGTATTATTATTATTATTGTTATTATTATTATTATTATTATTTTTATTATTTAATTAGCTAACTCATTGACCCCATAAAGGCCCACCTACAACTTATTGGCGTGAGAAAAATTATTTCTGAAAAATGTTCATCAAGATTGGAAGTTTGTAATTTCGGGCGCTTTGTGCTTGAAGCAGTTTCAAATAATTCCATTAGTCAGTGTCTGTGTTTGTGTTTTTCATGTGTGTTTGTATTTCTTATCTCTTGATGCGTATACTTCAAAGAGCATCAACTCGTCTCTTAAGTAAAGTCTGAAAAAAAATAATCTTCCTCAAACGAGTACCTTAAAAAAACCGCTTAATTTCAAATTTATTTTGGTTAGAATCGTTTCATGCGAACAGTGCTGTTCCAAAACTGGATTTTCTTTTATTACTTCATGAGGCGTTTATTTCTCACAATTGACTCAATGCGATACGAAAAATGTTAATTAATTAATAAATTATAAAGAAAATAAAGAAATTATAAAGATAATTGAGCGAAAATACTGGCCTCCTTTTGTTGAATTTGAAGATGCACATTCACGAAAAGAATCACTTCAAACGCCTCGACTGGTATTAAGGAAGATGATAAACAGTGGCCGTGATGTAATCATTTGCGTAACGAATTATTTATTTAAAACATTGAACACCCACTGCTTTGATGTGAAAAAATGAATCTTGAAATATGAATAGCCGTGAGTCCAAAGAACAATGTTGTTATTTTTAAGATATTTTGGGCGCAACACCTAGCAGAACGTTTAGGTAAACATAAAAACAACGTCCACAATCAAAAAAAATATCAAAAAGACCTTGCGGCATATTTTTGGTCAATTTTTAGCGATAGAATATTTTAGCAAATTAGTCACCTTTGTATGCCTTCTAGCTCGCAACGCATCGAGCAAAGAACGTTTGTGTTTGTACAATCGTAGTTGTGCGCAGACAGCACGTGTTGTTTTCGTTGCTTGAAAGCATTTTGAATTTGGCGTTGACGATAATACTTCAGCAATGTCTTGAAATACTCGCAAAATAATATTTATTTTTGACTGGCATATCCGATTTCTAAGTGTTCTAAGTGTTTGAATTTTTCCAGTATAACGGTATAACATTCGGAAAAGAAGAAAACAGAATCTCTTTTACAGCTGAAAAGTCTGACCAGAGTCATGCCAACCAGAGAGGAAAATCAGCTGACACTGAGGTTAAAGACAAACCTCGTGGTTCAGAAAATCACAACAAAGATACCATGACTAAAAACATATGCATCTTCGTGGCCAACATATGTTTGGTTAACATGTTCTACATGATTCTAACGGCTTATACTAACGGAGTCGTGAGAACGTTGGAAAGGCGATTTGGTCTCAGTAGTTATCAAACAGGTTTTCTCAACAGTTGCAACGATATCGTCCACATCATGGTCGTCATCTTTGTTGGTTATTTCGGCCAAAAGGGTAATAAACCTCGCATAATGTGTGTGACTGCCATGTTCTCGGCAGTTTCTGGGATTTTGAACGCCACTCCTCATTTTCTATTCCCTGATCACGCGCTACATAAAGGAGTTGATGATGAAGACTACCTCAATATCAATTCACGACCGAACGGAATAAACGTGACCGACCATCGTTACACTCCATTAGTGTCGACAACCGATCACATCTACGTCTCCATTGCTTCTAGATATTGTCGCAGTTTTTCATTGGAATTGGACAACAGAAGTGATTCATTCCAGAACCATTGTTCCAAAGAAGAATCAAGCGTTCATCCTGCCTATTATGTGTTTCTTATTTCTCAGCTGATTAACGGTATAGGAAGTTCGGCCATCTTTACGTTAAGTATGGCATACATTGACGAAAACTCTCCAAAGAATAAAGCATCTATTTTTATAGGTAAGTTTTAAATTTTGATAGTAATTTTGTTTATTAAAGGCTAAGTGCTGGAAAATTTCTAAAAATGTTAAGTGAAAAATGATAATAGTATTTGCGGTATTATTTCTATTAATTATCTTTCAGGGGCTTACACGAGTCTGTATGCTCTTGGTCCAGTACTAGGACTCTTTCTTTCTAGTTTATGTCTCAAGCTTCCAGAAAATCTTTTTTCAGGTAAGATTAAATTTTAGGAAGATTTCAATTTTAAAATCATCTCCATTCAAGCCTTTCCATGATTTTCTAGGGTCTTCAGCAAATGCAACAGACCCATCCTTTATAGGGTGTTGGTGGCTGGGTTACCTAATTGGGGGAGTTGGTCTTGCATTTTTTTCTCTTTTGCTGTGGTTCCATCCACGAGATTTTAGGTACGGTGGAAGTTCATTCCAATCAGTTGACTGCAAGGAGATGAAAAGGCTGACAGACTCAGACACTAATGATGACATGAAAGAGAGTGTCCTTACACAGTTAAGAGGTTTAAACGATGAATTTGTAAATGACTAGATGGCTTGTACAATATTTGAAATCAATTGTATTTCTTTCAACTCTTTCTACGTAATTTCAATCATTCAGTTTTTCTACTTTATCTGAATAATTTAATCTCGCAATACAAAATATTTTAATATTTTAATATTTTACTTAATCAACCATTTCTCCCACATAGGACTTCCAAGGGCCTTCCTAAGTTTGTTAAAGAATAAACTCTACCTCATCAACTTGTGCCTCATTGTGTCTGGGGCGTATACCATATACGGAGTTTTTGTCAACGTCGTCCGCTATTTGGAGGTCCATTTCTTTCGCTCGGCAGCTGAAGGGAGTGTAATAGCAGGTCGATAAAAGATGTTATTGCATGTTTATTGCACTTAATATCGTTGAAAGGTAATAACAAAGTAATAAAAATGAAAACATTAACAAGAAATTACGAGATATGTGAAGATGTTTGGTAAGATCGAGAGAAACAGATTATCATTTCCAGAAGTATTCAAAGGAACAGAAATTGTTTAGTTATTTTTATGATGTTATAATTTTTTTTTTTTATACAAACATATTTATTGTAGATACATTATCTGTTGTATTATAAATTATTTTATCGAATATTACATGTTTAAAGGTTCATTACTGGCTGTGTCCGGGCTTTTTGGGGGATTTTCTGGCGGAACTCTGATTGCAAAACTAAGACTTAAAACCACGGGCGGAATAAAATTAGTGCTTGCCTTAAGTTTTATCTTCGCGATTGGATTGGTTGTTCTCATTAATTTGGACTGCCCTCAGATCAGGATGGATATGAATATGGATCCCAACGTCGGGGCGTTAGCATTGTTTATTTTTTGTTATCCTATTTAATTTTATTTATGTTAATAAATTCGTCAACGACATAACATAATGTTACTTTAACTAATAATTATTTTAACGTTAAATTTCGATAATTACGTTTTTTTGTTGAGTTAATATATTATTTATTTTGCCATTTCATTAAAATTCTAACAGCAACCTGGTATAACCTTGGCTTAGCAAAAATATCAATATAAGTAACCAGAAAACTGCCATAAACTAGCAAATGTAATAATAAATTGTCGGCATAAAACGTGATGAACAAGAGGGCGCATAACAGATCGACGAAACGCAAATGTTTTGGACAGTAATTAATTAGCTATTGATGATAATGTATTGAGCTCCATCTCTAGAATATCGGTCTCCTTATCGTGAGGTATTAAGCAATGATCGTCGATATTTTCGCGAGATGAGATTAAAGGATTAAAGATAAAATATGAATAACTGATACTTGTTTGTACAAATTTTATGAACTAATTCTGGTTAACTAATTAAAATAAACTAATTAAAAGTGTTACTGTTTCTTTTTTCTTAACAGAAACGTAGTGATTAACGAATGTAACAGAGACTGCCAATGCCTTACCAGTAGAAAGCATTACCAACCGATTTGTGGCAGCAACAACATCAGCTATTTTTCTCCTTGCATTGCTGGATGTTCTCACAAGACCAATGACGTTAGAATGTTATTATTAATGAAAAAAAATGAGAAACTGCTTTTATTAACTTTGTCAGTAACGTCACCATATCACGATATCACAATTATGATTATTTAGAACGATATGTTCAAGCAAAAATTATTGTTAGCGGTACATAATTATGTGCTATTACATTGTATAATAATATAATATTATTTTTGGCGGCCAATCATTTAATACCAACCATTGTATTAAACAACAGCCATGATAACATAGAAATAACTTCTTTAAATACTCACTTTGTCTATTTCAGACATTCAGAAATTGCAAATGCATTGATGCCTCATTATCCAATTCAAAACCAACTTCTTACCAGAGTCTTGCCGGAGATGGTACTGCCACATCCGGTTATTGTATCAAGTACTGTGACCTTCTTGTGCCCTTCGTTGCCACCATGTTTGTCATGTCACTATCTTCCACCATCGCCAAGGTTCCATCCACTATGGTAACCTTTCGGTAAGGTACTTAATATTTATTTTGAAAGTAACTTATTTCAATTTATTATATATATATCGTTGTAATTATGTTTTTGATAATTATGAGATTACTAAAACTACAAGAGTTTGCTAAATTTAAATTTAACCTTAGGATTGTCTCGGATGAAGAAAGGTCGTTTGCACTTGGCGTTAATTCTTTTGTGCTGAATCTTTGTGGTTAGTGGAATAGATAATAGCAACATACTCAGCGAATAATAATGTGCTATCAATTACCTATTAATTTGATAATAAATAAATTTAAAATTACTTTAAGGCTTCATACCTGGACCTATGATATTCGGGAAACTGATAGATTCAACTTGCCTTCTTTGGCAAAGAACTTGCGATACCACGGGAGCATGTCTTCTATTTGATACGGACAGGTTCGTTATGTTTTATTTCATAAATCAATCTATTACTATTTATTCATTTGATAAATCAGAGACTTTAAATTTTTTCGTGAGAGAATGGAATTAATTAGTTATACTAGATAATGGAGTTAGCTGGTTAATTTTACTCAGAAAGTTAATTAATAAAATCGCTTTTAGGCTCAGGCAGTACACTTACGGGGCCAGTCTGGTTGTAGAAGCTATTACCTTTTTTGGCAACCTCTGGCTTTTACTCATGATAAGGAAAAGTTTCTTGGGCACGATGCCCTTGAGTCGTCAACTAGATGTCGTTGATGTAAATCTCTAGTAACCCATCTCTTGTAAATACTGTATAATTAATTTTATTTAAGAGCTTAAATTAAGATCTTGTTGTTCTGTAAATGAAATGGTGTAATGCAAAGAAAGACATCGAAATTAAATTAGATTCATTTTCCTTCCGATGTTTTATACACGATGATTGTTAAACTTTTGTGACAAAATTAGGAATATTTCCATGAATTATTTGAAATAAAGGAAGTTTTGAGAAATGCTGGATTCAATGCTAGCACTGCTTCGTCTCTATATTTTTGAACACTCAGGTTGAAAAAACATTGATCTATATGATTTATAAAGAAATAGTCAAAATAAAATTATATTAAAATAGTTAGAATAAGAAATGGACATTTCGTGATATAAATCGCGCCCTCCAACAAATTTGTGCGCCAATCAATGATTTGAGGCTGTAAACATTTGGCTGATGGCAATGAGGATTATATTTTGCGCACTATTGTTAGTTAATCCTTCCGAAACATTTAAATTTAAGTATAGCTCAAATAAACGATTTATCAGAGGAGTTGAACCTGACAGTAAGTTACTTAGATACTTGGAAAGTTACTCCTGTTTGTCCTTTACTTACAAACACATTTCTTCATGCGATCATTTTCAAATGACCTCCATGCTAAAGTGGCATTGAATTTATTTAGGGCTTTCGTTTTATAAGTTTGCCAAAGAGTTCAAATGTTTGGATTCGTCAGGGGCCATACCGTTCAGATGGGTGAACGATGACTATTGTGACTGCCCTGACGGCAGTGACGAACCAGGTTTTAATTTTTTTTTAAATTTAATTAAATTGCATCATAATGCCGAGTTCTTCAGTGATTTAAAACTATAACTTGTCATGTTGAAATACTTTGGAAAATGTTTAAATGAGTCTCTAAGCTAGGATCAAACCTTAAGTAGTTATTAAAATTTCATTGTGCAGGCACAGCAGCATGTCCAAATTCCATCTTCTATTGCATCAATGCTGGCTTCAAACCTCAGTTCATTCTTTCTAATCGAGTTAACGATGGAGTTTGTGGTATGATTTTTATTCGTTTTAAAATTATTGGAGTGATTTGTTTACATTATAAATTTCAATTTATTTCAATAGTTTTTTTTAATTTTTTATGTTCAATTTATTTCAATAGTTTTTTTTTTATTTTTATCATTTAAATTTAAAAACCTTTGGATTAAACAGTAATTAGAACTTTTTATAATTAGTAATTTTTATATTTAAGGAATTATATTTATGTTTTGAATGATTTTAATTCTCTAAAAGACTGCTGTGATGGCTCGGATGAATACTCTCAGCTTTTGAGCTGCCAAGACAATTGCAGGTTAATTCATGATTATTAACTTGAAATAATAAATAAACTTATAAACTCAAAAAAAAAAAAATAGAATGGTAGACCGAGTTGAGAAGATAGCTTGAACGATTGAAAAACGAATGCATTGCAATTGAACAGCCATCTTGGAGAGATGATAAGAAGAGAGGAAGAAGAAAAGCAAAGGTCACTGGAGGAAGGTCACAAGGTTTACCAAGAGTACTGCAGGCTTGGAACCAATATAAGAGAGGAGAAACAGGTTTGGATTTCATCATAATAAGTTGATTTTATTTCTTTATCAGCATTTAAAAATAATTTACTATCTTTATTATTATTATTAACTATTTACTATTTTATTTTATTATTTTTTTATTGATTAGCCATTTCTTTTTTATGACATTGTGCCATAATTAAAGTATTATTATTATTATTACTATTATTATTATTGTTCCTATAAAAATAGATTCTAAAAAAAAACATTGGGTGGCATGGTTCTTAGATCATTTTTATAAAAATTTTGTAATCATTTCAGGTCGAATTAGCCAGCCTGAGGTCAAAGGTCGAAGAGTTGGAATTGTTGACCTCTGAACTCGAGAAGGTCAAAGTTGCAAGAGAGGAGGAAGAAGCGAGGCTCAAGGAATTGGCAGAGCAGGCATTTCATGGTGTGATTCTGAACTCGGTTTTTGTTTATCTTGGATTAATTAATTAGATTAATTAGATTAATAATAAAATTATATTTAATTGTCATGACAAATTAATTTAATATGTTCTATGACCAGAACATGATCATGATCATCATCATCATTATTCTGATCACCACCACCATTCTGATCTATCACTATCACCATTACAAGAATCATCATCATAATCAATTAGATTAATTAATTAATCTAAAGATAGTAATTAATAGTAAAGATAGTAATTATTGTAAATTATTATATGGTTAAGTAATGTTATGGTGTGTATTATTAAAAATTAAGATAAATTATGTATAAATATTATTGTCAATATTAATGTAAGTCTAGCTAACAGTAAAAGGTGCACAACTGCACATGCAACAGTGTTTGCATTGTTTTTGCATCATCATCATCTTCTTCTTCCTCTTCTTCTTTGGTTCGCATGCAATTGAATCAGAGGAGTCTGTCATCGAGGTGGACAGGAAGCAGGCGATGGAAGCTTTTCAGCTTCTAGATGTCAACCTTGATCAAAAGTTAGTCAGACAAAGAACTCTTATGTTTAATTGCTTTATCACATAACAAAATATGTTGTTATTATTATTATTATTATTATTATTATTATTATTATTATTATTATTATTATTAAGTTTGGGTGAATTGCTGAGAGTACTGGTAGTGCTCAATGTTCATCTATAACTAGCCGAGAGGAAAATGGAAAACTTTTTTGTGTTGTGTTATTGTGAAAGTCTTTGGTGATGACTGTCGCCATGTTGTTGTTATTTTGTGCCCGATGAATTGTTTACTTGAGCTGGGAATTCAAATGAATTTTGAACGTTGCGACGATGTTTGCGCAGGATCAGCAGTGATGAGTTGAAAAGCCTCTTCCATGCTATTGATGACCAGTACGAAGAGAATCTGGTAGGGGAGTTTTGTTAATGATGATGGTAATGATGATGATGATGATGATTCTTGTAATGGTGACAATGGTAGAGGAGGTGGTGGTGATCAGAATGATGATGATGATGATGATGGTGGTGGTGGTGATGATGATGATGATTCTTGTAATGGTGATAATGGTAGAGGAGGTGATGGTGATCAGAAGGATGACGATGATCATGTTCTGGTCATAGAACAAATTAAATTATTTTGTCATGACCATTAAATATAATTTTATTATTAAAATAAATTGTTATTTACTGATTATTATAACCAAATTGTTAAAATTACAATCAATAAACTGTATGTCGCCTAATCTCCGTTGAACTTCAGGAGAGGTACCGTCTACCTGGATTGGTGGATTTCGAGCAGTTTCTTGAAGAAGTTTGGTTGGGGGTCAGACGAATTTATGAGGTCAAGATTGGATTTCAGGTGAGTTTTTCTATCAATTTGTTTGTTTTTTTTATTATAAATCAATTGTCGGCAATTGACGATTATAATAACATGATCATAAATACGAGTAATTATAAAAAGTAATTTTATAAATAATTATAGGAAATAATTATATAAATAATTATAAGAAGTAATTTTATAAATAATTATAAGAAGTAATTTTATAAATAATTCTAGGAAATAATTTTAAGAAACAATTTCATAAATAATTCTAGGAAATAATTTTATAAATCATCCCATCTTCGTAATTCCTAATTTTTACTATTTATTATATCAATTGATATTTATTCTCACTTTTTATTATTAGGTTCTTTAATTCAGTTGGCCAAATTTGGAATTTACATTCTGAAATTATTTTGATTTTGATTTTAATGATATTAAATGTAATTGACAATGACATAATTGATGATGATGATTGTTGTTGTAGTGCTCTGCTCTTGTTTGTTAGCCTCAAGGCTAATGTGTTATTAATAATTTGAAATTGATCATTATTTTGATATATCAATCAATATATAAAGATTTTCTACAGATTCAATCTGAATTACTAATGTATTTGTTGGCTAAAGTATTTAAAATGATGTTTAAAATTCTCAGATACCAGAGATTCAACTTGGAGGTGATGATGATGATGAAGTTGATGATGGAGGGAAGGACTTGGAAGAGATTGAATATGATGATGATACAAAAGAAGCCATTTCAAGTTGGTTGAAAATTGATATTTATTTTTCTTTGGAAATTATGTTACATTTAGTTAGGTTTAATTTTCTCATTAATAATTGTTTATATTAATGTTAAATTATTATTAATTAACTCTATTATAGAGTTTGATGTTTGACTTTTTAGGAGCAGATGAAGCGAGGAAGCAGTTTGATCAGCATGAAGAACAGCTGAATAATTTGAGAAAGGAATTGGAGTGTGCATGAATTATTATATTTATTTATTTATTTGTTTGTTTAGTTATTTATTTATGTATTTATTTATTTAGTTATTAACAAGAAGCGATCGAGAATTCTGAATGCCGTTTGCTTCTTGTGATTTAAGAATTTGCATTTTTTTTTCTTTTTCTACAAATCTTTATAATTATCATCACTTTTGAATTATTACTGCTTCTCTCCTCACCATTATAATGATATAATATTATTAACATTATAATTTCTTAATTAAGCTTATTATAATTAATATTATTAATTTCTTGCTTATTTTTCTATTTTATTGTTTATTTTCAGTCGTGATTTAAATTTTCTAATCGTCGAATTAATCTCCCGTCAAACAACCTTCCATTGTTTGGAAAAAATAAACTAAAATAATAAATAAATAAATTAAACCTTTTTCCAAATGATAAAACATTGTTGTTGGCCATTTTCCCAGCGAGTCCATTGCCATGGTGACCCTTGATGCTGGCAGAAACAACGAATTCCTCCCTCTGTTCGGTCGATGCTTCGATGTTGAGAGTGGCTTTTACATCTACATCCTCTGTCTCTTCCAGTCTGCAAAGCAGAAGATCAAGGATCCGCTGGAGATAACGGATCTCGGGTAGGTCGCCTCTTTGATATTTATTTCTAAAACCCATTAAATGCTTCCTTTTCCACTTCAAAAGCTAATTTAATCTCTTTGACAATTATTTATCTGCCCTCGGATTGTTGGTTTTGTGGGTCAATAGTGTTATGGGTGTCTTGGTGTATTGTAGGTGTGTTATGATGTGTTGCAATCGTACTGCGGATGTTACAATTCCAGCATATGCGATCGTGCGAAAATGTGTTGAACGTGCAGCGATTGATTGTTGTGCCTGTTTTATTTTGGATTTATTTTTATTTATTTATTAAAATGTTGCCTATTTTAATTTATTCGTCAATAGGAAATGGGACTCCTGGATTGGCGAGGAGCCTAATAAATATTCAGTGATGCTCTACAGAGACGGTAGCGAGTGCTGGAATGGACCGAACAGATCGGTGAAAGTAAGTTTCAATTTTGTTCTTCATTTATCTGTTCTTCATGCAACTTGTTCTCTAGAAAAGTTTCCAGCCTCTTATAATTTTTAAAACAAAAAATAAAAATAATTAAATACAAGTTGAAAATAATAAATTAATTAGCTTTGATTAGCAATCTCGATGATCATTAAGATGGCTACTTGGAACCAGTGGTTGTCATTATTCTTTGAATATTTATTACTTCTTAGGTTTACCTTGAGTGTGGAAGACAAGAGGAGTTGATGTCTGCTGATGAGCCAGGCAGGTGTAGCTACGTCTTCAATTTCAAAACTCCTGCTCTCTGCTCCGTTCCTCCACTTTCATCACCTCAACCTTTCCAGTATCATGACCCCAGTGACCTTTGACTTGAGGGGGGTCAACATTTAAACATATAAAACTCGATACTTGAGTATGCTAGAAAGATTCTGTTATGCATCATCCAGGTTCTTGCAGTTGTTTAACAACATCTATTTGTATATTTTGCTCCAATTTAATGTTTTCCTTCTTGTTTGGATTGAGAGATTAATTGAGTTGTTTACCACTTGCTAATTGCAATTATCTATGCATTTAAATCTCTGCACTTTGACGCAAGTCAAGTTCGTATGTCGCCGTCACCAATGATTTTAGTTCTATTGACGGACATTGTTTCTTCTTGTTTTGATTTGTTTTTGAGATCTCGTAAAGTCGACCAGGCACAATACTCCAATGTCAGTGTATCTTATAAATCGTTGTTTAGTTCGGTTTCTTTACAATGCCTTCTGCATCCTGTTGCTCAAAAATCTTTTCGGTCAAACTCATCCTCAATCTACTAATTGGCGGATCGTCAGGAAATATTCGTAAATACTCATTTTAATTAAATTAATTAATTGGCCTAACATTCCATTATTTTTCTTTAATTGTCACTTGCAGCTTAATTAGAACCTAGTTTGTGAGCATATCAATTGGTCCTGGTATCTTCCGCATTGTTCTTGTTTTTTGGAAACGCGATGTGCCTTTGACCACAACAACCAATCATCTGCTTTGAGTTTACAAGCCCTTGTTGCTGATAATATTGCTTCAATGGCAAATAAACAGAAAAGACATGGTTTTTTTTTTTAAATTTCAAATATTAAAAATAATTCACATGTTGATCTTCACTCTCGTCAAAATTACAGATATACAGCTTTGGATAGAAATATGAGTGCATTGTTATACACGAAACAGTATCAAATACCTAACCAAGCATTCAATCAATAATCCATATATAAACCAATGAAAATTTACAAAATGGAAGCGAGACATGTCCCAATTTATTTATTAACCATTATTATTATTATTATTATATTATTGGTGGGTCAATGATTGTCACTTATAAGTAGCTGTGAAAACCTGTTCTCCACGTCCACATTGAACGACAAGCTCGTCCGCTCATGCGCGAAGTCCGCGTCAATTTCTGTCGGGTCGGAGATCAAGATGTCTGCAGCCTCTTCTACTTTTGCCTGTGATTTTTTTTTCTTTTGCTTCTTTTTTGCAAGTTTAGAGGTTTTATCAACAGAAAAACCGAGCTTTGCCCAGACGATTTTGATCTTTTCCAGATTTGGAACTTCGACGCACGACGATACAAAGTCCCAAACATCTGATACGGCGGACTCCAGGCTCCGGCAGATGTAAGACAGACTGGTGCCAGAAAACACCTCGGTGGCTGAGATGTCATTTAGTGGGAGCAGGAGCAGCTTGTTCAGATCGGAAAGCGACTGGAAGCACGATTGGAGCTGGGAGAAACTGTGGATTTGATTGATGTCAAAATACTTGATCCTGTTTTTAATCTTCCCGAGGTGATTTGAAATCGTTGATTCGAGCAATGGATAAAGCAACTCTATTTCAGCATCCTCATCAACCAACTTCTGGAGAAACTCTGGGGCATAGAAGTAAATCAAGAAAGCCAAGGCTTCGAGCTTTTCCACTTTAGGATTAGAAAAGGACACCCAGTGACTCAGAGAAGCAAGAATAAGTTGTTCTTCTGGTGGATATTCAAGAAACCACTTGTGATCATCCTGGAATAAGCCTAAAATTATTGACAATTTTGCCTCATGGGGCAATGAAGGTATGTCCAAGAGATGAGGCAGAAAAGCGGAGCTGTCTTCATCTTCTGTCTCGACTTTGATCACTTTCCTCAACATCTTCTCTCCGACTCTGTCAAATTCTCTCATCTCGCAGAAGCCTTCTTCTGATTTCTTTTCCCTGCTTTTCAACAAGATGCTGTAGATCCTCCTGCGAATTGGCAAGCTACATTCGTTAGAAGAAGTGCACTTGAATGACTCCACTTGTGGTATCAATATACATCTCTGGGAAATGAAGGCATTTGACATTCTGTAGGGAGATAGCAGACCCTTAGAGATAAATTCCAAGAACCATTGTGGAACAGGTCCTGTGAGGCTCTCAAGTTCCTTGTCCAAATATCCCTTTTCAAAGTAGTCTGAAAGAAATGTGTGGCCAACAGTGTAACTACGTACAGACTTCTCTATCAGTTCCCTGATTGATAGTTGTCTATCGGTCTGGAAAGAAAACACAACTTCATCAACAGCAGATGAGTAATTCCTTTTCATGGCCAGCCATTTCAAGAGCCCAGGGATTTTTCTCTGTTCATTCTTCTTTAACTTTGCCCCACGCACTTTGCTGAAGTAATCATGCTTCTTGCAAAATGGCTGAAATATATCACCATCTACCACATCATTGCCCATCAGAGTTGCAAATAATGGCAACAAAGATATTTCAGTTATTCCTGACCATTTAGCAAGATTGGAAGAATAGAACACTTGTGCATTCAAGTAATGAGAGCCATTACAATCTTCTTCCAGTCTTATATTCAAGTAATCAAGGAGTATGACACCTCCTGGCAAGTCAAAAATGAAGAAATCACTGTCATTGGTCAGCACAGGACACTTCCACAAAGCAGCCAGAGAAGCAATATGATAATCAGCCTCGAAGTTACAGAAAACACAACTGACCCCGAGGTCTTTCAAAACTTCAACGAAGACATCTGGAGACAACAAAGGCAATACTTTACCTGACCCTCCTTTGGCTATCTCATTGGCTAGCTTTGCTCGCTTAGCAATGCGATTCAGAGAGCTGCTGAATTTTTTTCCTTTAGGATGGTATGCTCCATCTAATATAACGTAAGGAACTATTTTGCATTTCAGTAACGTTTCGAAGAAATGCCTACATGCCTCTGCATAAACTTTGTAGTCCCCGCCAAACACGTGAGATACTTGGTAATAGTAATGAAGAAAATGTACTAGATTACTTCCATCAATAATTAAGTTTAGATCGTTTAGTTTAACGTCCTTAAGAACATTGTTGTTAGTGTCCAAAAAATGCGTTAGCCCTGGAATACCCATCAGGAAGGCGTACACGATAATTAGTGAAGTGTCTTGAAGATTTTAAATGCTACTTAATTTAATTATTACCAAAAATATTTTATTATTTATCAACTTTATTAATATGCAATTACGAACTCATAGGTATCATAAGCTATCGTATTGTTTTCACTAATATTTGTTTTATTTTTTTTTAAGTTAAACAAATCTAAACCAAGCATTTAAGAGATTTTCTAGCCAATTTCAACGACTCAAGCATAAAGCCGACCTCTTGTATGTTTGTATTTTTGGCAACTAGTTCTTGTTCCCTCATTAAGCGAATTTATAACGTTGTTGTGCTTTTTGTCTGCTTTTGCGGCGACTTTGTTTGGAGGCTATTAACACTTTATTTATTCAGGTGATTGTTCGCTGCATTTTTCGCAAACATTTCGTTGTCAACTTGGTTATCTCGTGAAAGGAGCGTGTTTTACGAGGTTATATAAGGATAGCTTGATACTGTTTAATTGTTAGCAAAATTCATTTGTGGAGCCTATGTTCCGGTTTAGTTTTTTATGTTTTGATCAAACCAAACTATTTAGATAATCTAAAATTTGATTATTTTGTTGAAATTTAAAAACCAAACTTGTGGAAATCGTTTCTAAGGTTTTGTAGGGAACTTTGATTGTTTAAAATACGAAAAAAATTATTACGAATTGCTCTGGCCACTGGGAATTAATGAACCATTAATGAACATTTCAGTTGATGATTATTTCTATGCATTTGTGAGATGTCAACATCAGTAAGCCTAGGCAACAACAACGCCACAACAGCAACTACCACCAGCAGCAGTCACAACAGTAGCAGCAATGAGAGCAATACTGACACCAATGGTAGTAACAGTGCCAGCTGCAGAGATGCAAGGATACGACTCCATGTTTCAAACATTCCTTATGACTTGAGGTGGCAAGACCTCAAAGATTTGTTCAAAGAGAAAGGTTAATTGGTGCACCTTGTTTGCAATTTAACACCGAATTTGTGATTTGCAATTGCAGGGTCTAAATAATAATTAATGAATCGATCCTATTGGAGACAGGCACTTCTTTTTCTATGTTTTCAAATTATGTTCACATGTTTTTACGTTCTCATAGAGCATGTATTTTTACAGTGGGATCGGAGGTCTGTTACGTGGAGATCTACGAAACCACTGACGGAAAGAGCACGGGAGCAGGGTGAGCTTGTCGATTTGTTTGAGTCTTGCGACGTTGCGGCCTCTAACCGCCAATTGATGTCGACTCCGTCCAGGGTAATAGAAGTCAAGTGTCGTGAACTCGCTGACAGGGCGATTGAAGTTCTTCACAGAAGTGACCTCAAAGGAAGGCAACTGGTTGTGAGAGAGGTTGGTTGGATTCGCTTCTTTCTGAACATGTCACGAATGAATGCAGAGTTTGAATGTTACCAGTAAAATGTTAATTGGTAGTTAATAAGTAGTTAGAAATGATTAACAGAATATTTAATAAATTAATAAATCAGGTCAAGTCCATGGAGTCCTTTCCTCATTTTTAGAAGCCTCTTGTGATATTTCATTGGGTCATCTGACACAAAAACTCTTGCATTCATAATTCATGCTCATGAGACCATAACCGACCAATCCCGTTACTGCAGGAGAAAGAAAAGGACCGCCTCTTCTTCAACAAGCTTCAGAATCCATCGAGCAGCCTGGGGATGGAGGTCGGTTGCCTAGGCAACGGCCTGGGGAGCCCGATGGGTCCCGGCGCCATCCTGCCGAGCACCATGCAGGTCCTGTGCATGCTGGGTGTCGACGTGGACAACATCAGCAATCAAATATTCATTGCTAACGTGAGTCATAAATATTCATCTGAAAGGTCCGAATCGCATTTTGGCGTCGATATTAAAGACGTTGACGTTTACATCGAACAATGGTAGCAAGTCATCTTTACGAAATCTTAATTTCTTTCGCCTCTAATGAAGGTCCACTTCAACATCTGGACTTATATTCATAACAGTCAAAAAGGGTAATATTCGTCCGTCATCTTTTGTCCAACTCTCCTATGATTTATGAACATATATATATAAATGCACTCTTTAACCCCTGTCAGTTGGATTACAACATTACGGTGAAGAAGTTGAAAGAAGTCTTCATGATGGCCGGCAACATCTCCCACACGGAGTTGAAACTCGATAAGGACGGCTCCAGCAGGGGCATGGCCACCGTCCGCTATGAAAGTGCCATAGAGGCGATCCAAGCCATAGGTAACGAAGTTTCCGTGACATCTTTGGCTCCACCTATCGATAAAAAATAGTATTTTGTTTTGTCCTGCTGTTCCATTAACTTTTTTATTCTATGATTTTTAATTGCCATTGAGCTGGGGCCAGACCAGCTGGTTATGAAGTCTTACTTGGTTGACCATAACCTTGACCATTCTGGTATCATTTCTTTCTTTGTCCAAGAATTTTTGGCAGATGATATCAAGGCTTCAGATTATGGCTTCCCATATTGGAATTGTGCTATTGCATCACACGAAGCTAACTTTGTGGATCGATACGACCAAATTTTATTTATAAAATTTTATCATATTATGTGTAGAATTTAATCTGAAATCTCTAGCTTAATTTATTTGAGTTTTAAAATCAATTAAACCATTATGACGTTATTTGTATTCCCTCCATTTGCAATCGCATTGCAGTCACATATTTAAGCTCTAATGAGTTTCCTTCCCACGTGGAAATTGCTTATTCCCTCAGCCATGTTCAACGGTCAGTACCTGTACGACAGGCAGATGAACGTACGCATGGACAAGATGGCCGAATCCACACCTCAGTTCATTCCAGCCGTTTTACCTGCGGGCCTTAAGGGCGTCGGGGTGGGCCTCGGGCCGGGCGGACACCCCCTCTTCAACATCGGGCAGCTTACAAGTGAGATGATTTGATGAGGAAAAAATTTTTTTAAAAATCTTTTTAGGATATATTTATATTTATATATCTATTTACTAATGTAAGGCCAGTTATAAAAATTACACCTGGATATTATATTTTCTATAAAAAATGTGAAAAATAAATTATTTATTTATTTATTTATTGTTTGTTCTTCTGCAGACATCATGATTGTAAACAACCTACTCAGCCTTAATTATGCAAAGTTCTTCAGTGAGTTTCTTACTCTGACTTTGAAAGGAATGGTGGATGGGTGAGGTGGTGATTGTGTTTGTCATGAGAATTGCAGGTTTTTAAGGCTTTAGAGAAGAAGTTATGTTTAAAATGCAACAGTTAAAACAAAAAAGGAACGATCAGTTTGGTTTTGTGAAGTTCCACGTTAATTACCATAGGCATCATAGGACGACTCCATGCTTTTTCTTACAGGTGGCCTCTTTGGCAACGTTGCCAGTCCCAACAACAGTGCCAGCCTCGTAGGCAGCAACAGCAGCAACAACAACTCGGCCGGCAGCAGGGCCGCCGGGGCTCGGAATTTCCACCCCTTCAATCCCGGTGCCTTCTTCGGTGGCCTCAATGCGAACAACGGCCTGAGCCTCCTGAACGAGCTCAGGACCTACGTGCCCTTCGGCATGGGACCCAGAGTGCCCGGCGTGTACAACCCGAACGTCAACTACCAGCCCTACCCTCCGCCAGGCAACTACCACCCGAACGGCGGAATGGCCAACGGGGTCAACAACGGCGCCCCGAACCACCACGGCCCTCCTTTCCAGGGGACCAGGCAGGCGCCGCAGGAGAGCAACGTCGTACTAGTTAAAAACGTTAGCCTCAGTCCGTTCGGAAATTTGTCGTCTCGTTTTCATTTGCGATGACTTTTGAGCGTGACGGTCATTTTACAATTTCAGCTCCCATTTGGAATGACATGGCAGAATCTTAAAGACAAGTTTAAGGAAGCAGGTGGACAAAATATTTTTATTTTTTTAAGAGGTTTTCAAACAAAGCACCCACAGCACTTCTAGAGCCAAACTACACGAACTTGACGCACCACGGGCTTTTCAGAGACGACGACTCATCATAATCACAGCCATTATTGATCATTTCAGGCGACATCCAGTTCGCAGAGATCAAAACCGAGAACGGGAAATCCCGGGGCATCGGCACGGTCAGGTTCTCGACCGTCGAAGATGCGAGGAGAGCCATCAGTGAGTTCCGAGTGGCTTACTTTGGGTCAAAACTTTGGGGCTCCAGCAATGCTTTTAAAGCAAAATGGAGCCATTACCATATATATATGTATATATATACATAGTCTAGGTCCATGACATATATAGTCGTTATTCATAGTTAATTTAGTATGCTTATTTTACTTTAGGTTACCATAATTAACAGTTTACTTCGTCATAATTTCCATCCAATATTATGTTCTAGCTAAGTAATTAATAGGTGGCCATTTATAAATAGACTGGTTGTTGTTGACCCGACCATTTTTAATTCGAGTTGTTAAACCTTGCAAACAAAACAACTGGTCGCCAGTGACAGATTGCATCCTAACATCATTTTATAAATCATATTTAATAGTATAATTAATTAATTAATCAATTGCAATGCTAAAAAATATGCTGAGCCGTCCTTTTAAACCTTTTTTGCTTTGCAGCGCTTTTTTCCGGGGCAAAGATGGACGGAAGAACGATTGAAGTTAAGTTTGAAGTTTGAGTCGATTCATCATCTTCTTCTTCCTCCTCCTCTTCGTCATCTTCATCATCATTTTTTTTTAAAGTGAAAGCTTCCTCTTCTCATTGTTTTGTTGAAGATGACAACAACTTTTTGTACCTTTGCCCAACTTCCTTTTTGATAAATCTACAAGAACAACAATCTTATCAAAGCTATTTTGGTTTTCGTTCTTTGTATCATTAACTGTCGTCATCATCGTTATTATTATTATTATTATTATTATTATTATTATTATTATTATTATTATTATTATCATCATAATTATTTTAGTCGTTGTTACTGTTATCTGGTTATTATTAATAATACTAAATGGTTCCGTCTCTTTGAAGTCACCAAAGAGGCATAGATGTTTCGTTGTTGTTCTTTTCGATTGAGGCTCTCTTTTGTTGTCTCTTGTTGTAGGCAGTCCCCATCGATTTTCAGAATTTGGCCTAATTAGAAGAGGTTTATTTGACAACCCATTGGTCCATTCTTTACCCTAGTTTGATTCGTTATGATTGGTCGATTTAGCGCCGGTCTCTTCCGTTGCTTTTGCACCTGTTTTGCTTCGTTGACGTCGGCGGATGACACTAGTTTGCGGTCGTGCGATTGCGCGAGGACTGAATCTTGTCGAGGGGAGCTGCTTTTCTTTGTATCTGGCCAGTTGGAGCGATGATGCTGTTGCTGTTGTGCTTTTTGGGATGTGGAGTTGCAGGCATTTAGTCGATGCAAATCAAGGCCTGACGACATCCGAGCTAAGAGTATCCGAGCGACTATCCGTCGCGCGCTCGAAGAAGTCCCGGATCTCCTCCCTCGCACCGGGAATGCGGAAATGATACAATGCCGAAGCGAGGGTCGGATCCGGAATGCCTCCCTACGGAAAGTATTTTTCCTTCCCCTCGTTGCTTCGTTTTTCCAAAAATGTCTGACACGTGTTTGTACATTTTGCATGATTTCCCAAGATTTACTGCAAACGAATCCAGATTCCAGACTCCAGGAGTCGCTCGGTTTGTAATCGATAAGTTATTATTATTAAGTTAATTATTATTAACTAATTAAAGGCGGTGGTTTTCCCGATTGCCAGTGGCGATGGCAAGATAGTTTGATACGTTGTTTGTTCTTTGAAGGAGAAAAAACTTGCATTGGTCCGGTGTAAAGCGATTTTGCGAGCGTCTTGCTTTGAAGTTTTACTTTCGGTTTTGACGTCGGAATTCGTCGGTTTCGGTTTCCGTTTCAACTTTTCGGCAGTCCATGCCTTTCCCGGGTGAGCTCGTCTGGAGAGCAGACGGATTTAGTTGTTTTCGTTTGTAAATTTGATTTTGGATTGTCTATCGTACCTGATGATGATGATGATGAAAGTTTTCTTTGGACATTCTTTCGTCATTCTGGAAATGTTGGCTTCGGTTTTGTTTACCCTCTGAAAGTAAAATTGACCCTTCGGCATCCATTTTGTAGGCTTCGGGTTTTTCCCGAATGTTATTTTTAGTTATTAGGTTCCCCCAATCCCTGGTATTCTTTGTATCAATTTCCTTGCAGTCTAGTATTATTATCTAATAATTCCTCAGAAACACTTGCATTGCTTTGAGCTTAATCGGGTCGCAATGTCGGATCTAGGTCGGGTCGGTGGGCGGAGAGATTTTGTTTGTTGGTCGCTAATTAGATGCCTGACGGCGGCATTGGTTGACGGTTTGTTGTCATTCGTGGTGGTGTGATAGCACTGGCTATTATTGCTTTGCTCCCGGGGAATGGGAGACATTTCTGATATCATCCTAACGATTGATAATAGGCTGATATCATCTTAACGATTGATAATAGGCCTTGCAGGAGACCTTAATTGCCTCTTTGCACTTGCTCTTGAATACGCAAAATTTGCAGATCCGTCGTCGACTTGTTATTAATTAATTAATTAATTATTAATCTAGATTCATTTTTAATCATCGTCCTCAGATGTTAAAATTCATTTTTTTCTTCTTTTTTTTTCCAACCGGCCATTTCTGGAGAATTTTAGTTTTTCCGGTCGCCAAACGACGTGGCGAGCCGCCTCTCTTCAATGAAACGATCTAACATCTGGACTCGTGCTTCATTCAGTTATTTAAATTGATACATTATTAATTAATTAGTCACGTGATCGTTGGCGTGTCGCCATTGACGACGGTTTGTCGGCTTCTCGATTGTGCAGCTGGGCTTGTAAATCTATTTCCAAACGTGGGGGTCTTTGTAAATTTATTTTTTTTTCTGAAGAATTCGTTTGAAATGACCTCTGCTCGGGAAAGATGCCAATGGTCCCTGTTGTCTTTGACGTCATCACGAGAAGCACTCCTGATTGGCCGGGCGTCTGCCGGGCCATAGCAACTCGATTTGCTTTTAACGAGGCGACAAACCTTTATGAAGATTGTTTTCTGTTCTCAGCCGTGCCCGGGGGAACGATGTGCGGCCTTGTTGCTGATTGGATGGAATGGGAGGTCATTGAGTGGAAGCTGCGGCCGTTGGCTGGCTCGCTAAGTTTGTCGGGTTAAATTAGTGCGCTGGAGCGGGGTAACATGAGGTCTTAACCGATCGATACAGTTAAGTAACAATAAGGTTAAAGTTCAGGGTTATTTTAAAATATTTCTATGAGCTTATTGAGTGATCCATCTGATCGTATAAGGTGATACTCTGCTAGTTGTCTGGTCACATCGTGTTTGATTATTTTCAGAAATCATTCGAAGAAATGTAAAAATTATAAAAAAAAATAATTTATAAAAACTGCCCTGAGGAGATTTATAAGGTTAATTGCTGACCAACCCAATCAATCTATTATCTAGCCACCCGCCTATGTCAATCAAATACCAACCAACCACCTACCTGCCCAACCATCCAACCGTGTCATTCACCGCAACATTCACTCGACCGCATCACCTGTCCCTCCAGCGTCCGCGTCACGTGATGCGAATATGACGCTAAGCAAGTAAATTATGGCCGTCACTGCCGGTCTAGCGCCACGGATCGGCGCTAAGACTATAAAAGCGCCGAAGATGAAAATGGGACAAAGATTGTACTAGATTGAAGCAATGAATATGCATATTTAGGATGTCGTCGCATTAATTAACATTGTCAGCTAATAATATGATCTGATTGGTTGTTAGTAGTCAAAGAATGGCTTAATAAATTATGCTAATTTAATAAATATTAAGTTGGTTAGAAATCGTTGAGCACATGAAGAAGTCTTTGTCTTCGACTTTGAGTGTACCTGAGTGTACTTTGAGCGTACTATATAATTGAAACTATAATATTATATATTAATATAATAATTTGTGACGAGAATATTCGTCTCTCTTGGATAAGTAAATGAACAATCGAATGAATCTAATGAGATCATAAAAGATCATTAATAATTTACAAGCAATTTCTCCGATAATCATTCCAAAATGTGTAAATGCATAAAGTGAAATAAAAACAAAACCCTAAATTGTCCATTTAAAAAAGAAAAAAATTGCAATTTGTTAACGAATAAAATAATTTTTAAACTTTTAAATCAGATTTAATTCTTAAATGTCGAGTTTTTAATAAATTGAAAAGAAAAGATTTTTAGAAAGAGAAATCATGTGGCGCTACATCAAAGTTTTGGCTTGGACGATATGTTGCACAGGTCTGTTGTTGTTGTTGTTGTTGTTAATGGCTTTCTTAATATCGTTGTTCTTCTTGTTGGAGTTGTAAAATTATTTTCATATTCTTATCAAAATCTTAAAAGAATTATTGATGATAGATTATCAAACATAAATCTTTATATATTCTAATAGCCGTGGCAAGTGATAAATACTTTAACATCATCATCATCATCATCATTCTACTATCGTTCTCATCATCATTATCATCATCGCCAGTGTCCACCATAATTTGCACCTTCGTTATGGTCAGGCAGTCATTTTGAGGGCTAATTATTACCCTCGTTCCCCTTTATGGACGGTTGAGCACGTGACGTGTTTAAATACTTGAGGAAAGAGAGGAGGAGGTGATGAGTCATAATTCATGATGATGAATCACATAAGTCCCCAAGGTTACTCACTCACTCACTTGCTCAGTCACCTGTGACTTCTACAATTCAGTTTCACTTGAACATAATTCGAAAAAGTTTCTTTATTCACTGGGTTACTTTGTTTCTTAATTCAATCAATCAATCAACCAATCATTCAATCAACCAATCATTCATTCAATCAACCAATCATTCATTCAATAAATCAATGGTTCATTCATTCTTTTACAAGATTCGCAGCTTTACCTAAATCGTCATAACCACTACTACCATCATTGTCGTCGTCGTCATCTCACCATCGCCACCACATTCGCTCCATCTCTCCAACTCACGTGGAGAACGTGATAGGAGGTAATCTATCCATGGCAGTGCTTGTTTTTCGATGGCAGTTCAAACACTTGCCTCCCTCAAGTGAGGCCCGCCATCGACTTCCGGTGTTTGTACCGGCCATAAAAAAGATAGTGAGTGTAACGAGCAGCGATGACGATGACGACGATGATGGCGATGGTGGTGATGATGATGATGATGACCTTTAGCGTAACATTGATCTTCTCCTACAAAACATTTATAAATAATTAACAAGAAAACTAAGAAAATGGCATTGTTATTGACTACGCGGATCATCATCATCACCCTCATCGTCATTAACGTCATCATCACCATCGTCGTTTTCTTCTTCAGTGCTCTAGGAAATCAACGCTGACTCCGGACGGATGAAGATGGAAGACTTTCCATCCTTCAATCCATAACAACTTCTTGCTTTTATCCATTCTTCCACTCATTTATTCGTTCATTCGTTCTTTCACTCATTTGGTTCGACGCCATTTTACACTTATTTTTAATTCGTATACTCATTTAGTTACATACATCGCTTATATTCGAGCATCAATTAGTCCATCATCTCACTCACTCACTCACTCACTCACTCACTCACTCACTCACTCACTCACTCACTCACTCACTCACTCACTCACTCACTCACTCACTCACTCACTCACCCATTCATCGTTCTTTCCATTCATTCGTTCACAGCGTGTTCTCTGGTGGCCTGAACACATCTTCCTGTGTTCTTCAGGAGTCCGAGATGGAATGTCTCTGCAAATGTTTGTCGTTTGGATCGACTGATAAGATAGATGGAAGTCCGGGTGGGTTGGTAGATGGACGGACGGAGGGATGGATGGGTGGGTGATTAGAAAGTCTTCTGTTTATTTTCCCAAGGTTCGATATTTTATCGTTAGGAGTTCAATCACAAATGTTTCATCGCAGAATCCCCGAGAAGACGGTCTGTTGACGATGGATGGATGGATTGACGGACGGAGGGGTGAATGAACGAATGGATGGATGGAATTGAATGAAGGAGTTAACAGATGGATGTCTGTTGGAACCGGGAATGAATGGATTGATGGATTGGTGGATGGGAAAACAAATAGTTCCTGGGAGATAGCAGACCTGTTTGATGAAAGAGATCGAGAAAGGGAACAGGAAACTGGAGAGATACTGACGACTGAGGAGAGAAGAGGAGGAGGAGATGGATGGAAGGAAGGACGGAAGAAGGAATGAAGGAAGGTGGGTGGTGGTGGTGGTGGCTCTACTACTTTGTGGATATTTGAAAGAAGTTACCTGGAGTTGATGGATGGATGGCAATTTTCCATGCCATGCGCTTCCAGGTGATCCGTCTTCCTTCTGGAAAGCTTTGTTTGTTTAATTAATTTTCCGTGCTTTTCCATTTTTTGGGGTCACTCGTGTTTCTGGTTCGGTTCAAAGGTTAAGAAATGATTTTTTTTGTGTACCTTGGCGTTCAATTATATTTCCTAAATCCCATCCGAGTGTCATTCACGAGCGTATCATTCATTCATTCATTTCTTCATTCATCCATGCATTCATCCATCCATTCATTCATCCATTCGTTCATCCGTCCGTCCGTTCGTTCATTCATTCCTCTCCGTCATCAATTCCAAGTCATCGCTAGACCTAATTCACGCTTGAACAATTCACCTGCATTCGGAATAATCGTCCGTGAATCAGTCTGTCGGCTAATCACGTGACTGTAAGCGCCGGTGGCAGTCAACGACGAGGATAGGAATTCCCCGGGAGACTTCAGGGAGCCTCGCAAACACCTTCGGCTAGTTGTGAATCGAACCTCAGCCACTCAGTCATCAACGCTGATGGACGATCAGCCGATGGTCTCCACGTACCACGGCACAGATTTGCCACGTTCGCGCTCCACCGGCTGCTTGGAGATGCCAATGCGATGATGATGATGATGATGATGATGATGATGACGATGGCCCTCTGATTTCCGCGTGATTTAAACTTCGCATCGGCACGAGCTGATGATGAAATTGTTTGGCGATGAATTTGAATTAAAAAATTTTTTTGAGATAATGAGATAATTTAATCTAAATGCTTGCTTGACCAATTATTTTTTCATTTACATATTACATTGCAATTACATGTTAGTTACTGCTCTTTTTGTATTGGATTCGTCTATCTGCTCATTCGTACACCTTCTATACATCCATCCATCCATCCGTCCGTCCATCCATCCATCCGTCCGTCCGTCCGTCCATCCATCCGTCCGTCCATCCATCCATCCATCCATCCATCCATTCATCCATCCATCCATCCACCCATCCATCCATCCATCAGTTCGTACGTGGTAATGTTGGTAATAGAGCTTAATATTAAGAATTTCAAATTTCCAACTTCGAAGTCCTGCATTGAAATTGAAAGTTGAATTTAAAAAGAATAAAAAAAAAATAATTCAATTCTGAACAATTCTGAACAATCGTCACACGACATTCGTTCAAAAGATTTCAAATTTCATTTTTTTTCGAAGTGTCTCTCGAACTGAAACTAACTAGACGTTCGTCGGTTGAAATTCTTAATTTTAAAATTATTTCTCGCAAAATAACTTTTAAACACGATTTAATAATTAATAATAATTGATAATAATTAAATATAATAGTTAAAATAATGCGATAATTAAAAGTAAAACAAGGAATTTAGGAATCCCTTCTTGGAAAGTAAATATTGACTGAGGAACAACTTGATCACATAAAAAAAAAAAGTGGATTAAAACACAAGTTGATCGTCCATCTATCCATCCATCCGACCGTCCATCCTGCCATCCATTCATCCATCTACTCATCCACCCACCCACCCAACCATTCACTCGCTCGCCCACCCGTCCGTCAGTCCGTCCATCCATCCATTTAATCATTCGATATTTTTTTCACAATAAGCACAGTCCGCTATGGTGCTTTATGGAGCACATGTTTACAGGTAACGTTGGATGCTGGAGTTTGGAAAGAATGGAAGGGGGGAACGTTCCAATGCTTTACGGCCTTTCTGTCTGCCTTTCTGTGCTGGAAACATGGCCGAGTGGTGATGATGATGACGACGACGATGATGGTGGTTATGGTTGTGGTAGTGGTGGAGATGATGACGACGACGATGGTGATGATGATGACGAGAGAAGGAAGGATTTTATTTTTAATTATCAAACAAAGAACATGCCATTTGAAAAAATATTGCCAATTTGGTGGGAGGTTTTTCTTTTTATTAGCATTTAACGTCAAAAATGGGGAAAATTATTTCCAAATTCTGAAAATTTTCAATCGTTATTTATCCACTCATCCACTAGTAAATATAGCAAATAAATTAATTAAGTAAATAATCACATGATTATTATATTTATCACTAATTACTGATTACATTGTCACTTGTTTTATTCAGATAACATTAAAAATAGCAATAAATAAATAAATCAATTGATTGAAATTGACGAATCATTTTTCTTAATTATTTCGCATCTTAGCCGGCGCCTACCTGTCCACTGCTCTGAAACTGACGACGCCAAATAATTACATACTCCTATCTGGACCGCTGGACGTCGTGTATTCATTGGAGGGCAACCATCCTGAACACGTGACCTACTCAATCGACCTCGTTCACCTCGGGAGAGGGGAAGAGGAGGAGGAGGGGGAAAGAGAGGAGTTTACGATCCTCAACAGCCCTCTGCCGCAGGGCGTTGAGGAAGGCGAGTTGTCGGTCGAATGCGGTGTCATCGACGTGCCCGGTCAGTATGCTTTCAAGGTCATCGACGCTTCGACTGGGGAGGAATTGGCCAGGAGTTCGATCGTGGAGGTCGTCCTGCCGTCAGTGGAGATTAGTCTTCCCAAGGAATTCCAGGCTCTCTCCTCCGACGTTTCCCTGAGGGTCGGCTCTTCTCATATTGTCTGCGAGTCGACTCCGAGCGACTTCAGAAACTCCAGCTCGTCGGCCGAGGGTTCAAGTCCCGGCCAGAGTTCAGACTCGTACGAATTTCGAATTCTAAGGCAAACCTCATTCCCTCCTTCGTCGAGCGGCCATCATGTTTTCATTCCCGAAGATGCCAAACCCAGTCTGATCTACTCCTTCACGCTCGCGTCGCTTCTGCCGCTGGCCGCTGCCGACGACGTCGTCGACTACAAACTTCCGTGTCACGTGTTCGACCGGGTTGGGCATTACTTTGTCGCTCTGTGGCGCTGCCACAGGACCCGCGGATGCGGTGACGAGGGCTCGACTGCACCGACGTTCGCGACCACATCGGCGACAAGCGGCAACGACAGCAGCCGCGTTCCTTCCGTCCTGGAAAGGGCGCTTTTGATGGGCGAAAGTAACTTCATGAGCGTCGATTTTGGCGATTCGTATCGAGTCAAGGCTGACAGACAGTTCGTTTTTCCCTGTTCCAAACACGTCACAATAAGGTAACTCTATAAGCTTTCCTATCCTAATTAATGTTAATTAGTTTATGCTAATTAAAGTTGATTGGTTATCGGTTGAATAATTAATTAGGTTAATGAGTCGTTTATATTGGATAATTAACATAATTATCAGAAGAGTTGATTGTCATGTAATTACTTTTTTCCTCCTCAAACAGGTGTATTTTATCTCCAGGTGTCTTTCGTTCGAAATGACATGATTTAATGGCTTTAAATTTGAAAATAATTTTTTTTATTAAATAATATTTATATTTACATTTTTTTTTAAATTTTAAAATTTTGAAACTTGCTTTCATTTTTAAAATGTAATAATTTCAAATTAAAACCAAATAAATTTTATTTCTAGTAATACATTATTATAAAATAATTTCAATTTAAGGGCAAATGGATTTTATTTCCAATGATAATTTATAATTTATCATAAAAATAATTTAAATTTAAAAGGAATAAATTTTAAAATCGCAAAATAATTTTCTGGAAAAAATAAAAACACGACCCACACCTTGAACTCGTCCAGTTACGAAAGCTCCGCCTGTCCGAACACCAGTGACGTCATCAGGGCATACAATCTCGCCCCAAACAAAACCCTGGTTTTCGTCACGGAACGCAAGGCCGCCAAGACTCTGATCAAGACCGGAAGTCGGGGCTTGACCTCCCACGTGACCGGCAGCGTGACCTTTTCGTGCTTTCATTTTTCATCGGATGACGTCACGGCCAGCTGCTTCCGCTACGTCAGCATGACGTCAAACGGGGCCGTACTCGAGCACCCTCTGAAATGTCTGGCCAAGACTGAAGCGCACGGTGAGTTACCATGGTGATGATTATCGTCATCATGATGACGATGGCGACGATGATGATGATGATAATAATTATTTTTATTATGTTGATTATAATTATGTTGACCGTTGTGATTCTTCTAAGACCCGGTCCATTTTTGACGAGCAATTCCGTGCAACCTGACTCTTGAACCCGAGTGCAATTGCTCCTGGAAAATTGTTCCACCTTGACGTGCGCTTGTGCTCGTGTGTGTGCGTGCGTGTGCGTGTTTGTTTTGTGCGTGTTTGTGTATATTTGTACGTGAGTATGTTTGTACGTGTGTGTACTTTCCGTTGATATTCTTCCGTCCATTCGTCAGTACTTCCTCTCTCTCATTTGTTTTAACGATTGCAGTTTCGTTTTAATTTCCCTGATAAACAAATAAATATCGTATAATATAATAATATTCGTATTTGCTCTATTTTCAAATAATTCACGAATTAACATTTTTAAATCGTTTTTTTTTAAATTACTTAATCATTAATAATTAAAAGTTTTCTTATTGATTTTAATTTATGAATTATCATTTTTTTTAAATTTTATTATCTATATTCATTATTATTTTTTAGTTTTTGTTTTGATGTTTTATTTTTCTATTTCGACAAATCAATTTGTTTGCCACTTCGGTCCCCGTCTCGCATGGCTGCACTCAGATCACGTCCGGGCACAAAAACCAAGAGACGCCACGGTCCGTTGCCCAGGAGACAATTAAAATGCCTGGGCACGATTTTGCTGGAGGGATGTCTTCGATTTCAGGATGGACGTTCACTCTATCGTTAGGACTGGATTTATTTGCCGAAGAGTTCTTGAATGCGAGTGTTCTTGTGACTGAGTGAGTGGATGTATGGATGAGAATGGGAGGACGTCCTTTGATCTTGGAGGGTCCTAGAAGATAGATGGATGGAGGCACGGAGGCATGGATGGATGGATGAATGAGAGGACTATGGTCGA